>OZ005653.1:205386312-205748812 GCA_963930645.1 Salticus scenicus | reverse complement strand
ATATTTAAATAACCCAACATATTCATAGTTGCATATTCACCGAACGGTGCAATTAAATTTGGTACAGAGAAAAAAGAAACAATATGCGTCTAGTAAAAGCGGAACTTGTGCCTATTTTGTTCGCCTGATGAAGGGTCAAGTGTTCTTTCGATTCGAAACAATTGTTACGAGTTTATTGCATTTTTTGGTGCTTATTCAAAATTATGTACTTATTATTTCTGTTATTATTGTTATTTACTGATTTATTTATTTTCTTTTAAATTTTCTTTTTGTTTCTTTTCTTTTGTTTACTTTCTTTTATTATGTAAAAGTAGAAAGCAATAGATTCATGATAACTTTTAATCTCCGGTATTTGATGGGTTTATACGTTTTCAGATTCCTTGAACACGATTTGGTTATCTTCAGAAAATGTGTACGTGAGTATCATAGATTTTATGGAAGCTGTATCTCAAGAACAAATGAACAGAATTTCACCAAACTTAGCATTTAGTTGTACCTTGATTTAAACTGCTGCTGATTACATTTGAAGATCAATTGCTTACTAGGTGGTGCTAGGTGGTGGCCATTTTTCAAAATTTTTAGTATGGACCAAATTTCGTATAAATGTACAAAATGAGAATTATTTTTAACGAATAATTGGAAAAAAAAAAATATGAATTAGTAATAATAGTAGTAGTAAACTAAGAAAATAATTGTGTGCATGTAGGAGCATCACCCCCCCCCCCCCAATCCTCTCGTTGGGGATACAAAATTTTTGATATAGATATCCTTTTAAAGATCTCCTCAATACTTTTAAAACAAATAATTGAACTATAGATCTGTTATGAATTAAATATCTCTCTTTTTTCTTTTTTTACGGAAAAAAAGTATTTTCTCTCATGCCAAAAAAATTGACTCTCTTCCGCATTTAGTGCTACTTGTCTGAGAAGAAAATCTTCTGCATTCATCAAGGAAAATAATTTTGCTGGATGAATTTGTCTAGGAAAATACAGAATAAAGTCTTGTAATGGCCACAACATATTAGTTTATATATATATATATATATATATATATAATTATTATTTTAACTTTTTAGAGGGGTGGGGGGGAGATTATTTCAGAAAATTTAAATATTAATTTTATTTTTATACATATTACTGAGATTGGTATTAAATTTATTAATATTTACCAGAAAAGTGTGTTACAAATTTCTTTCACTGAATTTATTATAGTAATAATAATAATAATGAGCTTTTCTCCTTTTTGAAAATATAAATAATTAAAATATATACATATATTTGGTGATTTAAATGTAAATTTCTATATTCTCAAATGTTTTACGAATTTTTTCATTTCTATTCTTTCTTTCTTTTTTTTTTTTTATACTGATATAAATTATTTTTTCTCTAGGCCAACTATGTTTGAATACAAATTATAATCACTATCTCAAACATTTTTACCATTTTTACTCAGACTTTTAGGTATTTGAATAAGATACGTTTTTATATCATTATTATATTCGTTACTTTTTTTTTTTTTTTCGCTTACCGTTGTCATGACATGGTTCCGAAGCTAATGTTAAAGAAATCAACAAGTGATAATGAAAGTGAGAACAATTGGAATAAAATATTAGACGAGGTGAAGTGGAAAAGTGAAGTTTAATACAATTTAATTAGAATAAGATAAACAGGGAAATTTAGCAGTGGTAGATCCAAAACTTAACTTTTTTTTGGGGGGGGAGGGGGGGGCTAAGAGTTTCAAGATGTCATTCCAGATCAATGAAAAATTTACAATTGTAACATACAATTGTGAATGTCAGTGTTTTTTTTTTTTTTTTTTTTTTTTTTTTTTGCAAGGGGGGGGGGCTTCAGCCCCCTTGTCCCCCCTTAGATCCACCACTGAAATTTAGAACGAAAACATTTTCAAAATGATTAATAAATTTCAAAATTAAAAATTGGTTTAAAAGTTTGCAAGTAGCAATATTTTAAATCAGTTGGGGATATTAATAAATACATTATAATTCCGTGAAGTTTCACTGTATTATTATGCGACAGAAATAAGTTATTATTATGAATGAAGATACTATTTTCCTTGAAGATTTCATTCCCTCCCTCTTTTCAACTGCTTGTTCACCCCACACCATTTGCGCAGTTCTAAGCCTGTAAACCCGCGGATATACAAAAATTTTGAGAAAAAATTGTACAGTTGTAATACACTTTTTCTGAGAGTCGCTTTCTTCAGATTATCTATTGTATACTTTCTAGAAAGAAACGTTCCAGTTTATTCTTCTTATCAGTCAATATAAGGTTTCATTTCAGTCTTTATTTTTCATTTAGGTTTACTTCCTCCTATAACGGTGAAAAATATTGTTACTCGTTATTTAAAATAGTTTATGTTGTCATTTTTATAAATTGCATTCTGATTCCGAAGAAGAAATTTTAATTGACTCATCATTCAACTTTTATTCACCTAAATGTCAACATTTGTAGCTGTGCGATCAGTAGTTGGAGCGCCAGATCGCAGATACACACACAAACATACACTCCTCTTTATTTATACAGATAATTATTTATTAAAATTATTTTCCATGAATAATGAAGACGATTTTTATCTCACAGAATTATAGCATTAAATAATAAATACAAAACTTTGGACAAACACCATAAAATGCAAGAAAATCGCAACAATTGTTTCGGATCAAAAGCTGCTTTGATTGCAGCACTTGTGTCTACTTTTTTCGCCTGACGAAGGACTGTGTTTTCTTTCTACACGAAACAATTTTTGCAAGTTTCTTGCATTTCACGGCGTT
The DNA here is from genome assembly GCA_963930645.1 of Salticus scenicus. Taxonomy (NCBI): domain Eukaryota; kingdom Metazoa; phylum Arthropoda; class Arachnida; order Araneae; family Salticidae; genus Salticus; species Salticus scenicus. The sequence continues at coordinate 205,746,024 of OZ005653.1, read as the reverse complement.
TATCCGAAGTTTGTACTTATCATTTTAAAACACCAGTTCTGTGGTGTTTTTTATTATAGCAATAAAAGGCAGAAGAACGTCAATATTGGATCAACATCAGAAGATTTTTTTTTTTTTTTTTTCGTTATAAATGAAAAAATAGATACTTTTTTTTAAAAAATTACTACAGATCTATGGTTCAAGCATTCGTTTCAAAAGTATTGATGAGTTCTTTCGAAAGATACTCATACTGAAATTTTATACCTCCTTTTTTTTTTTTTCCCTTGCATTTTAATTAACTGAAACTGACTACTTATTTTTAAAAAGTGGATTTATTACTTGCTACGTATATAACAAGTTATAATAATAAAAATAATAAAAGTCAATTCCTACTTAGGTCAACAAAGAAAAATTTTATTTTAGTTAATAAATAGAAATAAAAGGTGCGCGTGCAAAATCAACTAAAAAGTAAAATAAAATTTATAAATGGACAATATTTAAGCTCGTGGACTCAGTTCAGTTATATAATAAGAATAATTACAAGATAAAAAGAACTTTAATATACCATATGTTAAGTTTTCTGTTGAATCATATAAACGCTACCGAAGACAGCGGGAATCCGGAAAAATTGGCCAAAAGTATTAAAAAAAATTCATTGTTATCGTGTTTTGAGCTATTATAAAAGTTTCAAACGGCTAGCTAGCTAGCCGGGAAGTTAGTTAAAAATCGATTGCAAGCTTTGTACTGGCAACGCTGCCGAAGGCAGCAGGGACCCGAAACAGTTGGTTAAAAGTATTTTTTAAATGCATTTTCACCGTATTCTGAACTATTCTAAAAGCTTCAAATGTCTAGCTTATTGGGAAGTTAGTTAAATAAATTTTCTGTTGAATCATATAAACGCTGCCGAAGGCAGTAGGGACATGCAACAGTTTACTAAAAGTGTAAAAAAAATGTATTGTCACCGTGTTCTGAGCTATCCTGAAAGTTTCAAATGCCTAGCTAGTCGGGAAATTAGTTAAAAATCGATTGCAAATTTTGTACTAGTAACACTGACGAAGGCAGCAGGAACCCGAAACAGTTGGCTAAAAGTATTTAAAAAATGTATTGTCACCGTGTTCTGAGCAATCCTGAAAGTTTCAAATTTCTAGCTAGTCGGGAAGTTAGTTAAAAATTGATTGCAAGATTTGTACAAGATATATATAGGGAGAGTGTGAACTAATAGTAGGAATTCAAAAAGAAAGCAGAAGATGTAAAAAAATTTCGATTTCCGGTTTTTGATGTATTTACAAGTCTTGAGATTTCCTTGCATTTCAGTTAATTGAAATTGACTACTTATTTTTTCAAAAATGGATTTATTATTCTATCTTCTGCATGTATAAGAAGAAAGTATGAGAATAATAAACAATTTAGATTTCTGGTTTTCGATGAAGTTACACGTTTTGAGATTACTCAAATAGACCATTTATAGAAAAGGTCTGTTTTTTTAGTTTGAACACTGTACTTCATGGTCGAATCGTGCCAATAAGTATTTCTGCTCTGCAATTTAATTCCGTTTATGAGAAGGCAATATTTTTGCTTTCCTTAGTTTTTGTAAAAAGTTGTCGAATTTCGACCACTGGTGGATACTAATGCAAATAAATAAATAAATAAAATCAGTAAAATCTCCAAAAGTTGTCGGATTTAGATGAAATTTACGACGCAATTTGGACATGCATAGTAATGCATAAACATTCATTCTTATTGAAAAATGATATATTTTAGCAACATTTGACTATGTTAAATTTCAGGCACTTCATGAAAAATCGCAATGTTTATCCACACAAAGAGGAGAAAAGTGTCTTTTCAACTTCGATCTCTGGCGTTAACGATTATATAACACTTGAAAACGCAAGATGGTAAATGGGTTTATCTAACCAAATGTATTCGTAACAAAATTTTATGTGTTTTAATTAATTACAAAAAATTTATTAAGATATCGAAAATGTAAGCCCATGCCCACCACTCCAGGTTGAACCATACCTTCATGTCAAATGCCTTAGCTCTGCGTGCGATATTCTTTCCTCAACATCTCAAACAGACAAACGAGATTTTCTTATATTATAGATTGTACTGGGAGGAAAAAGAGAGAGAGAGAGAGAATGCTATACTAGAATTATTCCTATGATCCGAATTTTCTTAGGGAACTTTTCGAACTAAGCTTTGAGTATATAATTTAAAAGCTCCTACACATTCTGAGCACATCGCTATAAATTACCACTTTAATTTGAACACCAATTAAAATATTATCCACCTTCAGTAAGAAACAATAGAACGTGCATTTATTAACATTGTTTTACTTTAGAGAATATTTATATAGGTAAACTCAAGTTCTTTCTTTCTTTTTTTTTTTTTTTTTACCTGACGAAAAGAGCACCTGTTTAGCAGCTCTCGAAACTACAAGTAATTATTTGTTCTGAAGTATCAAGAACTTTTACTTTTTACTTTACAGTTTGTGATATCTTTAGTTTTTTTTTTTTTTTTTTTTTTTTTTTTTTCTTTTAATCTGATAGAGGCTTGTATAGATTGTGACCACTCAAAGAGTTCATGAAACTGTGGCCTGGCCACTTAAGAAATTCATGAAACTATGGTCACTCAAGAAATTCATGAAGCTAGAATTTGAATTGTTCAAAAAGAGGAAGGGGGATCAAAGAAAGGTAGAAAAAGAAAGAAAGAAATTGAAGTAATTAAATAAAATAATAATAGCAGGCAATTTAAAAAAAATACAAAAATATGTAAAACCTATAAAATTTGAAAGAATTTTTTTTCTGTTGTATACTATATAATAAATTTAAAAAATCTGGTGTGAAACAACCACACGACTTACATTACCGACTATTACACATATTATATGTATTTTTGAGAGATAATGTGATCAGAAAACATAAAAGTGACCTAAAGAGAAAATCGTTAGAGCCGTTTTTGAGATACCAACTTTTACAAAAAATCAATTATTGACCGGAAAACAATAATTACATACAAAAGCATATTTAAAAGTGAGTTAATATGACGAGTTTGAAAAAAATCCGTGCAGCCGTTTTTAAAGAACGCGCTTACAAGTCCTGAAATTGAGCTCTTTATACAGGACTCCTATCAATTTTCCTGAACTAACCAACTATATCATTCAAAAGGACATCTAATAGAGTGTTTATAGAGCAAGTTTGAAGAAAATCGTTAGAGCCGTTTTTGAGATACGGACTTACAGTCCCACTTCCGGCTTCCGATGTCCCACTTCCGGTTTTTCAATTTTCACTAAAATTTGGAAATTTCATCTGTACACCAGACGTATTTCAATTCTAAAGTTTCGTAGCTCTATCTTTATTAGTTTCTGAGCTATAATAGCCAGAAGATTCTCCACATACATACACACACACACATACATACACACTGACCAATTGCCAAAAACCACTTTTTTGGACTCAGGGGACCTTAAAACGTGTAAATCAGGTGAAAACCCGATATCGAATTTTCAGACCGAATACAATACTTCCATTACCTATGGTACTAGGGTAATGGAAGTAAAAAATGAATCCGATTTTATTTTAGTATCGATTTTCAAACTTCTGTTTATTACATCCATATTCAAATTTAATTGACATTTGATATCATAGCAAAAATATTAATTAAAATTTTTCGAATTATAACTGTCTTGCTTTTCGCCTCCAAAATTTTTGCACATGTCTATTGCATTTGAAGAATAAAAGAAATGACCTTTCGAAATCGGAAGTGCTTACATATATTTTACGGTACGTGAAGAAATTTGTTTTAATAAAATAAAAGATGAATAAAAGATTAGATAATATATATTTAAAACTGTAAATATTTAGATCTGACAATATAATTAAATAAAAATTATTTTATTACGAAACCTATATTATTTTTGTTATAAGCGTATAACATTTTAAAGAAAAATTTCCCATTGCATAAGATATAATAAATTTAAAAATTGAATTCGTCCTTATTTTAATATCGATTTTCCAATTTCTACTTAGGAACAACACTATGTCTATATTTCAACTTAATTAACATCCGATATCATATCAAATATTATTTAAAACTTTTAATTTATTTATATTAGCTGATACATATTTTAGTTTAGGTAGTTTTAGAACAAACAAAATATTTAAATCTTAATTAATTTATTAGATTCTTTATCTTATATTTTTAACGGTAAATTGTTATGAATGTATTATTTTTAAGGATTTGCAAAATAAATAAATAAATAAACATTAGGAAGTTTACTACCAAAGGCAACTTGAAAATATACTGATTTTTTTTTTTTTTTTTTTTAATAAAGTTTATTGATTGAAACAAATAAATCCATATTTGGATCAATTTACATTAATTTAAAGTAAAAATATTTAATTTATAAGATTTTATAATTGAAAATTACTATTAAAAAAAAAAAAAAAAAAAACAATAATAATAAAATAAATAAATAAGTAAATAATTTTGTTATATACTTTGGTGTCTGTAAAACAGTCTTGGAATCTGCCCTTTTTTTTTTTTTTTTTTATAATTATACTTTTATAATCTTTTATAATCATCTAAATCATCTTAAAAAATAATTATCTCCTTTAACTTTGATTTAATAATAATAATAATAATAGTAAAATGAATCAATATGGCAATTTAACTGCACCTGAAATTATGTTAAAAATTTCTGCTATGATAGAAGAATTTAAAGCTATGATATATTTCCTTATTCGAGGAATGAATAATTAAAAATTAGTTAATGAATAATATAAATTAGCACCATGGATTGCAATTCAATTTCATGCAGCAATTTTTCATATAATAGTTCAGATTTGCTGTTATAACTTTTCTAAAATCAACTCTGAGTATGTGTTTTCTCACTATTTTTATTCCTCGAAAAAGTATTGCAGATTTTGAGGTTAGGGGACGTCAATCACGAGGAAAATGCCCACAATGGACTTCAATGGGCTTTTGTTTGCTAAGAAGCTGCCGCAGAATGGGGGAAAATTTTCATAGAGTTACTGCTAAACTTTTAACATTGAAAGCGGCTGACCTTTTAGAGAGATAGGTAACACATGCTAGTGAAACCATTTTCGAAGTAAAAGAATTGAAACCCCGTGACCTCGAATGGGTTAATTGATATAGAAAATGCACAAATTAAGAAACATGGAGAAGACATAATAGAATCATTAAGTAATTTTCATGGTTTTAATAATCCATATGGTGTTTCCTGTTACGTTAACTCTGTCTTACAATGTCTTTTTAATATAAAGTGTATAAACTCTGCAATAATGTTATCCACACATTCAGAATTAAAAAAACTATGTTTAGATTTTTCAAGTTCCATATCCAGTAGTGCTTTAGATTCACATAAATTACAATTAGAGTTTCATGATGATGATATGTTTGATATTAAACAGCAGCAGGATAGCACAGAATTTTTACAATTACTTCTTGATAAATATAGATATTTAAAATTTCTTATGTCATTTGATACTAAAAATTATTATAAATGTCAAAATTGTGAATATGATAACCAAGAAACGATTGAAACTCAAATAGGAAAATTAATAATACCAATAACAAAAAACAAATTTCAATTTCAGGAGTTACTTGACTATAATTTTAATGCCTGGAATTCAAATTTATGTAAAGAAGCAAAATGCCCTAATTGTAATAACGCTAATGTTTTAATTACTAAAACTAACATTGAAAATACACAAAATGTTTTAATTTTTTCATTGCAATTAATAAATTCAAACATGCAGAAAAATACAAACTTGTTACTGTCAGGAGTTACACAGAGTAAAATAAAATTTTGTGATAAAAATTACATATTAAAAGGTGCAATATTTCATCATGGTAAAAGTTCATCAAGCGGCCATTATACAGCTATAGTTCGAAAAAACAAACATTGGTACAAAGCCGATGACACTGAAATTTCTAAGTGTTCATGGCCTAGGAATAGCAAAAATATTTACATTTTATTTTTTAAAAAAACAGAATAACCTTTTTAGTTTAAAAAACCTATTTTTATACATCAGGTAACCATTAAGAATTACTACACAGGAGTTTTGAGTAAAAATTTGCCATCTGTTGTTTAATTTTTATAAAGCTTTCTTTTTTTTTAAATATTTATATTCATAATGCCTGAACAAAAGTGGGCAACAATGAGCCGTTCCATTGGTAACGGTGATACCCCCCCACCTTGTTCTGTGGATAATAGGGAGTAATTGTTTTTAAATATTTTTCTTCTCCCGGGGACCCACATTACCAATTGAATGTTCAGATGTTCATTATATAAAAAAATAAATGTTACAAGTTTCATATATTTCTGTAGTAATATGGAGTTGCCAATGGAAAAAAAAAAAAAATTATGCTGTTAAAATCTTTTTTTATTTCAATAATACTTTTTCAGTATGAGTAAAAAAAAAAAAAAAAAAAAAAAATTTCTTGTGAAAATGCTTTCAAAACTTTACAAAGTTTATTTCTAATAGTTACATGTTATGCAATTTCTTTGTATGTAATAGCTTCACCCACCCCAAAGTAGTATGTTTTTGTATTGTTCTGTTTTTCTTTAAAGTTTTATCACTTGCTGTATAATTTTAAAATTTACTTTCAAGTTAAATTTAATACAAAAATACTTTTTATATAGTGCTATAAACTCATTTGTGCGATCTTTTAATCAATAACCCTTAAAAAGTAATGATATCAATACAAAAACCCTTAACGGGTTAAAAGTTTGTGACGCAGCTACTTTATGGTTATAAGAATTTTTTAAATATTGGTCTTAAAAATAATGATATCGAATTTTATGTGACACTTTGCTATTAATTAAAATGGACATAATATTCTTTTATTTGATCATTTGCTGTTTTCTTCTATTTATAACTACAATGCAAACATACTTTTAACTTCAACATAGACGGATAATAAAATATACTTACTGATGCTTTTTCATTTGCATTTCAAATTCAAAATAAAGGTTTTAAAAGGAATGATATCAAAATTCCAGTGACGCCTCGATTTCACTTTAAAAGATTTGCTTTTAGATTGCATTAAAATTACATTTGTTTTGTCTAATAAATTATATTTACACATTGAAACAGTGCTTTTAATTTTCAAATATACTGTCAAATAATCACACTTTCACAGAGTTTGCATTTTAAATTAAAAAATTTTTTTCAATAAATTGATTGTCTTTTGCGTCACGCTATCCAAAACTGTAAGTCAGATTTGTGCAAATGTTACTTTGTATCAGTATCCAACTGTCTGAAAATATGTGCAGAGATAGTGTGATGCAAAGAAAACATTTGCACAAATTTTACTTGTAGTTTTGGATAGCGTGACGCAAAAGACAATTCAATTTATTGAAAAAAAATTTTTAATTTAAAATGCAAACTCTGTGAAAGTGTGATTATTTGACAGTATATTTGAAAATTAAAAGCACTGTTTCAATGTGTAAATATAATTTATTAGACAAAACAAATGTAATTTTAATGCAATCTAAAAGCAAATCTTTTAAAGTGAAATCGAGGCGTCACTGGAATTTTGATATCATTCCTTTTAAAACCTTTATTTTGAATTTGAAATGCAAATGAAAAAGCATCAGTAAGTATATTTTATTATCCGTCTATGTTGAAGTTAAAAGTATGTTTGCATTGTAGTTATAAATAGAAGAAAACAGCAAATGATCAAATAAAAGAATATTATGTACATTTTAATTAATAGCAAAGTGTCACATAAAATTCGATATCATTATTTTTAAGACCAATATTTAAAAAATTCTTATAACCATAAAGTAGCTGCGTCACAAACTTTTAACCCGTTAAGGGTTTTTGTATTGATATATATATATACAGATATATATACCTTTAACAAGTATATAAATTTTTAGCTCATTCTGATTGGGCATTTAGATGATATCGCAATTCGAATAATTTCAGCCCGTAGGCTATAATGATAAAGAATTTTTCGTTGTGTCCCTGTACAAAAAAAAAAAAAAAAAAAAAAAAAAAAAAAAAAATACGTGCTAGATTCAACAAAATTTACGCACTTCGTGCAATTACTTCCATTACCCTACTACCGTAGGTAATGGAAGTATTGTATTCGGTCTGAAAATTCGATATCGGGTTTTCACCTGATTTACACGTTTTAAGGTCCCCTGAGTCCAAAAAAGTGGTTTTTGGCAATTGGTCAGTGTGTATGTATGTGTGTATGTATGTGGAGAATCTTCTGGCTATTATAGCTCAGAAACTAATAAAGATAGAGCTACGAAACTTTAGAATTCAAATACGTCTGGCGTACAGATGAAATTTCCAAATTTTGGTGAAAATTGAAAAACCGGAAGTGGGACATCGGAAACCGGAAGTTGGACCGTAAGTCCGTATCTCAAAAACGGCTCTAACGATTTTCTTCAAACTTGCTATATAAACACTCTATTAGATGTCCTTTCGAATGATATAGTTGGTTAGTTCAAGAAAATTGATAGGCGTCCTGTATAAATAGCTCAATTTCAGGCCTCGCAAAGGCGTTCCTTTAAAAACGGTTGTACGGATTTTTTTCAAACTCGCCATTTTAACTCACTTTTAAATATGCTTTTGTATGTAATTATTGTTTTCCGGTCAATAATTGATTTTTTGTGAAAGTTGGTATCTCAAAAACGGCTCTAACGATTTTCTTTTTTGGTCACTTTTATGTTTTCTGATCACATTATCTCTCAAAAATGCATATAATACATGTAATAGCGGGTAATGGAAGTCGTGTGGTTGTTTCACACCAGATTTTTTTTTTTTTTTAATTTGTTATATTTATTGAAAATAAAATCGTAATGTAGCAGAAAAATTGAGTATAATTAGTGTTAGATTTCAATGCATGTTTCCTCATATCATCTGTTAACTAGCGAACACCTGTCATGACGTCAGATGTGACGTAACTGTATTACGTAATCAACAGCGCATCTTCGCTTCTCTGAGAGAGAGGTTTATAAGAGTCTGTACAAGAAAGCTTTGCTAAGCGTGCGGCAAGAAATGCCCGCATTATGTTATTCTACTTTTCTATATTATTAAATATTGTGATTGTTCAAAAGACTCTGCTTTTCACTCTGCGGACCCATTTAAACCAACAATGGTTATGGGCCCAGAGACACGCATCTTACTGCGGACTTTTTAAAAATTTAAATTAACATTCGCTAAAACGAAAGTGCGACTTACTGTTAAGCCTAAGGGCTGAAATCGAAAGTATTTTTGATTCTATTTTTATAAAGAAGCTACTATAGCTGATTAAATATGTCGCAAATATTAAATATAGAAAAGTTATCCAAAAACAATTTTGACACGTTTAAGCTTCAGATAGAAGCTGTTTTAATCAAGAATGATCACTGGAGTTATGCTAATGGAACGAAAATTAAGCCCGATGAAGGCGCCGAAGACGAAGAAAAATGGCTCGAAAATGACCGTAAAGCTAGATCCGATCTAATCCTAGCAATTACCCCAAGTGAGTTGTGTCATGTTAAACATTGTACCACCTCAAATGAAGTATGGAATAAATTAAAAGAAGTTTACGAATCGAGAGGACCGGCAAAGAAAGCCACGCTATTGAAGCAGCTACTCTTTAAGAAAATGACCGACAGTGAAAATATGTCCGATCACCTCAATATTTTCTTCGATATAGTGGACAAGCTAAAAGAAATGGACATTCACTTAGCCGAAGATCTATTATCAATTTTGCTCTTATACAGTATTCCTGACAGCTATGAAAATTTCAGGTGCGCCATAGAAGCAAGAGATGAATTGCCGCAGCCTGAAGCTCTAAAAATTAAAATGATGGAAGAATATGAGTCAAGAAAAAATAAAAAGCATCAAGAATCGTCAAATGCGTATTTTACGACTCACAAGAAAAATCTTCCTGAAAAGAACAAAAGAGAAATCTTAAAGCCTGTGCAGAACAAGAACACGTATGGCGAAAGAAATTATGCAATCTTCAAATGCAATTACTGTTCAAAAGTAGGGCATAAAGCCTCAGAATGCAGAAAGAAGATCTCAGACAGAAAATTCACTTCATCGAATAAATACAAAGATAGATCTTTTATGGTTGAAGATAGTACAGAGTTCACGATGGCAGCCAGTAACTCTTTCCAAGAACATTCCGAGTGGTGTCTCGACAGCGGATCGACATCACATATGGCTCATGACAAGAATTTGTTTACAGATTTCGAACCTAGAATTGGATCATTTATAAAATTAGCTGTAGATGAAACAGCGGAGATCACAGGTGTTGGAACAGTCAAATTAAAAGTTCCCGGTAATCACGGTGTAACAAATTTAAAGTTAACAAATGTTTTGTGCGTTCCAAAATTGAAATGCAATTTAATGTCTATGTCAAAAGCTACTGCAAACAACTGCCGAGTTGTATTTACCGAAAAAGGTGCAAAAATTACGGAGCAGGACGGCTCTCTGATTGTAAGTGCTACGAGAAAAAGTGATTTATATTTTTTTCAGCCGCAGGTGGATATAGCTGCATCAACTCAGGTAAGCAACTTTCATAAATGGCATTTAAAATTAGGACATTTAAATGAAAAAGATTTAAAATTATTAAAATCTGAATATATGTTAAGAGATTTAAATTTTAATGAAAAAGATTCTTTAAAAGATTGTAAAGTATGCATTCAGTCTAAACAAACTGTGAAACCATTTTGTAAAGAAAACAAATTTCATAGTAAGGAATTATTAGAAGTAGTTTATTCTGATTTATGTGGCCCTATAAATGTTAAATCCCATGGCGGATCACGTTACTTTATTACTTTTTTGGATGATAAATCTCGTTACATTGAAGTAAATTTTCTAAAAACAAAAGATGAAGCTAAGTACGCGTTCCGGAGATATAAAGCGGCAGTCGAAAATCGATTAAGAAAAAAAATTAAAATACTGCATACCGATAATGGTTTAGAATATTGTGGCGAGGAATTCAATAAGTATATTGAAGAATGCGGTATTAAACGCGAACATTCATCTCCAATGACGCCTCAGCAAAATTCTAGAATTGAAAGACAAAATCGTACATTATGCGAAATGGCGAGGTGTTTATTAATGCAATCAAACCTTCCAAATACATTCTGGGCTGAAGCAGTAAATTGCGCTGCATATATTAGAAACAGGTGTCCCACTAAAGGAATTAAAGAAAATAAAACACCTTTCGAATTGTTTTTCGGTTATAAACCAACTGTTAACTATTTTAAAATTTTCGGACAGAAATGTTTTGTTCTAAATAAAAAATCAAAAGGGAAGTTTGAAGCTAGGTCACACGAACATATATTCGTTGGCTATTCAAATGAATCCCGCGCTTAAAGATTATGGAATAAGGATACCAGAAAAATTGTCATAAGTCGTGATGTTCGATTTATAGACAAATTTGAAATAAATGATTCAGCCACTACTGATCAATTAGAATTAATTTTTCCGTCTGAGAATAAATGCAATGATTGTAATATTAAAAATGAAACTCTAACTCTTTTCCCTACTGAAAGCGAAAACATCCACAAGGGGGGAAACAGCGGATCGATTTCCCATCCCCCTGAATTCAACGGAGAAAGTTTCTCTTTTTGGAAAGGGGGGAAGCGAGCCACTCTGAAGGGGGGAACGCAGAAGATGTGAGTGGAGGGGAAGAGAGTGCTGAAGGTATATGTAAACAAGAGGAAGGGATAAACAATCCTCCTTTTAAACGTGGTCTCGGCAGACCTAAAAAAATTAAAAGTTGGAACTTTCAAAAGTCTTGTAAGGAATGTATTACAGATACAAAATATAAAGATGAAACTTCTCAATTAGCTGATAACTCATTTAATGAAATTAATCCCAGCGTAATCGACGCGCTAAATGGAGATTATGCTAAAAATTGGGAGAACGCGATGAAATTAGAATATGATTCTTTAGTTAAGCAAAACGCTTGGGAAATTGTAGATAGACCAAAAGATAAAAAGGTAATTGGGTGTAAATGGGTTTTAAAAACAAAATTCAAACCAGATGGTCAAATTGAAAAATTTAAGGCCAGATTGGTTGCCAAAGGGTGTTCACAGAAACAAGGTATAGATTTTGAGGAAAATTTTTCACCAGTAGACAGATTAAGTTCTATAAGAACTGCAATCGCGTATGCTATCCAGAATGGTTTCACAGCATACCAGTTAGATTTCATTATGGCATATGTTAACGGTAATATACAAGAAGAAATTTATATGGAGCTTCCTGAATTTTTTGAAAATGATATACACGAAAATAAAGTGTGTTTATTAAAAAATCTTTGTATGGCCTTAAGCAGTCAGGAAGACAGTGGTTTAAGAAATTAGATGAGAAATTGAAAAAAATGAAATTTAACCCTTTGAATTCCGACAAATGTGTCTATTACTCAAAATATCCTTTTGATGCTATTATAATCGTCTATGTCGACGATTTAATTTGTCTCACTAAAAGTGAAGAGCACTATTTTGATATAAGAAATAAATTAGCTGAATCTTTCAAAATGAAAGATATGGGCCTTCTGCATTATTGCTTAGGCATTGAATTTGATCAAGATAGGGACAGCATCACTATAACACAAAAGAAATACATTGAAGATTTACTAAATAAATTTAATATGGAAGATTCTAGAGTGTTCAATACACCTTTAGATAGCAGTGTAAAATTAACTAAACAAATGTGTCCAAATACAGAAGAAGAGAAATCATACATGTCAAAAATTCCTTATAGACAATTAATTGGTTCTCTTATGTATCTATCGGTTGCTACCAGACCAGATATCACCCATGCTGTAAATTATTTAAGTCAGTTTAATAACAATCCAGGAAAACCTCACTGGATAGCTGCTAAAAGAATACTAAGGTATCTCAATGGCACTAGAAATTTAGGAATTGTTTATTACAGAGACAATAAACCGTTAACAGCATTTGTTGATGCCGATTGGGCATCGGATATAAATGACAGAAAATCATATACAGGATATGTCTTTAAATATGCCGGTGGACCTATTTCTTGGGAATCTAGAAAGCAGCGAACCGTTGCTCTATCCACAACAGAATCTGAATATATGTCTCTGTCCGAATCCGCAAAAGAGACAATTCATGTTAGAAATTTCTTAAAAGAATTGGATCCTGAAATTGTATCAAGTCCGACTGCAATCATGTGCGACAATCAATCTGCACTGAGATTAGTAAAAAATCCTGTTCATCACAATCGCTCTAAGCACATTGACATTCGTCACCATTTTGTGCGAGAAGTTTACAATAATAAACTAATAGACATTAAATATATTTCATCAGATGAACAACCTGCAGATATTTTAACAAAAAGTTTAAATGCATATAAACATGAAAAATGTTGTGATATGATAGGACTTAATACTATGGACTGATGAACTTAAAAAAAATATATTTAAACTGTGTTTTCATTAAGAAATTAACTGCTTATATTTTACGTATTTTATTTTATTATATTAACCATAATTATTTGCTTATAATTATATTTCTTTACTAACACTTTTCTCATTTTAAGTCACTTTTCCATAAAAATAATTTTCTGTAATTTTTAATCTGCTATTATAATGCATAAATATGTTTTATTTTCGAAACATTTATTGAAAAAGGGGGAAATGTTAGATTTCAAAGCATGTTTCCTCATATCATCTGTTAACTAGCGAACACCTGTCATGACGTCAGATGTGACGTAACTGTATTACGTAATCAACAGCGCATCTTCGCTTCTCTGAGAGAGAGGCTTATAAGAGTCTGTACGAGAAAGCTTTGCTAAGCGAGCGGCAAGAAATGCCCGCATTATGTTATTCTACTTTTCTATATTATTAAATGTTGTGATTGTTCAAAAGACTCTGCTTTTCACTCTGCGGACCCATTTAAATCAACAATTAGTTTTAAATTTAAAAACGTATTTATAACAGTTATGTTTAATTTTTTTTTATAGTAGAACAACTTCTTATTTTTCATTTTTTAATTAATTCCTTTAAAAGAAAAAACTTTTATTTATTAATTTTTTTTATTTACAGTATTTATCGGGAAAAATGGTAGTACATACGTAGTAAAACGGATAAATTGATTAAAATTTATTTGTTTATATATATATATATATATATATATATATATATATATATATATATATATATATATAAAATTAAATTCAATATCAATGACAAAAATAAATTTGTATAAAAAAGGCGCTTAAAGCAGCACAAAATATTATACAAGACCAATAATAAAATTAATTGAAGATAAAAGATGAGATGAAGGTGAAAAGTAACAAACAACAAGAAAAACTTATTAAACAATGTTAATAAACAAGAAAATTGGTTAGATTTAAACACTATTTAAGCTAGAAATTCAAATTACGCTGTGTCAATCTCTTCAGCAGGTGGAAACACAGCAATTAAAAATTAAAAAAACTATGTAGTACTAGCAGGTTTCAAAAGACATGCAGGCTAGCATACTCCAAATGTAATTCAAACTGAATAGTAATGGAAAACAATGTATAAAGTTTAACATTTATTAAAATTTTAAATTTAAATTTTTAATAAAAACTGAATTTCAATTTATTAAAAATCATATTATAGCCAGCAAAAAACTATTGAATATACAAGAAAAAGATTTTTATATATGAAATGCTAGCCAAACATATCCCCACCCGAACCTACTAGAAAATATGAAAAAACTCACCACCTGCGAGAAAAACAACATCTTCAAAATTCATTCCAGCTTAAAAACTTGAAAAAACACTAAATTTTCTTTCCGTATCCAAAGATGTCCAAGAACTTTCCAGGTCTGGCGATACAAATAACTCCAAACATTAGCAAAATGGTCTTCCTAGAAGGCTTTGAACCAAGTGCATCAAACTGGACACCTATATGGATCACCAATCAAAAAGCAGATACTGCGGCACTGACACTAAAAATTCAAATTTTTTGTATAATGAAATATAAAATTCAAAGGATACAAATTTTTGTAATATAATAAAGCTTGAAAATTGAAAACTTGTTTATCAAAATTAAATTTTAAATTACATAACCTTTTGATTCTTAATATATGGTTGATAACAATATTTATGTAAATTCTGTGACTCAGATTAGAATACCAATGCGGCATACAGTTAGTAATGAAGTTAAAGTTTTTTCTTTTGTCAAATAAATCAGTATATAAATTATTATCTTTTATAATAAATGAAATATCCAAAAAATCAGCTTCATAATTATTATTGTTGGCTTTATTTAATTTTAAACAATCTGGATAAATTAAACTTGAAAAATTATCAAAATCAATATTGAAAATAATTAAATCATCGATATATCGATAAGCATGTAAACATATATTATGAGTTACAGTGAACTGATATTCAAAGAAAAATAAGAAAAGATTAGCCGCACAGGAAGAGTAATTGGTTCCCATGCCAATACCATGTGACTGTTTGAAAACTTTGTCATGAAAAAAGATATAATTATTATTTAAACAAAAATGACAAAGACTAAGAAAAAAATCTCGAAGAATATTCAATTCATCTTCAATATAAAAAATGTCAAAAATATTTTAAAGAATATTATAGAGTTCATTTATAGGAATATTACTGAATAGGTTTTCAAAATCATAAGTTTGAATAGATAAAGGTTTAAAAGTAATTTAATTAATTAATTCAAGACTATTATCAATTGACCAAAAATAACTAGAATTCTTATACTTAGATTTTAAAAAGTCATAGATCTTTTTCATAAAAAACTGTAATTTAATATTGAAATTCTTACCAATACTATTAGTAGTACAACAAATGAATCTAAATTTAACAGGATTTTTATGAAACTTAGGTGTTAAAAATAAAAAGGGAATATTACTTTCATTAAAGACTCTTATATTATATGAAAAAAGTGATTTAATCTGCTTAGAATAAGCAGTAAAACATTTTTTAACAACAGTGGATTTCAAATTTATTTTTGTATAGTAAAAATCGTTATTAAGTTCATCTAAAGTTCTTTCAAAATAAAATTTCTTTCAAATGATACCATAATTACTAGCTGCTTTGTCAACAGGAACCAAAATAAAATGTTTTTTAAAAAATTCCAAGTATTCATTATCTTTCTTATACAATTTCTGATAACCATTATTTACACAATTTAAACTTTCACTTAAAAAATTGTCAAAATAAACAATAAGATTGTATTTCCATTCATGAAAAGCTTCTATGGGTATATTGTATTTATAACAAATTTTATAAATAAAATTTGTAATATCTTTCAAAAAAACTTCCTTAGCAATTGATTTTTTAAGTTTTTTATTTAATCTAAATTTAGTACCCAAATTCCTCAAAAACCTTAAATTATCATTTTTTATTATATTTAAATTACCAGTTATAATATGTTTATAATTATTGTCAATATAAGAGTTAAATTCATCATTATTACATACGCAAATATTCGTATTAGAAGAATCAACAGATAAAGCAAATTCTCTGTAGTTGAAGATCTTTTTACTGAATGGTTTATTATATTTAAAAGCAGTTATAACATTTATATTTTTTACTGGAAATAGAAAATTATTTTTAAAAATAGCTTTATTCAATTTCAAACAATCAAATGATTTCTGCAAAAAAGAAACCGTAAAATATTCATTCAAAACATTATATTTACCAACTTTTAGCAGTTTGAAACCAATTAAATCTGTAACTAAATCCTTAAACTGAGTATTAACAAAATTATATTTAATAAGCAAAGCAGAAATTTTTTTAATAGTCTTGATTTTCAAAGAAAAAATTGAAGTCTTTAATTTATTAACATTTAATGAATTTGTAAAAAACTTTTCTTGTTCATTTAGCCAAGAAAATAATTTAGCATTTCATTTAGCATTTCAAAATAAATACAGAATTAAATGTTTATTTTGTTTGCAGAGTTATATTGGTCAAACTTCAAATGAATTGCATTTTAGAATTAATAACCACAGATCACAAATAAATAAATCTAAATTCCCCTCTTTTGAACTTTTACATTTTAAAGAACATTCATTTGAAAATATAGAAATTGAAATTTTGGACCATGTTACTGATGAAAATGAAAGACTGTTTAAAGAGAATGATTATATATTAAAATTTAAAACTTTATATCCTTATGGCTTAAATACAGAACTCAATAATCTAAATGTAAATAAGATTTCTAATGTGTATAATTTATTTTATGAAGTTAACAATTTAATATCAATTAAAAGAGGTAGAAGAGGTTCACATATTAATAGTAATAAAATAAATGACATTATACCTTTATTTTGGCTAAATGAACAAGAAAAGTTTTTTACAAATTCATTAAATGTTAATAAATTAAAGACTTCAATTTTTTCTTTGAAAATCAAGACTATTTAAAAAAATTTCTGCTTTGCTTGTTAAATATAATTTTGTTAATACTCAGTTTAAGGATTTAGTTACAGATTTAATTGGTTTCAAACTGCTAAAAGTTGGTAAATATAATGTTTTGAATGAATATTTTACGGTTTCTTTTTTGCAGAAATCATTTGATTGTTTGAAATTGAATAAAGCTATTTTTAAAAATAATTTTCTATTTCCAGTAAAAAATATAAATGTTATAACTGCTTTTAAATATAATAAACCATTCAGTAAAAAGATCTTCAACTACAGAGAATTTGCTTTATCTGTTGATTCTTCTAATACGAATATTTGCATATGTAATAATGATGAATTTAACTCTTATATTGACAATAATTATAAACATATTATAACTGGTAATTTAAATATAATAAAAAATGATAATTTAAGGTTTTTGATGAATTTGGGTACTAAATTTAGATTAAATAAAAAACTTAAAAAATCAATTGCTAAGGAAGTTTTTTTGAAAGATATTACAAATTTTATTTATAAAATTTGTTATAAATACAATATACCCATAGAAGCTTTTCATGAATGGAAATACAATCTTATTGTTTATTTTGACAATTTTTTAAGTGAAAGTTTAAATTGTGTAAATAATGGTTATCAGAAATTTTATAAGAAAGATAATGAATACTTGGAATTTTTTAAAAAACATTTTATTTTGGTTCCTGTTGACAAAGCAGCTAGTAATTATGGTATCATTTGAAAGAAATTTTATTTTGAAAGAACTTTAGATGAACTTAATAACGATTTTTACTATACAAAAATAAAATTGAAATCCACTGTTGTTAAAAAATGTTTTACTGCTTATTCTAAGCAGATTAAATCACTTTTTTCATATAATATAAGAGTCTTTAATGAAAGTAATATTCCCTTTTTATTTTTAACACCTAAGTTTCATAAAAATCCTGTTAAATTTAGATTCATTTGTTGTACTACTAATAGTATTGGTAAGAATTTCAATATTAAATTACAGTTTTTTATGAAAAAGATCTATGACTTTTTAAAATCTAAGTATAAGAATTCTAGTTATTTTTGGTCAATTGATAATAGTCTTGAATTAATTAATAAAATTACTTTTAAACCTTTATCTATTCAAACTTATGATTTTGAAAACCTATTCAGTAATATTCCTATAAATGAACTCTATAATATTCTTAAAAATACTTTTGACATTTTTTATATTGAAGATGAATTGAATATTCTTCGAGATTTTTTTCTTAGTCTTTGTCATTTTTGTTTAAATAATAATTATATCTTTTTTCATGACAAAGTTTTCAAACAGTCACATGGTATTGGCATGGGAACCAATTACTCTTCCTGTGCGGCTAATCTTTTCTTATTTTTCTTTGAATATCAGTTCACTGTAACTCATAATATATGTTTACATGCTTATCGATATATCGATGATTTAATTATTTTCAATATTGATTTTGATAATTTTTCAAGTTTAATTTATCCAGATTGTTTAAAATTAAATAAAGCCAACAATAATAATTATGAAGCTGATTTTTTGGATATTTCATTTATTATAAAAGATAATAATTTATATACTGATTTATTTGACAAAAGAAAAACTTTAACTTCATTACTAACTGTATGCCGCATTGGTATTCTAATCTGAGTCACAGAATTCACATAAATATTGTTATCAACCATATCTTAAGAATCAAAAGGTTATGTAATTTAAAATTTAATTTTGATAAACAAGTTTTCAATTTTCAAGCTTTATTATATTACAAAAATTTGTATCCTTTGAATTTTATATTTCATTATACAAAAAATTTGAATTTTTAGTGTCAGTGCCGCAGTATCTGCTTTTTGATTGGTGATCCATATAGGTGTCCAGTTTGATGCACTTGGTTCAAAGCCTTCTAGGAAGACCATTTTGCTAATGTTTGGAGTTATTTGTATCGCCAGACCTGGAAAGTTCTTGGACATCTTTGGATACGGAAAGAAAATTTAGTGTTTTTTCAAGTTTTTAAGCTGGAATGAATTTTGAAGATGTTGTTTTTCTCGCAGGTGGTGAGTTTTTTCATCTTTTCTAGTAGGTTCGGGTGGGGATATGTTTGGCTAGCATTTCATATATAAAAATCTTTTTCTTGTATATTCAATAGTTTTTTGCTGGCTATAATATGATTTTTAATAAATTGAAATTCAGTTTTTATTAAAAATTTAAATTTAAAATTTTAATAAATGTTAAACTTTATACATTGTTTTCCATTACTATTCAGTTTGAATTACATTTGGAGTATGCTAGCCTGCATGTCTTTTGAAACCTGCTAGTACTTTATAGTTTTTTTTAATTTTTAATTGCTGTGTTCCCACCTGCTGAAGAGATTGACACAGCGTAATTTGAATTTCTAGCTTAAATAGTGTTTAAATCTAACCAATTTTCTTGTTTATTAACATTGTTTAATAAGTTTTTCTTGTTGTTTGTTACTTTTCACCTTCATCTCATCTTTTATCTTCAATTAATTTTATTATATATATATATATATACATATATATATATATATATATATATATTTATTAATTTTTTAATCTAATTTTTATTTTGTTTTATTTTATCACATTGGTCGGAATCAAATCGTAATATAGTGTAAATAGCATGGGCTATAAAATACATGGTTAAAAACTAAAATATTTAATAGATGCTGAGATACAGTCATCTTTAAAATCGTAGTTCTTAAATTGTAGCAGATCCCCCCTGTCGTCGAAAAATATCCAGATTGAAGTGCCCGGAAAAGATCTTTCTGCAGGCATGGGAAACCTAGACCTGATGCAGTGCGGGCGGGAAAAGAGCTGCCGTAGACAACGGGTACCCGAAGCCAGGTTTGGAGAAATTTCAGTTTCTTTCTTTCTTTCCTTTTTTTTTTTTTTAAGTTTTTTTCTATAATGTGGTGTAGAAAAATAAATATTAATCCAATTCTTTCGAAAATTCATTTAAATATAGTGACCAGCGAAGCGGGCGTAGCCTGCTAGCTCTAAAATATTTTGACATTATATTTGTCGAGAAGTGTCTGTGTGTGTGTGTGTGTGTGCGCGCGCTCTGGTGCTTACACTACCGATCACAGAACTACATAACTTGGCAGATGGGTACTTGAGACCCTGTAGGTGTGCACCTCACCGAGATTTTTTCGAATTTCGAATTTGAATTTTTTGTATTAATTTTTTTTTCTATTTTAAATATTGGCCTTTATGTTTAATATTTCATGAATGAATGATATAGTTGGCTAGTTCAGGAAAATTGATAGGCGTCCTGTATAAATAGCTCAATTTCAGGCAATCGATTACTTGGAAAAGTTTAATTCAGTGTTAGTACTGGGTAATGGAAGTCGTGTGGCTGTTACACATCAGATTTTTTTTTTCATTTTAAACTAATACCTTTAAAAGATTTTTTTTTTTTTTAAATAATATTTATTGGGGGAAAATGGTAGTAAATAGTAGAAAGGATTAAACTGATTAAAATTTATCTGTTTTTCATGTATTTAATTCCTTTTAAAAGAAAATCTACTTTTTTTTAAATTTTATTTTACTCCTCGGAATCAAATCGTAATATAGTGTAAATAACGGGGGCTATAAAACACATGGTTCAAAAACTAAAATATATAATAGATGCTGAGATACAGTCATTTTTAAAATCGCAGTTCTTAAATAGTTCCCGGGAAAGACCTTTCTGCGGACAGTGGGAACATGGACCCGATGCAATGCGGGCGGAAAAAAGAGCTGCCGTAGGCAGCGGGTACCCGAAGCGAGGTCTAGAGCGATTTCAATTTTTTTTTTTTTTTATAATTTATTTATAATGTGATGTAAAATACTTATAAGATTAAAAAAAAAAAAAAAACTTTTTATATGCCATGTTTTTAAATTTTCTGATGAATCATTAATAAAATACGCGATTATAAAAAATAATATATAAGCAATATTTAAGCACGCGGACTCAGTTCAGTGAACTAATAATAATAATGAAAAAAAAAAAGTCGGTTTTAAAAATAAAATATTACTCCTTTAAGAACAACGTATATTATTACCATCATGGACTACATTAGCACTTATCAATGTGTATAAAATTTTTAAACTGATAATGACGTCAATTTTTGTGAAATGCATCATTTCGAAAGAAAATGAACTCGAATTTTTTTTTTTTTTTTTTTTTTGCGTCAATCAAATTATAGCTAATATTTTAATGGCCATTTTACCATGAATTTATTAACTTCTATTCTTATTTATTTATTTATTTTTTTTTTCCGGTACAAATCTTGCAATCGAATTTTAATGAACTTCCCTACTAGCTAGACATTTGAAACTTTCACAATAGCTCATAACCCGATGACAACACAATACTTCGAAGTCCAATTTTCGAATATTCGATTAGTTTTCTTATAATTAATTAAAATATGAAAATAATAATCTCCTAATACCTCATAAATAGCCATTAAAATATTAGCTATAATTTAATTGTTGGAAAAAAATAAATAAATAAAAAATACGAGTTCATTTTCTTTCGACATAAAAATAAATACATTTAATTCGAAAGGACATCTAATAGAGTGCTTATATAGTAAGTTTGAAGAAAATCGTTAGAGCCGTTTTTGAGATATGGACTTACGGTCCCACTTCCGGTTTCCGATGTTCCACTTCCGGTTAAACTCAATTATTCACAGGAAAACAATAATTACATACAAAAGCATATTTAAAAGTGAGTTAAAATGGCGAGTTTGAAAAAAATACGTACAACCGTTTTTAAAGGAACGCCTTTGCGAGGCCTGAAATTGAGCTATTTATACAGGACGCCTATCAATTTTCCTGAACTAACCAACTATATCATTCGAAAGTACATCTAATAGAGTGTTTATATAGCAAGTTTGAAGAAAATCGTTAGAGCCGTTTTTGAGATACGGACTTACGGTCCCACTTCCGGTTTCCGATGTCCCACTTCCGGTTTTTCAATTTTCACCAAAATTTGGAAATTTCATCTGTACACCAGACGTATTTCAATTCTAAAGTTTCGTAGCTCTATCTTTATTAGTTTCTGAGCTATAATAGCCAGAATATTCTCCACATACATACACACACACATACATACACACTGACCAATTGCCAAAAACCACTTTTTTGGACTCAGGGACCTTAAAACGTGTAAATCAGGTGAAAACCCGATATCGAATTTTCAGACCGAATACAATACTTCCATTACCTACGGTAGTAGGATAATGGAAGTAATAAAAAGCTGTTATACTATAAAAATTATACATAAAAATAACAATTTATTTCTATTGTATTACCACTTGACTTTCAATAAATATAATAAATTAAATAAAAAAAAGTTTTCGTCTTTAAATGAATAAAAAATAAATTGCGTAATAGCCGCTGCTAAGATAGGCAGACAATCCGCGATTGTAATGAAATGCTCGCCCTCTGGTGGGCTAAGGTGAAATTATCACACCACTGTATATCGTCATATTATGCAATCGATTTTCCATGATGAAATGGCGGAGAGTTCAGAGAGCGCCATCTATCGATCATTACAAACGCGGATTACAATGGAAGAATAAATTCACGAAAAATGAAACATAAAAACCAATATTTAAAATTGAAATAAAATAAAATAAAATAAAAAAGTTTAAATTCGAAATTCGAAATTCGAAAAAAAAAATATATATATAATATATATATATCGATGAGGTGCACACTTACAGGGTCCCAGGTCCCAGGTACATACCCGTCTGCCAAATTTTGTAGCTATGCGATTAGTAGTGTGAGCCGCAGAGCGCAGAAAACACACACACACACACACACAGATACTTCTCTACTTCTCTTTATTTATATAGATTGTAATCGTCTGCGCATCTTAGCAACGGCTATTACGCAATTTATTTTTTAATTAATACTTTCATTTGAAGGCGAAAATTTTTTTCTCTTTTTAATTTGGGCGTGTTCAGTAGAGCGCCCGATCCACGACCGGTCGAAAGATTCCGAGCCAAAGCGTTCAGTGGTGTCGACCGATCCAGAGTCACATCGTTCAGTGGCATGGACCGGTCTCGACCGGTCGTGGATCAGAAAGCCCAGAAAAATTTCTTGATCCATTGGGTCACGTGATGGATCAAATGCGCAATAGGTTGAAAATCATGCTCTGATTGACATTACGCAGTGAAAACCTGAACAATGAACATCAGTTTTTGACAAAGATTGTTTATTTGTTTGATTAGCTGAGGATTAATACAGATGTACCTGTTTATATGCATTGTTTGTGCTGTAGAAAACAAGGTAAGTAATTCCATAAAATGCTAAACTATATTATGCTTATTTATTTATTGTGTAAAAAAGATTTTTTACGTAATAACGATTTTCGATACGTAATTTTTTTTATTGATGAACGTAACATTCAAACATAAAATTAAAACAAAAATTTACACAATTTTAATTGAAACAAAAAAATATTTTTTTTTTAATTCGGACGCTATCATATTTTGTTAATTTAATATATAAAAATAAGCTGGGAAGAATTATATTTCTTTTTTTTTTTTTTTTTTTTTTTTTTTCAGACAAAGCTTTTCATTCATGCGATTGTTTTTTATTTACAAATAGAAAAGTTTGTAAACGATTGTATTTTTTACTTTTAAAACAATAAGTTAACTATAAGTAAATAAATTAAAATCCTTCCACATATTTTTAATTTAGGTAAAAATAAGTTTAAGATGTCAATTATTAAATTTAATAAACCAAACAGACTGTAAAAAAAGTAGCTATAAAATTATGCAGTGTTGTTTACATTGCTAGTTTATTTTAATATTCAGTCGGTAATAAGCGAAAAAAATTTATACGTGAATTTAGAAAAATCATAACCAAAGTAATGTATATTAGTAATTTGTCAGTACAATCAATTAATAGCTTCTTATTTTTTGTTAGCAGAGTACAGAATTCTACATTAATAAGAAAGAAGTAAAACTGTTATTGCATAAAAGATCTTTCTTTCTTTCTTTTTTTTTTTTTAAAGAAAAAACGTAATATAGTTTAGCATTTTATGGAATTACGTATTAAAAGTCCAGACAAAATAAACAACAGAAATACAATAACTTGCTAATTGCTAATACAGGTCAAATTAGATAGATGGCGCTGCTCCTATCACGTCAAAATTGTTCCAAAGCGTTCAGTAGATTCCTGGCCCGATCCAAGACCGGTCGAGGATCAGTGACGTCATCGCCCGGTCGAATTGATCCATCTCGGGCGCTCTACTGAACACGCTCTTTGTTATATTTATTGAAAATAAAATGGTAATACAGTAGAAAAAATTAAGTATATTAAATTTAAAATTTAAACACGTATTTATAACAGTTATGTTTATGTATAATTTTTGTAGTATAACAACATTTATTTTTCATTTTTTAATTTAATTTCTTTAAAAGATTTTTTTTTTTTTTAAATTTATAGTATTTATTGGTAAAAAAATGTAGTATATAGCAGAAACGATTAAAATTATTAAAATTTATTTGTTTTTATGCATTTAATTCCTTTTAAAAGAAAATATACTTTTCATTTCATTTATTATATTGCTCGAAATGAAATGATAATATAGTGGAAATAGCAGGGGCTATAATACATGGTTCAATAACTAAAATATTTAATGGATGTTGAGATACAGTCATTTTTAAATAATAGCAGATCCACCTGTCGTCGATAAATACCCAAAATAAAGCGGCCGGGAAAGACATTTCTTTAGTCAGTGGAAACCTGGACCTGCTGTAGTGCGGGTGGTGGAAGTGCTGCCGTAGGCAGCGGGTACCCGAAGCGAGATTTAGAGCGATTTCAATAAATATTTTTTAGTTTTTATTTATGATGGGTTGTAAAAAATAAATACTAATCCAATTATTTTGAAAATTCATTTAAATATAGTGACCAGCGAAGCGGGCGTAGCCTATTAGTTCCAAATAAAGTAAATGAATAAAATAATTTTTTGACATTCAACAGAAATTTTTATTGAAAATGCGGGAAAATACATTATTAAGGGATACCTTCCCCCAACCATTAAGTAAAATAAATAAATAAATAGCAAAACAATAAAAACTGGCTTTGTTTCAGAAAATATTCAAATCAGTATTTAAAACATATACACGAATATCGCAATAGAAACTGCATAGTCAATAATAAATTCTGTCACATTTTTGTAAATATTCTGTTTGATGTATAATTTTGTTTTGAATAACTGTTTTCAAAACAAAGTAACATTTGTAAATAAAATTTTCAAGTCCCCTGTGTGTTTTGTTTTAAACATCTGTTTTATCGTGCAATATTATGTTTTAAAATAAAATTGAGATACTGTTCCACATGTCTAAAAAGCTCTTTCGCCCATAAAGTATTCTTATCTAATAAAAAGGAAAACGTTTTTAAAAGACGATAAGTAACTGCTAAATTTTCTTTTTAATCTAGTCTACAGAAGGAAGACGTAAATTGTATTTCAAGGGCAAATTTATTGTCTCACACGTAACTCCTCGTGTAGATGTTTTAACAGAGAATATTCTTTTCACAGATTAAGGAAAATAAAGAATTTTCCAAATTTAGAGGGGTTTTTTCACAGTTTAATACATCAAATTTGAGTAAATAAAAGATCTACAGATTTTTTTCAAATGTAAATTACATCATTTGTAGAAATTAAAAACTAGTATGTTGTGGCCACCACGAGACTTTCTTCTATATTTTCCTATACAAATTCACTCAGTAACAATATTAAAAAAAAAGTTTTTTTTTTTCAAAGTTTTTTTTCGTTAAAAGTAAAAAAAAAATCGATAACTTTGTTTTAAATTATCACATATTTATAGTTAAACCATTCGTTTTAAAGGTATTGACGAGACCTTTCAAAAGATACCCATCATGAAAATTTACCCCCCCCCCTATTTTTTTTTTCCTAATTAACTACTACTATAGTCAATAATTCATATTAATTTTACAATCACAGGTTAAGAATAACTCTTATTATGTACATTTATACGAAATTTTGTCTTATACCTGTCATGTTAAAAATTTAGAAAAAATACGATCACAGCACCACCTGTTGAGCGAGTGATCCCCAATTCTAATCAGCACCAGTTTATGTCAGAGGTCAACTAAATACCAAGTTTGCTTAAATTTCGTAAAAAAAAAAAAAAAAAAAAAAAAAAAATTACGATTTTTTTTTTTCTAAGGTTTTTTTTTTTTTTTTTTTAAAGTAAAAAAAAAAAAATCGATAATTTTATTTTAAATTATCACAGATTTATAGTTCAACCGTTCGTTTAAAGGTATTGACGGGACCTTTCCAAAGATACTCATCTTCAAAATTTACTCCCCTCGAGGGGGGACTTCCCCCAGGGGGGATGGCGAGGCTCCTACGCATATAAAAAAAATTTCCCAGTTGACTATCTCTATTATGAATAATTCTTGTAAATTTCATAATGATTCCTAAAAAATAATTCTCTTTATGCACATTTATGCAAAATTTTGTCCTATATCACCATGTTAAAAATTTAGAAAATGCGGGATGGCAACGCAAATTGTAAGACAATTTTTACCAAAAGTTGATAGGCACTAATTTATGTCAAGGTGCAACTACATACCAATTTGTATGAAATTCTGTGCAGTAGTTCCTGAGATACAGTTGCCACAAAATTTTGTCACACACACACACACACACACACAGAGATACTAACAGACAGACAGACATTTTCTAAAAATGGTCAAATCGTGTTCTACAGCTCTCAAAACGTGTAAATCCATCAAAAACCCGAGGTCGAAAATTTTTACGAATCCAATACTTTCTCTATATTACATATAGAAGAAAGTAATAATTGTAATTTTAAAAATTTAAATGATGTAGATGAACATGTGATAAAAAAAACTCACATGTAGGGCCCGATTTAGACTACCTGGAGCGCCGGGGCAAGCTTTTTCTAGGGGCCCCGCTTGTCGAAAATTTTTACGAATCCAATACTTTCTTCTATTGAATATAGAAGAAAGTAACAATATAATCATTAATTTTGCTAATTATTACTGTCTTCTATATTCAATAGAAGAAAGTATTGGATTCGTAAATGGATTTACACGCTTTGAAAATGGATTTACACGCTTTGAAAGCTGTAGCACACGATTTGACCATTTTTAGAAAATGTCTGTCTGTCTGTGCGTGTGACAAAATTTTCTGGCAACTGTATCTCAGGAACTACTGCACAGAATTTCATACAAATTGGTACGTAGTTGCACCTTGACATAAATTAGTGCCTATCAACTTTTGGCAAAAATTGTCTTACAGGTTACGTTGCCATCCCACTTTTTCTAAATTTTTAACATGGTGATATAGGACAAAATTTTGTATAAATGTGCATAAAGAGAATTATTTTTTAGTAATCATTATGAAATTTACACGAATTATTTATAATAGAGATAGTCAACTGGGAAAATTTTTTTGTACGTGTAGGAGCCTCACCCCCCCCCCTGGGGGGGAAGGCCCCCCCCCCTCGAGGGGAGTAAATTTTCAAGATGGGTATCTTTCGAAAGGTCTCGTCAATACCTTTGTTATTTATTGGTCAAATCTAAAACCTGTAGATGGCGCTGCGCGCCGATATTAATGTTTTTGTTTCTACTTTTCTCTTCAGTGTGTTCTTCGTGTTCGTCTTTGTTGTAATAAATGTATGTGTCAGTAATTGATATTCTATTATTTCCGATTGGAGTCGTCAATTCACACCAATGAATTGGAATTGAACCATCAGTGGCCGGCAGTCCCCACGACTCTGGACCGATAAGGTAAGATATTTACCTTATTTCAATTTAATATTCTGAAAATGACTATTAATAACTATTTATGAAAAGATATATCTAAAATACGTCGCCAAAGTAGCGACATGGTTTTGAATGATAATATTTATAACGTCGTTAAAAAGTTTAATGACATAAATTTTGGCGCCCGAACAGGGACTGCCAGGCCCTTAAAATATGAATTAGCGTTGTTCTTATTCTATAGTCCAAATTTCTAAATTAAGTAAATATGGCAACCGAACTAGAAAAATTAAAAAGAAAACGTTCTACCCTAAAAGGATTATGTACTAAATTGATCAATACGATAAACATAAAGTTAAATGAACCCGACGAAGGGTTAAATGTTTTCGAATTGGAATCCCAGTTAGAAAAACTGCAAGTCAAGAATAACGAAATTATAGAAGTTGAAGATCAAATTGAGGCCAAAATCACGGATCTCAACGAGCTACAAACTGAAATAGAATCGAGACAAGAATATAGGGATTCAATTATTGATGTAAAAGCTCAAATTATGAATAAGATAGAGAAAATTAAAAATTTAAATGTCACTCCGATCTTATCACAGCCAAGAAATGAGCAAACACCCAATTTGCATTTAGAAAGAAGTAATGCAAGTTCCGTGAGATTACCCAAGTTATCAATTCCAGTTTATGACGGTTCTCCTGAAAACTGGATGGAGTTTTGGAATCAGTGATAACCATACACAATAATAACGATTTGTCTAACGTACAAAAATTTGTTTACTTAAGAAGCTTTTTAAAAGCCCAAGCTTTAACAGCTATTCAGGGTTTAGCACTCTCAGATCAAAATTACAATACTGCAATTGATTTATTAAAATCTAGATTTGGAAAAAAAGATATTATAATAAGATATAAAATTGACGCGTTATTAAATTTGAACCCTGTTAAATCTCCAAATCAAATTAAAGAATTGCGCTTACTGCACGACGCCCTTGATGTTAATATTAAATCTCTCGAAAATTTAGGAGTCGATTTAAAATCCTACGGAAATTTGTTATTTCCAATTGTTACAAAATTAATACCTACCAGTATTATGATAGACTATAATAAAATGAAAACAGAATCCGAGGAATGGGATGTACAAGATTTGTTAAAACATTTAAAATTAGAAGTTCAGACTAGGGAAAAAACCTTTTTATTTTTAAAACGCGAAGTAGAAACTCACAATAGCGGGTACAAAAACTCAAATTCCAGATTTGATTCAAAATCATCGGAAAATAATAATAATGCTTCCTACCGGAAATCTGGTTCGGGATATAAAAATTCTAACACAATGCAAAGGGCATCAGCCTTTAAATTAACTGTTAGTAAATGTATATTTTGTGTTGATGCAGTAAATGATCATGACAGTAAAATGTGTAAATTAAATTTAGAGGACAAAAAATTGTCTTTACGCAAACAGGGAATCTGTTATTTATGTTTCAAAAGAGGTAAACATACAGCTAAATTTTGTTTATCGGGTCTCAAATCTGACACATGTTCAGGAAAACACAATACATTAATTTGCTATAAGCAAAAATCGGAAACTCCAACGGCTCATATGAAAGATAAATTTCACATCGAACATACCCAAACAAATACTTCTGAGAACAGTGCTTGCGAAAATGATAATTCTGTATTGTCCTATAAGTGTCCTGTACAAAATCCGCTTGAGAATAATGAAATATATTTACAAACTTGCTTCGCAAGAATAACAAATAGTTCTAATTTAAACTCCCTAAAGTGTGCCGTATTATTTGATAATGCGTCTCAAAGAAATTTCATAAACATATCACTCGCGCGTGAATTAAAATTGCCGGTGATTAGAAAAGAAACTCTAATAATATATCCGTTTTCATGTGATCAACCTCAATCAAAGGAATATTCAGTCGTAAATTTCGAATTGTCTCATTTAAAAAACCACAAGCAGAAATGTTATGTAGAGGCATTGGTCGTAAATCAAATATCTTTTACGAAGTTAAAGATACTGGAAGGCGCATCATTTCGAAAACTTTTGGTTTCGAGTCAGGGGGAAGGAAATAAATTTTCGCAATTCCATTCGAAGGCTCCAGAGATATTAATCGGCGCGGGGTTATTTTGGAAACTGCAAAAAAAATAAAAAGAAAATTAATCGTTCGTTGTTTGCTGTAAATACGTTATTGGGATGGACATTGTCAGGCAATAATAATTCAGGAAACAATCCAGACAACTTAATTACTGGCGCTTCGGCCTCTGTGTTAAAGATTGAATGTGGTAACTCTATTTGTTTACATGAAAACCATCCATGCATGAAAATAAATGAATCATCCGAATGTACGGGTAATGATTTGCAACGCTTATGGTCGTTGGATTTTTTGGGAATAAATGATGATAAATTGATTTCTACTTCCGATCAGGAAATAATAAATAAATTTGATAAACAGTTAGAATATAAACAGGGTCATTATGTTACTCATTTATTATGGAATGATCATAGTATTGATAAATTTGAGAATAATTTTGAAAATGCTAGACGGCAATTCAATTATTTGAGAAAAAGATTAAAAGCGGATAAATGGATTTTTGAGCAATATAGGCAGATAATCACAGAACAAGAACATCGAGGGATAGTTGAAGAATGCGGTCGGTCTCAAAGGGAGTATTTCGCCCCACATCGTGCGATTATTAGGACGCAAAAACAAACATCAAAGGTACGAATTGTTTTTAATTGTTCCAGTAGAGTTTCGGGGTGTAAATCCTTAAATGATTGTCTCGTAAAAGGGCCATGTCTTACACCACCAATTTTGGATGTAATTAATAGATTTCGAATGTTTAAGATTGCGTTTTGCGCAGATATTGAAAAGGCGTTTTTAATGATAGAAATCGCGGAACCCGATAGAAATTTTCTAAAGTTTTTATGGTTTGACGAGGACACCGAGAATTATAAAATAATGCGAATGACCAGAGCTGCATTTGGTTGTACAACTTCTCCTTTCTTTTTAACGGCAACAATTAAGAAACACATTAAGGAATATAGGGAAATTTATCCGGATAGTTATGAAATGTTAAATTCAGCTATTTTTGTGGACGATTTGCTTTATGGCTCCGATACCGTAAACGGTGCCTATGAATTAACTTCTACTGCGGTAAATATTTCAGCAAAGGCTGGAATGAAATTAAGAAAGTTTAGTACGAATTCACAGAAATTAAAGAACATGTGGGATAAAAATGATTGTTTTTCGGAGGTAAATAATGATAGTGTAATAAATATTCTTGGATTGGTGTGGGATAAAGATAGTGATAAATTAGGATTAGCTTTGAAAACTATAGTTGAAAATTTGGATATATCGGTATGTACGAAAAGATATGTATCACATACAGCTGCAAAATTTTTTTATCCTATTGGGATTATATCTCCCTTTTTAATTAGGATAAAGTGTTTTCTTCAAAGAATGTGGGAAAGAGGTATGGATTGGGATCACGAATTGCCGGATGATCTTAAGGGAATTTGGATAAAGTGGTGTAACGAAATTAAGGATTTATTAGAAATTCGAATAGATAGATGCTATTTCACGCATGTTGATTTGAAAAATTCGTGTGTAGAACTACACATTTTTTCAGATGCTTCACCACTTGCATATGGTTGTGTTGCATATTTTAGGGTTATCAGTAATGATAAAAAATGTTATGTAAGTATGATTATGTCGAAGGCTAGAGTTGCGCCGCTAAAGAAACTAACGTTACCAAGATTGGAGTTAATGGGAGCGGTGATAGCAGCTAGAGTAGCGAAATATATTTGTGATATATTTAAAGAAATTAACATCGAGAAATTTTATTGGACAGATTCTACTATTGTTTTACACTGGGTGAAGGGATCGGCGAAACAGTGGAAACCCTTTGTTAAAAATAGAGTAGTTGAAATTCAGGAATTGTCAGTACCCGAAAATTGGTCATATTGCAATACAAAGGATAATCCCGCAGATTTAGTTACTCGTGGTATTAGCGCAAATGCGTTAGTTAATAATGATTTTTGGTTTAAAGGTCCAAAATGGTTATCTGAGCTAAATGGTAAAGGTAAAGATATTGGGGAAAAGGTAGACACGCAATATATTACCGAAGAAAAAAGGAAAACACCTGAAAAAATAATTCAGTTTAAAATCTCTATAGAAACAGTTCAACCAATATTGGATCTTGAAAAATATAGTAACATTTTAAGAGTCCTCAGAATCACGGCATGGATAAAGAGATTTCTTAACAACGCGAATCCGAAAAACGAGAAAGTTAAGGGTCCATTATCGGCAGAAGAAATTGGTAGTGCGCAAACAGTGTGGGTTAAATATACACAGAAAATTAGTTTTCCGAATGAATTAAACTGTTTGATAAATGGGGAACCTATTTTGAAAAATTCAAATTTAATTGAGTTCTCACCATTTTTGGATTCCGAGGGAATAATGCGTATCGGAGGAAGGCTTCAGAAATCAAATTATTCCTTTAACGAAAAACACCCGATCCTGTTGCCTTCAAGGGGTAAATTAATTGATTTGTTAATAAAAAATGCGCATGAAAAGGTTTTTCATTTTGGCATTAATGATACATTAGTTCAATTACGGGAGGAATTTTGGGTAATCAAGGGCAGACAGGCAGTAAAAAGCGTATTAAGAAGATGCAGAATTTGCATAAAATTTAATTCTAAAGCTGGAGCCCAGATAACAGCTCCGTTACCTGCAGATCGCATCAATGAACAAAAGCCCTTTGCAGTGATAGGCCTTGATTTTGCAGGCCCTTTATACATCCGAAATAATGATAGCAAAATATATATAGATTGTTGTGCACATGCGCAATTACTAGAGCAGTGCACCTAGAATTGGTAGAGAACCTATCTACCGAAACATTC
The DNA here is from genome assembly GCA_963930645.1 of Salticus scenicus. Classification (NCBI taxonomy): domain Eukaryota; kingdom Metazoa; phylum Arthropoda; class Arachnida; order Araneae; family Salticidae; genus Salticus; species Salticus scenicus. The sequence continues at coordinate 205,712,968 of OZ005653.1, read as the reverse complement.
TTATTGGCCTTCAGAAGAATAGTAGCAAGGCGTGGTCTTTGCCATACGGTATACTCCGATAACGCACGAACCTTTCATCGAGCTGATATTGAGTTAAGACACATCTGGAAAATAATTAGCCATCCCGACGTTAAAGATTACTATAGTAGTAATAAAATAAAATGGAAATATATCATGGAAATGTCGCCATGGTGGGGAGGCTTCTATGAAAGAATGGTGCGATCCGTAAAATCTGCCTTAAGAAAGGTGGTTGGCAAAACCACTTTAACACACACACAACTACATACAGTTATATGTGAAATTGAAGCTTCAATAAATTCGCGACCCATCACATATATTTATGCAGACTCAGGAGAACCTTCTCCAATTACGCCAGCACACTTCTTGGTAGGTCAGCGACTTACTACCCTACCTATCGTGCATATGAAACCACATGTGCTTCCTGGAAATTCTGCAAAATATGTGAAACGTTTCAACCAAAAAGAACGAATATTGGAACAGTTCTGGTCAAGATGGAAGAAGGAATACCTTCTTCAGCTGAAAAACGCCATGACAAGTCGACACTCCAGTATTCGAGAATATTCGCCAAACGATGTTGTTTTAATCCACGATGCTAAGTTGCCAAGATACCTGTAGAAATTAGGAGTAGTAACTCAAGTGTTTCCCGGTAGAGATGGAAAGGTACGATATTGTGAGATAAAAACAGGTACAGGTACATTGAGACGTCCTTTCCAGTTGATTTATCCAGTTGAAATTTTTGAAAGAGACTAAATAAACTTTAATACTTATATTTACAAATTAGGACTTTTGGGTGAACTTTAAATTCTCTTTGATATAATGAAAATTAGAAAATGAACATAAAATTAATGTTCATCCGGGGGCCAATGTGTTATTTATTGGTCAAATCTAAAACCTGTAGATGGCGCTGCGCGCCGATATTAATGTTTTTGTTTCTACTTTTCTCTTCAGTGTGTTCTTCGTGTTCGTCTTTGTTGTAATAAATGTATGTGTCAGTAATTGATATTCTATTATTTCCGATTGGAGTCGTCAATTCACACCAATGAATTGGAATTGAACCATCAGTGGCCGGCAGTCCCCACGACTCTGGACCGATAAGGTAAGATATTTACCTTATTTCAATTTAATATTCTGAAAATGACTATTAATAACTATTTATGAAAAGATATATCTAAAATACGTCGCCAAAGTAGCGACATGGTTTTGAATGATAATATTTATAACGTCGTTAAAAAGTTTAATGACAACCTTTAAAACGAATGGTTGAACTATAAATCTGTGATAATTTAAAACAAAGTTATCTATTTTTTTTTACTTTTAACAAAAAAACCGTATTATTATTATTATTATTTTAACTAAATTTAACCAAACCTGGTATTTAGTTGGCCCCTAACATAAGCTGGTGCTGATTAGATTTGGGAATCAATCGCTCAACAGGTGGCGCTGTGATCGTATTTTTTCTAAATTTTTAACATGGCAGTATAGGACAGAATACCGTATAAATATACATAATGAGAGTTATTCTTAACCTGTGATTGTAAAATTAATATGAATTATTGATAATAGTAGTAGTTAATTAGGAAAACAATTTTGTGCATGGGGGAAAGTACCCCCCGGGGGGGGGGGGTTAATTTTCAAGATGGGTATCTTTCGAAAGGTCTCGTCAATACCTTTAAAACGAATGGTTGAACTATAAATATGTGATAATTTAAAACAAAGTTATTGATTTTTCATTTTTTACTTTTAACGAAAAAAAAACAAAAAAAAAATCGTATTTTTCTTTTTTTTTTTTTTTTTTTAAATATTGTTACTGAGTGAATTGGTATAGGAAAATACAGAAGAAAGTCTTGTGGTGGCCTCAACATACTAGTTTTTTTAGGTAGATTCCTTATAGGAAATCTTCCTATTGCAATGGTCCTCATGACACGACTTCCGGAAAATTTCTTCATATCTTCACTGATCATGACCCCTATAGAAACCAAAACCACCCTCCGTTCAAATATATATATATAACGTTTTTTCCCATGTTAAGTTGTGAACACGATAACTGGAGTACTTTTTATTTAAATTTAACCAGCCCGGAATATGTTGTCAGGACAGCAAAAATCCGGTCGAGTTCGTAGATTCGGGTATCCAGCTCAGAGGAGGTGGAAATGGTGAGGGGTGGAAGTTTTCATTTTCCCATAATTTCTTTAATATTGAAAATAGGAAAAAAAACTTCAAATCAGGTGAATTACCGCCTTACCCTAAAGAACAATTTTTGTATTTAAACTTTTTCGATAGCTTCAATTGCTTAAAAGTTACAAGTTAAAAAGTGATTTTTCGTTAATTGTGATGAAACCTACTTTTTTTCCTAATTATTATGTATTTGCTCTCATCTGGAACGGTAAGTTTGTGAATTTCATCGTTTGAAATTTCGTTTAAAAGTGATAGCAGCCGCAAAACCGTTAAAAGAGCCAAATAAAATAGATGTAACCGTCAGAGTTTTTCAAAATTGATACCATTAGATAGGGGCAATTTTTCTTAATCCAGAAATACAATTCGCTAATCGATGCGATAATTATAATTTTTTTAACTAATATTTCTGATGGTAAAAATTGATTTCTCAATGTATCATCCTGGACAAATGTCTAGGAAAATAAATTGTAGGTACAAAATCCTTTCGTGTAAGAATTTTCACGTGACGTAAATAAATAAATCTAAGTTACAAATTAACTTTTAATCCATTAATCTATCCGCGATTGTAATGAAATGCTCGCCCTCTGGTGGACTAAGGTGAAATTACAATTAACATGAATAGCTCTCGGCTTTCGTCGAGACGCCATTGCTTGCCGATGTTTAATTTCACATATATTTATTGAATAAAAATTAATAAATCCGGTAAAAAAGATAACACATACTGTTGTATGCTACTGTGTAACTCCAAAGGATCAAGAAATCCAGAATTAAGCTTCCATTTCTTTCCAAATGAGAGATTTAAAATTTCTGTTGCTTCGGCTAATGGAAGTAAAGAATTAATCAGATGATTTGAAATTAATATTTGTTCAGCTTCAGTTAAAAATCTACTTCCGATCGAACTTTGAATAAACTGAAATATTTTTTCCAAAAGCAATCGATTTTCCATGATGTAATGGCGGAGAAATTATAGCACGAATATGAAGTAGTAACACAAATAGAACAATAATAAATACACGTGGCTATTATATTTACTAACAACAAAAGCTGAAAAAGCGCCATCTATCGATCATTACAAACGCGGATTGTTGTCGCCAACAAAGTTTGATTGGTGAGATTTTAAACGTTAAAAAACATGCGAGTTATAATGAGTTATATAAATCATTTATAAATGAGTTTGAATTTGTCTCTATTTTTTTTTTTTTTTTTTTTTAATGCCAAAATATATTCGAAGTATTTAAAGATATTTTTTTAAATAAATAAATAAATAAAAGTATGCAATTCACCTTAATACCTTAAACTTTGTTACATTAATACTTTCAACTTAAATGCAATAAAATTTTCAAAATCATAACATCGAAAAGATTTATGTGATACGATACATTAAGAATTTGGGTTTTAAAAGTTTTTTTAAATAGCTTAGTCTGATGCTTACGTCACGTGCAGACAATAATAAAAAAATCACTAAAGTATAAAAACTATGGTAACCGCTTTAATTAATCATTTAAAAATATAAAATTAAAATAATACGTTAGTCTTAATAAAAATATTGTTTGTGGTGAATAGTTTAGAATGCCTATTTAGGCAAGAATTTAAAATTTACGATTGAAATTGAAAGTAATACGTTACAGCTTCCCTTAACTTTTTATCTTGTGGAAACAAGATATTTGTCTGTGAAGAGATATGAGGTTTTCGCGTGGGAAGAAAATATAATGACGCGAAAGCTGCCATTCTCCATCGCCAAGATCCCCAAATTTTGTCGTCTAATAACGAATTTTGTCGTCAACTATCAAATTTTTCCGCCAAATCCCAAATTTCATTGTCAAGTCGCAAGTTTTTTCACCAAAATCTCGCAAAATCATACAGTTTACTAAATTTGTAATAATTAACATCTGAATTTAGTCGTACCCAAATTGTCCAATGTTAACTAATGATAATGTTAATGTTCCAGCTTATGTGAACCAAAACAGTTTCACTTTACAATTTTTACTCATCTGACAATAAGAATCACAAAAACACAATAGAAAACTTTCAATAATTAAATAAAAATTACAATGAAACAACTATCCCAGTGCTTGACCATAGTAAGCGTCACAAGTTCATTTTCACGTTTCTATTATTACTTCCTTATACAAAGTATAAGGAAGTATAGTAATCCCGATTTGCAAAATGGATTTTGTATTTCACATTGCTCGAAAACGAATGATCTCAAAACATTGCGAATTTATGCGTGTGACTGACATGATGTCTAGTTGTACACCTGCAAGTTTCGTCTTAACACGAGCCCTTGTTTTAGAGATATCAGCGAATTTACACGATTTTTCGTGACGTCTGTATGTACGTGTGTGAGTGTATATCTCGCATAACTCATAAACGGTTGGACGTAGAAAGTTGCAAATTGGTACATAGGTTTGTTATAATATCTGGTTGTTCACCTCCCTCTTTGGATTTTGTATGATTTTCCGTTTTGGAGATATTTAGAAAAATTAGGTTCATAATGACCAAAAGTACAAAGGTTTTGGCCATAATGTAACAAAAAACGGTAATACATTCTATAAGAAAAAAAAAAAAAAAAAAAAAAAAACGCACCAAGAAGAAGTGGGGACAAAAATTGGTAGCTGAGGTGGAATGGGTGGTCCGAATGGGACAAAAATTGGTAGATTTGATGTACATGTGGAGAAAAACAATTGAATACAGTTTCAGAAAATTTGAATGATTATTTAATCAAGAGAAAGGGCCTCACAAAGTAAACAAGTCAATAACGCGTTGGTCCACTTCTGGCCCTTATGTACGCAGTTATTCGGCTTGGTATTAATTGTTAGAGTTGGCAGATGTGCTCCTGTGAAGTATCGTGCCAAATTCTGTCCAATTGTTGCGTTAGATTGGTAAAATCCCGAGCTGGTTGTAGAACTCTTTTTATGATATTCCAAACGTCTTTAGTGGAAGAGAGATCCGGGGACTGAGCTCAACTCCATTTCACTGAGCCGCCTATTAAGGGTATTTGAAGTCTCTGAAGTACCAGTTGCTCGTAGGATCGACGAAAATGATGAATTGGTGCTTGATCCCATCAAAACCTGTATGTATGTCAATTTGTGTCCAGTTTGCATTACTACTTCTTGGTGCGTCACTTTTTTTGTTATAGAGTATACATAACTCAAAAACGGTTTGGAGAAATCTTGCAATCGATTTTTAACTGACTTTCCGACTACCTACATATTTGAAACTTTCAGAAAAGCTCAGAACATGTTAACAAAGCATTTTTTTTTTTTATATTTTTAACCAACTGTTTCGGATACCTGCTGCCTTCAGCAGCGTTTATGTGATTCAACAGAAAATTTATTTAACTGACTTCCCGACGAGCTAGACATTTGAAACTTTCAGAATAGTTAAGAATACGGCGAAAATTCATTTTTTAAATACTTTTAGCCAACTGTTTCAGATCCCTGCTGCCTTCGGCAGCGTTATCAGTACAAGCCTTTCAATCGATTTTTAGCTAACTTCCCGACTAGCTAGACATTTGAAACTTTCAGAAAAGCTCAGAACACGGTAACAATGTATTTTTTAAATATTTTTAGCAAATTGCTTCGGGTCACTGCTGCCTTCGGCAGCGTTTATATGGTTCGACAGAAAATTAATTTAACTAACTTATCGACTAGCTAGACATTTGAAACTTTCAGAATAGTTCAAAACACGGTGAAAATGCGTTTTTTAAATACATTTAGCCTACTGTTTCGGGTCCCTTCAGCCTTCGGCAACGTTACCAGTACAAATTTTGCAATCGATTTTTAACTGACTTCCCGACTAGCTAAACATTTGAAACTTTTAAAAAAGCTCAGAACACATTGACAATGCATTTTTAAAAATATTTTTAGCCAACTGTTTCGGATACCTGCTGCCTTCAGCAGCGTTTGTATGATTCAACAGAAAAAAATATTTAAATAACTTTCCGACTAGATAGGCATTTGAAACTTTCAGAATAGTTCAGAATACGGTGAAAATGCATTTTTTAAAATACTTTTAGACAACTGTTTTGGGTCCCTGCTGCCTTCGTCAACGTTACCAGTACAAATTTTGCAATCGTTTTTAACTAACTTCCCGACTAGCTAGACATTTGTAACTTTCAGAAAAGCTCAGAACACGGTGATAATGCATTTTTAAAATATTCTTAGCGAACTGTCTCGAGTCCAATGACGATGCTTTTTAACATTATGTATATTTCTAAAGGAGTACAAGCAAGTCATGTGGTGTCCACATCAGATTTTGTTTTCTTTTAAAGACAGATACTGAATCAACAGTTATATGGATTTTAAATAAAATTTATAATTTTGATTTAGCTTGGGTTGGGAGAGGGTTGTAAGCCAAAAGCCCCCTCCGGAATTCACCATTGCTTGAATTGTATATCTTTATAACTTCTATTTGTTGAGTGATTATTAGCTTGAATTTAAAAAAATTGAAACATTTACAGACCAAGAAATCTAGCCTAGAATTTTAAGTAAAATGAATAAAACCCTTTTGTAGTTGAAAATTACATTTCTTGAAAATAGAATAGCGACGTAAATAATGCAATGTGTGGGAACAAAGCCATTGGCTAAGTATGTGTTAATGCATATGTAATATTTCTTTACTTTTGTAACATTAACGTAAAGGAATGCCTTTAAGCTTGTCAAAAAGGGATTTTTTGTTATTAATTTGATAAGTATTCTACGCAGAATATTAAGGGTATTTTAAGAATTTTAAAATAATTTACATTTGAATTAATTAATTCGTTTTTAATAAATTTAAATTTATTCGAAATCGTGATAAGATTTCTTTAAAGTAAAGAAAGGAAACGGAAAGAAAAAAAAAAAAAAAAAGAAAGAAAAAAGAAAAAGAAAAAGAAAAGAAGAAGAAAAATAAGATTTTTTTGTCAAATTTTCATTGTTACACAAAAGTTATTAAAATTAGGATATTAATAAAAAGTTTTGGGTGATTTTCAAATGAACTCCCGTTATTAGTTTTACATTATTAGAAAAATCGACTGACACGAAACACAAAAACACAATCATGTATGAATTCCTTATAATTATAGTTTTCCATAGGTAATCATTTGTTGTAAGTTTTTTTAAATTTAGGTTTTAGAAATTTCAAAAAGAATCTTAACAAGTCACGAGTATTACCTAAAAACAATCACTAAATTCGTTTGTATCAATGATCAAATTGACAAACCCAGTTTAGTTTATCTTAAATACTCGGTTTAAGTCAAAATTGTATCAATATTTATTTATTTTATTAATTGTTGGTAATTGAGTAGATATTTATCTCACGAGTGATATTTTGTTTCATAAACAAAGATTTTAACTTCTAATAATAATAATAATAATAATAATGTTTAATGAAAAATTACGGATTTGCATTGCAGTTACAATGTATTACTAAAAAGTTTTAATTAACAAAACAATTTATTTCGATAAATTAACAAATGCAATTCTGATAATAACTATAGTAACGGTTCATGAGTGTCAGTAATTCTCATGAGAGATAGCGATACTCTTGAGACAGATTAACAATCCTGTTATGTCAAAAAAACTTTGTATAAAAAGAGAGAAATAAAATAAGTTAAAATTTTTTTTGCAACATTAGTGATTAGGCTAGATTAAAAAATGCAATTAGAACAAAATCATTCATTTTCCCAAAGTCTACGCAAGCAATATAATTCTCATTCAGTTTAATGAAGTATCTTTTCCAGAAATATATAGAAATATCACTTTTATTTCTCAATCTTCATAAATTGATGACTGGTACACTTCAATGTATCTGAATTTAGTTTTTCTTCGGACTTCGCTTATAAACTGAAATAGTACAAATGTGTCAGTTTTGATTTCAGTTGTAGAATGGATTATTTCTTCACTGTTGTTCTGCAGGATTACATTTTCAACCTCATCGTCCATTACCACAAAATTGATCCATCATCTATTTCATTTTGTAAACTACAGTCGGTAACAAAAGTGTCCGAACACTAGCAAAAATTCCTATGTAAAAATAGTACACTTCATACGGTTTTGTTAAATAAATCCTTATCGAATCATGTTTTTACACTGACTAAAAACAGGATTCGACAAGGATTTATTTAACAAAACCGTATGAAGTGTACTTTTTTTACATAGGAATTTTTGCTAGTGCACGGACACTTTTGTTACCGACTGTACTATACATCTTTTCTTTTATCAGTCTGCTATTATAATTCTGTGCAAGAAATTTTACATCTTTTCATCTAAAATGACACAAATGATACAAATTTCCTTCCTTCCAATCATTTTGTATACCTATGTAGAAGCAGGAAATTAGTTGAGGAAGATTCTCCTCTTTTATTATTTATAGTCGGCAGAAAAACTATTGAAGCACACATCCACATCCACATCCACATTTTTTTTTTTTTTTTCTTTTTTTAGTTTGATTACTTGTTTTTGTCCTCAACTTACTTTTTATAAACCGCATAAGGACTAAAATCATAATTCGACAAATATTTACTTAACAGAACAATATTAGGTGCACATTATTTATATACAAATTATTGCTAGCGCTTCAATAATTTTGCTACTGACTGTATGATTAGTGAATACTTTACACTCCAATACTACATAGGCAATATCTTTGATTTCCATTATAGAAATTACAATAACGAAGAGATCATCCATATATTTGAACCTATGAGAAAATTCATACAGTCGGTAACAAAAGGGTCCGAACACTAGCAAAAATTCCTATGTAAAAAAAATACACTTCATACGGTTTTGTTAAATAAATCCTTATCGAAACATGATCTTACACTGATTAAGAACAGGATTCGACAAGGATTTATTTAACAAAACCGTATGAAGTGTATTTTTTTTACATAGGAATTTTTTCTAGTGTTCGGACACTTTTGTTACCGACTGTATAATATATTTAAACTAATTCAATTTAGAGAATTAAGTATAGCAATTATAAACATTTTATAAAAATAATTACTTAAAAGGAACAAAATAATAAAATATTGAAAAGAATCTTACCTGGGAAATAAAATTCTTATTTTGCATAACTTCTAGGGCTTCTAAAGTACATCTAATTACTATTTCTTACTATAAAATTCTTTTTAAATTCAAAATAATCTAACTTTTAAACTGAAATAAAATTTTTAAAAAGAACTTTCAAAGGAAAAGGAAAAATATCGTCTGCTTAATAAAAAACAGAGTTTAGAACAGCGGTTCCCAACCTTTTTAGTTGTGCGGACCACAAATTTTGTAAAAAAGACTTTGAGGCCCACTAACTACTTAATATACAAGTAAAAAATATAATGGCAAATAGACACCTATATATGTATAACGAATATATATATGTATATACTGGGCAGATATGTCAGTAATTAGAATTTTTTTAAAGAAATTAACTTCATTGTATTCACTTAGCTGTCACCTCAGCAACAAATTTCAAAAACAAGTGATCAAAGTTAAAAAAAATAAAATAAAAAAGAAATAAAAAACCTTAATGAGATTTTTGACGCTGTTTGTCCTCCACGAGAGAGTTAATATCTGGATTGAAACTGGATAGTTTTAGCCTCAAATCACTCTCAACATTCAATTTATACCTATATTTAAAAAAAAAAAATCTAAAGTTGAAAAAGCTCGTTTACATAGATAGGTTGTTGAAAAGCCCATCAAGTGTTTCAGTGCAATTTTTTCAATAGCTGGATAGTCTTACCGAACTTTTATCCAGAACAGGACCAATGGCGTTGTTTTAAAAAGAGATTTTAGAGTCTGGTCACGTGATAGTTCAATTAACGAGTCTTCCACACTTGAAGGTAATTTCAATTTTTTTAGGTAATTTTCTTCAAAGGGATTTCTGATCCATCGGACTTCATCTTCAATTTTAGGAAAAAAGTTCCTAAGAAATATGAAAAGGCTTAACTACTGCTCCAGGTAGTAGATTTCTCATTTACATGTTAGTCCGGTCAATTTGGACAATTGAAATAAAGAAAATTCCGACAGAGCCAAATTTCCGTAGAGACCTTAGGTTCACCACAAAGAATAAGGTGTCAAAAGTCCCCATCGGTCCCATGTGTGCTAAGGGACTTATTCGGGCCCCAAGGTCAAAATTTTGGGTTTTTTAGATTTTTCTCGAAAACGGTAACTTTTATCGAAAAAGTACCTCAGAGTAAAGTTGTAGATCTCAAAATTCTCTATAAAAATGGTCCTTATGATTTTTTCTCTAAGACCCACCATTTCTACATGCGTGCTAAGGGACTTATTCGGGCCTCAAGGTCAAAATTTTGGGTTTTTTGGATTTTTCTCGAAAACGGTAAGTTTTACCGAAAAAGTACCTCAGAGTAAAGTTGTAGATCTCAAAATTCTCTATAAAAATGGTCCTTATGATTTTTTCTCTAAGACCCACCATTTCTACATGTGTGCTAAGGGACTTATTCGGGCCCCAAGGTCAAAATTTTGGGTTTTTTGGATTTTTCTCGAAAACGGTAAGTTTTATCGAAAAAGTACCTCAGAGTAAAGTTGTAGATCTCAAAATTCTCTATAAAAATGGTCCTTATGATTTTTTTCTCTAAGACCCACCATTTCCCAGATATTGCGCTTGTAAGAATCACGTTCTACATAATATGCACACATTTCCACACCACCTGTGAGGTAGTGTACTCGGCGCGTTTTTTTTTAACGTGGTTTCCCCGGTAGGCCTATTCCACGAACCTGTATGACGTTATTTTCAGGAAAAATAGTTATTTAATAGTATGGAGATTATTGATATTGGTTATTGAGTTTAACTGTCGTCCGAATGTTTTTTTGTTACTTTAATCTGACTCATACTCTTCATACTCAACTTCAACAATCATGTTTTCTTCTTCTTCTTCTTCTTCCTGTTGCTGAATGTTCAAAAATTTTTCAAATGAAGATGAATCAGTTGTCTCTTCATCAAAATCACATGAATCTTCCTCTCTTGTATTTAATTGAACATTCGAACACGATAGACCTTGGCAATTGGTACACGCTGGAGAACACTGCAACCGTATTTTTTTACAGCCACATTTGGCATTACAACCTTTCTTGCACTTGCAAAAAATAGAGTTAAGAAGTTTTTCTGGAGCAGAGGGCAGTAAAGTTTTAATCGGTTCCAAAGTATTATTTATCAATTTCCAACCCCAGTCTTCAGAGTTCAGTTGATTGCCTTGCCATGTCTGAACTTGATAGTATACTCGAAACAAATGTTGAATAGCAGATGCCGATGTTGGAGGAAGACAAGATAGTTGTACTTGCTTTTTGTTTCGTGTATTTTTTACAAATGTTAAATATCTGTACTTATCTATGCAATCAATTTTTTTTGGAGCTCCATAAACCTCAAGAAGAAACCGAATTCCTTCAATAATTAGTATTTGAGGTGGAGAATTAATTTATGTAAATACTTTTGCGCAGTCAATCAAATCTTTTTTTTTCAAATGATTTTAATACTGAATTTTTGCCCCTTCTGAACATTGCTGACGTAGTATCGCAGCCGGTTATCGCATGTAAAAATAAAATATAGTTTTGGCATTTTGGATAAGCTGATAAACTTTTAGAAGAATATATTTCTGTGCGTTGTTGCGCCTTCCCAGGTTTCAGAAAGTAGATAATTTTATCAGATGGAGTCCTTGCAGTGAGTAGTACTAACAAATCAACATCTTCGCCCACTACAATAGTTGTGTTTCTTGCATTAAATATTTCTATTGCTGTTTCAATTATGAGGACATCGGCGTCATTCGGAGCTTGTTTCACGGCAATATTTTCAGCAGTTAATTTGTTACTCAACATAGAAATAAATCGAGATTTATTATTAATGTTTGCAAAAAAATTGTTGTTGGTTTACTGGAACTGTCATAAAATCATCAAACATTATGTCGGAACCTGAGGATGTTTTTGTAGTACGACGACGTTGTTCTGCAGCTTTTATGTTCTTTATTGTGTCACTATAGCCATTAAATACTACTTGTAATAAATACGTATATTCACTTGAACTGCACGTTTAACACTAAAAGAAACAGGTACGTGAACGACACCACACGGACAAAAGAATAGCCAGATGTTATTCAAGGCCATACAAGTAGAGGGGATATTGTAAGGGACTGGCGGTCTTTTGAGAGTATATTTTCTTAGAATAGTATAATGTATACATGAAAGAGGCACAAGTAGGCATTTTTACTTGCTTGAGTACCTGAATATGTATATACGTGGCATATGTGTGCATATTATGTAGAACGTGATTCTTACAAGCGCAATATCTGGGAAATAGTGGGTCTTAGAGAAAAAATCATAAGGACCATTTTTATAGAGAATTTTGAAATCTACAACTTTACTCTGAGGTATGTTTTCGATAAAACTTACCGTTTTCGAGAAAAATCCAAAAACCCCAAAATTTTGACCTTGGGGCCCGAATAAGTCCCTTAGCACACATGTAGAAATGGTGGGTCTTAGAGAAAAAATCATAAGGACCATTTTTATAGAGAATTTTGAGATCTACAACTTTACTCTGAGGTACTTTTTCGATAAAACTTACCGTTTTCGAGAAAAATCCAAAAAACCCAAAATTTTGACCTTGGGGCCCGAATAAGTCCCTTAGCACACATGTAGAAATGGTGGGTCTTAGAGAAAAAATCATAAGGACCATTTTTATAGAGAATTTTGAGATCTACAACTTTACTCTGAGGTACTTTTTCGATAAAACTTACCGTTTTCGAGAAAAATCCAAAAACCCCAAAATTTTGACCTTGGGGCTCGAATAAGTCCCTTAGCACACATGTAGAAATGGTGGGTCTTAGAGAAAAAATCATAAGGACCATTTTTATAGAGAATTTTGAGATCTACAACTTTACTCTGAGGAACTTTTTCGATAAAACTTACCGTTTTCGAGAAAAATCTAAAAAACCCAAAATTTTGACCTTGGAGGCCGAATAAGTCCCTTAGCACACATGGGACCGATGGGGACTTTTGACACCTTATTCTTTGTGGTGAACCTAAGGTCTCTACGGAAATTTGGCTCTGTCGGAATTTTCTTTATTTGATCACTATTTTTATGTCTAAATTGACCGGACTATGTATGAATAATAAAATGTATAATCACAGTATAAGAGAAAATAAATTGTAATTAGTTTCAAAAATCGTACTGTTTAAAAAAAAGTTAAACTTTCAGAAAACTACTTTAAGAAAATTGATGTTTTTAATTAGACTTATTAATAAATATTATTATAAAATTAGGAAAAAAAAATATTTAAAATTACCTGAAGTTAAAGGCCAAAGATTCTAGGTGTTCTTTTATGGTTGTAGCTGTTGTTATATTAATTTTTAATTCGTTGGTTTTAAGAAAATCATGTAGGACTGGAAATGCGTCGAAGGAATCTTGTTTAACTTTTTAAGCCCATCGTTGAAGTTTCATTACCATTGCTTCTACTTTGTCTTGCACAAAAAACTTATGACCGTTCTTGCCCTGCAGAGTTAAGTTAAGAATGCTAAGGGAACCGAAAATATCCGCCAGATATGCCAACCGTTTCAACCAGTTTTCATCGGTCAAAGAGTCTAAGTAGGAGCTTGCAAGTTTTCCATCACAATCTCCTTCCTTAAGAAAAACCGTAAGTTCATCGCGGAGTTCGAACAATCTTGTAACACTTTACATCTTGATAGCTACCACCTAACTTCACAGTGAAGTAGAAGCTGTTTATGTTCACCAGTAGCGCAGCCAGAAAATTTCGGTAGGGGGGGGTCCAAAAAGAAAAACTATAAAGCATACAGGGCCATTTGAAACCTATTTTATGTATATGCCCTGACTAACTCTAAGGCATGTGGGCCCCCTCTTCTTTAAGGGGCCCACTCAGAATCGTATTCAGGTATTCTACAACGTAAAGACCTTTTATGCCACTGCAAGCGTGGCCCCTAGAAAAAGCTTGCCCCGGCGCTCCAGGTAGTCTAAATCGGGCCCTACATGTGAGTTTTTTTTATCACATGTTCATCTACATCATTTAAATTTTTAAAATTACAATTATTTTTTATAGAAATCATTGATCGTGTTTTAGCCCGATTTTATTTAAAGAGGCCCACTATTATAAAAATCTGGTACGAAGTTTATACAGAAATTGGATATATTTGACAGCTCTTTGTAGTTTTAGTCTATGGGACTGATACAGGCAACAATTTTTTCACTTCATTTGTAATTTTTTTCTGGTTCAATAGATCGGTCCCCTTTTTTTAGGTTGTCATGGGCTACCACATCTGAGAAACCCCATACCTAACATAATTATAATAATTAAATTAAATAATAAGGGGGAAAATACTTTTCGAGTTATTTTAAGATTTTTACATATCACATTTTTTTCTTATTAAAAAGGGATGACCCTAACAGCACGATTCAAAGTCATATCCTCAAATTTCGAAATAAAATTAACATATTCAAATGCAAAACGGGGGTAAAATCACTGAAAATGGACCAAAAATATCTTTACAAATCGTTTCATGTTTTATTTTTTACCTTCTCCGATATTTAATAGAAGAAAATATTAGATTCTTGAAAAATTCTGACATCGTGTTTTCGATGGATTTACACGTTTTGCGAAGTCTAGAACACGATTTGAGCACTTTTAGAAAATGTCTGTCTGTGTGTGTGACAAAATTTTGTGGCAAATGTATTTCAGGAGTTATAGCACAGAATTTCAGAAAATTTGATATATAGATGCACTTTGAGATAAATTAGTGCCTATCAAATTTTGGGGGAAATTGTCCAACAGGTGGCGTTGTCATCCCATTTTTCTAAAATTTTAACATGATGGTATCGGATAAAATTATGTATAAATACGTAAAGAGAATTATTTTTTAATAATCATTATGAAATTAAAAAAATAATAATAATTGTAATAAATAATGATAGTTAACTGGGGAAAAAATTGTATGTAGGAGCAGGGGCAGCCCCCCCCTCCAGGGGCTTTCGCCCCTGGAGGGAAGTCCCCCCGAGTGAGGGGGACGAATTTTAATTTTGTGTATCTTTCAAAGAAGCTCGTCCATACAATACTTTTAAAACGAATGGTTGAACCATCGACTTGCGATAATTTAAAATAAAGTTATCGATTTTTTTAATTTAAAAAAAAAAAAAAAAAAACTTTTTTTAAAGATGTCATATAGAGAATAAAATTGACTTTCTGTGGATATTTAATGTTATACTATTATTTATTATATATTTAGGGTGAAATCGTCTGCAATCATCGTCGAAGCTAATTTTAATAAATTACTTTTGCTGGTGAATTTGTATACAAAAAATATATAAGAAAGTCATGCGGTGGCCGCAACATGCTAGTTTTTTTTTTTTCCATACGGCAGTTACATAAATAAAATATGAAAAATTTACATTGTGCACATAATTGTGTATACAATTAGGAAAAGCTTATCAATAAACCAACAAAATCTTGTATTGCTTGGCCATCATAAAACTTTCTTCCATATCATTTTAATGTATCTAGTTGTGTTTTTAAAGACTTGAACTGTTGTTGAAAGACTTAATAACTACCCCCAGTTTCTGCCTTGTTCTTCTTTTTTTTTTTTTTTTTTTAAGTTTAATTTTCTTTTTTTTTAGCTTTCAGTTATTTTTTTGCGAGATTTTGTTTTATTTGAATGTTTTGACAATTTTCCCGCAAACTTGGTCGACAGAAAATGCCGGTTTCGAACCAGAGCTTTCTCAAATATCTAAAAGCCCTCGTTCGAACCCAGGTCGCGCTCTTCGGTTTTGCGTTTTGGAATCTTCAGTGGCTTTCTCCAAAACTCGAGTGAACACGGGCTAGAATCCTTTGAAACGACCAAATGGAGGGTACTCCAACATCAACACCATTTATCCCTCTTTGTTTAGCGAGTTCCTTTGTTATAATAATAATAATAATTATTATTATTATTATTATTTTCTTCCTTCCTTTTTATTGAATGATGTGCAAGAATTTCGTTCCCCCAGTAACGCATGATCAATTGCATATAATTTCCCAAAATGTCTCATTTAGTTACATTGTGATAATTTGGAGCAAATAAGATTATGAAATAATAGGTTTTCTACCATATTTTTTGAAAGATCTACCACAGAATCTATCACGTGGAATTTGCCGAATTTTATATCAGTGATACTTACGTTATAATAATAATAATAATAACAACAATGATATCAACTGTTGGTCTAACTTTTGAGTATATAGCTTAACAAGTGTTGTTGTAATGCTACAAATTTTTGAAAACTATATCTCAGAATCTATAAGATGTCATTGAACAAAAATAACTATGCCAGTAGTTTTATAAAAATGACTGTTTTTTTTTTTTTTTTTTTTTTTTCTGGCGAAGGATGTGCCAGAAAGTACTTTATTCATTATGTTTGAAAGATATAAATGAAAAATTTGTAATGATCCCCTTCATATCATAATAGTTTAATATTCAATTCAAATCCCAAACTGAAAAACTGTAAATTACAGTCGGCAGCAAAAGTATCCGAGCACTAACAATAATCCCTGTTTAAAAAAAGTACACTTAATACTGCTTTGTTAAATAAATTCTTGTCGATTCATGTTCTTAGTCAGTCTAAGAACATGATTCGACAAGGATTTATTTAATAAAACAGTATTAAGTGTACTTTTTTGATATCGGAATTATTGGCTAGAGCTCGGATACTTTTGCTGCCGACTGTACATGTCATTTTTCTCAAGGATAATTTTAAAATCACATGCAACAATACAGTAAGTTTAAGTTTTCTTCACAATGGAAAGGACAAAAAAAAGTAATTAAATCACATTAAAGATATTTACTTTCATCCACAAATTTTGGTTCAAATCAAAAGTTTATCCAAAACAGTAAGAGTTTCTTTTAAAATTAAGTGTTTTACTACCTATACCCCTTTCAGGATTTTGATTAAATTAAAATTGTACATAAATCTTAAATAGGAAAATTCGTTAAACATTATTTTAATAAAAAAAGACCTTTTAGATTATGAAGCATATATTTCTTTCTTTTCTTTTATTTTTTTAGATCCAACCAAGAAACATTTAACTCTAGACTCAGTTTTAAACTTCTAAATTTGTACATGGGTTGAACTTATTGAAGACGAAAAATGCATAATACGAGTATAATTCCTTACAATTATATATTTGAAAAAATATTAAATAAATAAGTGCATAAATAAACTATTTTTTAAGAAATACCAAATAAAAAAAGAACTTTAAATCTTATATTTGTTAAAAAATTTAACTTTTTTTAATTAATGATTAATTTATTAAAATTCGAGATTAATTTTGTTTGAGTTTTTCCACTTTCTGTTGATTTGGATCTATATATTTAACTATTGATTTACAGCATTTAAAACTAGACTTATCGTCCTTTTGAATGAGCCCAGGTCGCGCTCCTTTGTCTAGCCGTACAGTGTTTGTCGTTGTTTTCTCCGAAACTCACGTGAATACGGACTAGAATCATTCAGAAAGACCGGATACCATTCCACTCAGACCTAGATCCCTATAGAAGATAATCGGACTTAACCCTACTCCAATACAATTTTTTTGAACATTTGTAATTTGAATTTATAATTAAACCATTTAAAACATGAACAGAAAAATGCTTACCATGTTTGTCTAAAAAACCAAATCAAAATCTGTAACTGGCTGAGAAACTTTTAAATTGTTTCATTGATTCTGAACTTCTCGGAGAAGTCTTCTCCCAAACTGACCCTCGTCTATAATCCCTTTTTCTTAGAAATTCTAGATGTATGTAAACAAAGAAAAATTTCAGGAATACTTACTAACGGCGACCTGTGTGGGGTGTCGTCTGGTCTGAAGAATGAATAATAGAGCACAACACATGTTGCCGCAAAGCCGACATAACGCGAGAGATCAAAAACAGGGATTTCAACTCCAATTTTGAGATCATTGTTCACATGTTTCCAGTTTCAGAATAATTTGTCACCTTCCATGAAAAGGTAATTTAGTGCTTTGACGCTAGAGTCAGATGTTTTCTGAAAACTGTTACACCCGAGCTTGCCGAAAAACATTCTTTCAAAAAAGGATAATGTAATTCGCCCCTTGGATACTTTCTGAAGAAATTTAAGTGGAAATCAAGAATGTATGTATTGTGAAACAATTTTGCTAGCATACACATATATAGGGTTAGAGTGGATTTATGAGATATATATACTATGTTAATTTAATATGTTTAAAGAGAAGAGAGAATGTAATAAGACAATAAGGCTTTTATAAAAGAAAAAATCTGGAGTGACTCCACTCGATTTTCCGAATTTTTAGTAATTAATATCGGTATAAATAAATTAAAGTAAGAAAAGTCGTTAAATAAACAAAAATGAAAATTATAATACAATGCTTGAGTATACTGTTTAATTTTACACTATTTCTCTTCAAATAATTTGAGCCCATAGATCATAATGATAAATAATTTTTTGTTGTGTCCCTGTAAAAATCAATAAGGGTTTAACTCACCAAAATCTATACAGTTCGTGCGACTGTGACCTATAATATGTGTACAAATTTTCAGCTCAATCGAATAAGGCGTTTAGGCAGCACCATCACACTTTAAATAATTTGAGCTCATAAGCCATATACTGATAAAGAATTTTTCGTTGTGGTGTCCCTGTAAAAAAACTCCAAGGGCTAGATTCTACAAAATTCCTACCCGTCGTGTGACGGTGATCTATAATATGTATATAAATTTTCAATTCAGTCCAATAAGGCATTTAAACGCTATCGTACTTAAGTAATTTCTACCCATTGGCTATAATTAGAATTTTTCTTTGTCTCCGTAAAAAAAAAGGGCTAAATTTACCAAATGCATTTGGGTTCGTGCTACGGTGACCTATAACATACGTATCAACTTTCAGCTCATTTGAACTTAGTCCCTATCGTGTTCACTCACATATCGACTCACATTACAAAGCCGTTATCGCACATAAAAAATTCGGGCCCATAGGCCATAATGATAAAGAATTTTTCTTTGTGTCATTTTAGTAAAGCTGTACGTGCTAGATTCACCAAAATCTACACTGTTTGTGCGATGGAGACCCATAACTTGTGTATAAATTTTCACCTCTATTGAATAAGGCATATAGATGCTATAAGTTCTATATTTTATTTCACTAAAGATTTTTTCTGAATTTTATTATAATTATTTAAATTTATGCCTCCACCCCTTCTTTTTTTACTAATTGCGGAACTCTGAACGGTTTACCGTGTTTTGGGGGACGCCCTGCTTCCTTTCCGCCATCCGGACTTGTCCCGTCAACGCATGCAATAGCTTTCTCTGTTGCACTTACGATTTTTCAAGGAGTTAAAAATTTATTTTATTTTTATTTATTTTTTTAACTCCTGGTGCTTCACTCTGAAAAATCTCTGCTCACGCGTGGAATAAAGCACTCACGTTAAAGTTGACTTTTAAAAAAGTTAGGCCCATAGGACATAATGATAAGAAATTTTTTTTTGTGTCTCTGTAAGAAAAAGAAAAAAAATATAATAACTAAATTCATCAAAATCAATAGGGTTCTTGCTAAAGTGATTTATAACATACGTACACACTTTCAGCTTATTGAAACAAAGCTTTTAGATGCTATCGTGTTCACTCGCAGGCACACACATACATACTTATATACATACATCACCGTAAATATAGCAAAACTGAACTTAAGGAACCTCAAATCGTGTAGAAAATTCAAACTTCAAATTGTTGCAGTCGGATTATTTGGCATAATTACAATACTTTCCTTACATATGTATGTTTGGAAAGTAAAAATATGTCGATTTTTCTACAAATTTCTGATCGAATTTTTATAGGTAATGCCAGGGCCTGCTTGACTTCATGTAAGGCCTGAGGCACACATGCTTTCTTAGACCCACGCTAGTACTTGACGATGTGAAAATAGTTGAAAAAGTGACCAAAATTTTTGTACACAGAACAAATAATGATCAAATAATCACAAAAGAAATTAGTTTTAGGGCCCCCTGCTATTCAGGGTCAGGGGCCCGGGCCCCACATGCCACTGCGATAATCAGGCCCTGCATAATGCATAAATTTCCGAATAAAAATCTTAGCTCATAGGGGGGTCTGGACCCGCTGGACCCCCCCCCCCGTCGCTGCGCCACTGATGTTCACTGCCCATTTCATCACACGAAACACCAAACAGTCTGGAGATTTTAGTCCTTGCTTTAATAAAGTTCAAGATTTTACTACGTCGTCAAGAGTTTTTTTAAACACTTGTCTATACCTTTAATTGCAATCTTTCTATGTATGCTGCAATGTATCCAGTATCCATTGAACCAAGGGGGCAACTGATCTAACTCTGGCGACCAAATCAGTATGAATTCCAGACATAGCACATGCCCCATCAGTTGCCAAACCTACACACTTTGACCAATCTACTTCATTTTCTTTTATAAAACTGCAACAGATTTGAAAATTTCTTCGCTAGTTGATTTTGTCGACAAAGACTGATAAAACATTTCTTCTTCAATATTGCCATTCAACTCAAAACGACCAAAAGATTATAAATTTGCCTGGCCAGCAACGTCTGTACTCTCATCAAGTTGCAGCGAAAAATATTCACTTTGTTTCAAAAAAGTAATGACAGCTTCTTTTACATTTTCCGACATTTCATCAATTCTTCTTTTCACGGTTGTATTCGATAACGGAATTTCTTTTTCTTTTTTTTTGGTACATTTTTCATCAAAGCATACTTATCATTTTTGCTGAGGGTAGAATAAGTTCTTCTCCCACGGTGTGAGATGAACCCTTCATGGTGATTAACAAAGTAACTCATAAGAAACCCTGGTGCTTAGTTTGTTCTGTTTTGAAAGTTTTTCCATGGTGGACTTAGTCATAGAATTTTTTTTTTCTTTGAAAGAAATCCAAAGAATTTCCTACACATTCACAGAATGTTTAGCTGATAGATGTCTTTGACGTTTTGAGAGTTTCAGGAATTCGTTGGATAGCGTTTCGAAACATATCGCACACTGAGGCATAGGCTCTTCCTCAGAACCAGACAACACAAACCCGCACTTTGAAAAATCTGGCTTATGTTTACGAAAATATGCTTTAGTTTTCCTTGTTATTTTGTAGAACTATTGGACTGGACATCGACTTACTAACAAACTCATCACTAGTAAAATCAGATGAGGAAATCCCTTCATCACTTGATAGCTTCGTCTTATGGCAAGATCCAGTGTGAAACCAAGCATCCATATTGACGTGAAATAATAATAGCTCACAGCAGACACAAAGATACGATACATCAACAGAAAATCACAGCTACTGACAAAAGAGGCAAACAAGTGCGGTTCCCGGTGGGGAGGAAGGGTGAAGAAAGTAGGAGGGAGAGAGCCTTGACCTTGACGACTAACGAATGAAATCTCTGAACAACAGCCAGCGCGTTTTCCTTATTGACTACTACGGGCCACGGAGAGTTTTTGAGTGACACCACATCTCACTAGTGAATCGTCCTGAAAAACTGGTATTTGACCTCAATATTCCACGGCCCAGTACCACAGTGCCTGCAGCCCATGGGTTGGGAACCGATGGTTTAGAGCATGGCGAGTAAATTTCAATATTGGCCAGTTTGGCTTTCTGTAGATCAACAGTCACATGACCTCTTTATGAATTATCTTTGCCACTAAAAAAAGTTGCCATTGTCCCGTCCACTCTTATAATAGGTCTATGTGAATTGCAGCATTACAGTGCCACCTGCTGGGCTATTTACTCTTACTCCGAACGTTAATCAGCATCAATTTATATGAAGATTTAATTAACTATAAGGTTTTGTGAAATTCCGTCTATACGCAAGCGAAGTGTGACGTCACTGACCGTCCGTGGATGCAAGAAAAAGACTTCTTATGTTAATCGCCCATTGGATTCTTTGTAAAAAATTATTAAAAATCCAGGAAAATTATTTTCCGATTTTAATCCCAGTATTTGAGTATATATATGTATTAGTTATCGTATGCATATGTTAGATTGAGTTATTTTGCTGTCAAATTAACAAAATTTTAATTTTAAATTTCAAAACTCTGTTATCCTTGGCGTTTTTTTTGTATTTGGCGATCAAAAACGTAATACGAAAATATATTTCGTAATATGTATTATACGAAATATTGTTTCATATTATTCATTACTATCTTAATATAAGTTGTTAAAATAACCATGATTTTTGAAAGGAATTAAATATGTTCGCCAGATAATTTGGCGATATTTTGTTTTCCGCCAACGATGACAGATATGACATTTATACCGCTGCAACATGAATATCTTATATCAAACACTTTATTTAGACAATTGAAAACAAATTTGACTTCAAATTATGATAGAATATTTATCATTTTCCTCTTAATTATTATATTAGTTGGATATTTATTGCGTAAATTTCATCCTTTGAAATGAAATGTTTATGTTTTCAATCGAATATGGAAGTTCGCCATTTTTCCCCCTAGAGTTTTGTAATTTAAAATTCAAATTTTATCAATTTTACAGCAAAAACAACTTAATCTAACGCATGCATACGATAACTAATGCATATCTATATCCAAATATGGAGATTAAAATTGGGAAATGAATTTCCTCGATTTTTAATAATTTTTTACAAAAAATCCAATGGGCAATTAACATAGGAAATATTTTTCTTACATCCACGGACGGCCAGTGACATCATCACCGAGCTTGCGTATTACTTCATAAGTTAATCCGTGTTCATAAGGTACATACAACTAGAGCTCCTCCAATACAGGCTGGCTCATCAAGCATTTTGTTTCCCACTCAGCGATTGTTGCCCACGCGGTCCGAATTTAAAGTGTTATCAAATCACATAAAATGGAGGTTTTGCAGCCGAAAATTGCTCGAATCATACCAGAACTGCTTTTAGAACGTTTAGATTTCCAACAGATGAAGAAAGACGAAATAAATGGGCTATTAATTGTCCAAAAGAAGATTGTACGCTTAGCTTTCAATCACAAATATGAAGTGTAATTATGATATGTTTTCTTGCATTTTTTGTATCAATTATTTGTTTTTATTGCTGTTTGATTATCTAAATGTTGTATTTTACAACCTACACTACTTTTGAACGTGTATAAATATTTAAAATTAACTAATTTAACAGCAACAGTGATGGCTACTTTTTACAAGGGTTATAAGAAAATTTCGCCAAATATTACTTCCAAACTTATCAAGTACAAACAATAATCCGCTCTTCTGTTTAAGCAAACTCGCCATTTTAGGCGATAAAGACGCCGAGTAATACATTTGCAGCAACTATATATTTTAATCTTAATCAAAACTTTTATTTTTTATGTAACAGCAGCAATAGTACAACTAAACTTTGAACTCTAATAGAACTGAACTGAAATCAAGGTAATGTTGTGTTCGGCGTCGGTACTTGTATCGCTCGTGTCGCACGAGCTTGTCAGCGTGTAACTCTCATCTTTATTATTTTTCTTACCTAATTAAATATGGTTTTAGTAAATCAACTTTATACATTCTCTTTTATTGAACATGCTACACTATCCTGCCGTAACTGGTGACCTTTGGACTTGTTAATAAGTTGTTTTGCTTCGCCGCGTGCACTGGGCATGTGGTGGTGATAAGCCTAATCGGTTATCTTCCGTTCCTGCATATTACATTTATTTTTTGTGCTCAAAGTATCTCTTTACGTACTTTTTACGATGCCTCATGAAGATCAACAGCAAGTAGCGAAAATCGCTCTTCGTATTCCACCGTTTTGGAAAGCTAACGTTCGTTTGTGGATTGCACAGTGCGACAACGCTTTTACGTACAGTGGAATAACCAGCGATGAAACGAAATTTTCTGCTCTCGTCGCTAATATCGATGCCGAAACCTTGTCACATTGTGTTAAATCCTCCGGACACTGACAAATATAAAAAACTGTCTGAAAGGCTGATATCGGAATTTGAGGATTCTGAGCACCAGAAAATAAAGAAGCTGCTCACTGACCTTCAACTGGGTGATGAACGTCCAAGTCATCTCCTGCGGAAAATGAAAGAACTCTCAGGGAACCTGCTGAATGATGACTTTCTACAAAATTTATGGATGCAAAGAATGCCAGCTCACATTCAAACAGTTTTATCTGCTTCATCCGAAAAACTTGATCAGCTTGCAGTTATAGCTGATAAGGTTGCTGAAGTTGTACAACCTAGTGCCATTTGTGCCACTTCTGGAACACCTCTTGATACCACCAAAGTTACAACCGACACCCTTGCTCGCCAGATTGAAGAGCTTACACGCCAAGTTGCTGAACTTACCCACAATCGTTCCAGGACTCCCAGATTCCGCAATCGATCCAAATCACGCTCCAGGAAAAATAGCTCCAGTGATATATGTTTTTACCATACCAGGTTTGGGGATAAGGCACGTAAATGTGCTCAGCCTTGCAGCTATGAAAAACAAAAAAACATGTCACTCCCGTCATAGCTGGGATGACGGAGGTATCTAGAAAGCCCAGTCGATTATTCCTTCATGACCGAAAGACTGGCCAAAAGTTTTTAATTGATTCTGGTAGTGAAATTTCAGTGTTGCCTCCTCCTCATCATCACAAAAACAAGTCATGTGAAACTTTTTCCCTTTTCGCTGCCAATAACACTAAAATTCCAGCCTATGGATTTGTGCACCGACAATTAGACTTGGGTCTCCGGAAACCTTTCCCATGGACATTTGTGATTGCTGATGTGACTTCTCCTATCATCGGCGCAGACTTTTTGCAACATTTTAATCTTCTAGTTGATTTAAAAAGAAAATGTCTTATAAATCCTGAGACTTCATTGTTTACTTATGGCAACATTGCCCGTAAAAAGCAACCCTCTGTTGTGACTGTTTCTATTAATTCAGATTACGATTCTCTGCTTTCTGAGTTTCCGGATATCACAAATCCTACTCTAATTAAGCAAACTACACCTCATGATACAGTGCATCATATCTTAACTCGTGGGCCTCCTGTGACGGCAAAACCAAGGCGACTTCATCCTAAACTATATGAAGCAGTGAAAGCTGAATTTGAATTTCTTCTCAATCAAGGAATAATTCGTCCATCCAAAAGCCCGTGGAGCTCACCGCTGCATGTTGTTCCTAAGCAGGACTCTACAGTACGTCCAGTTGGAGATTATCGTAAGCTGAACTCTGTCACTGAATTCGACAGCTACCCCATTCCTTACCTACAGGACTTTGCGCATTCACTCTACGGTAAGACTATCTTCTCGAAAGTAGACATCTTTAAAGCATTTCATCAAATTCCTATTGCTGAAAGTGACATTCCTAAAACAGCAGTGACAACCCCATGGGGCCTCTATGAGTATACTCATCTATGTTTTGGGTTGGTGAATGCTCCGCAAACATTCATGCGCTTTATGCATGAGGTTTTAAGAGGTCTCCCATTTTGCTATGTATATCTTGATGATATACTCTGTTTTTCATCTGATGCTACTGAACATAAGAAGCATTTACGTGCTATATTTCAACGGTTAAGTGCTTATGGCCTCAAACTGAATGTATCAAAATGCATATTTGGGGTCACCAATCTTGAGTTCCTTGGCCACCTCATTAGCCCAAAAGGTGTAAAACCTTTACAAAACAAAGTTGAAGCGGTTCTTAATTTTAAGTTACCTGAGACAGTTGGTAATTTGCGTAAGTTTCTAGGGTTATTGAATTTTTATCGCAGGTTTTTACCTCATGCAGCAGACAACCAGGCCACATTAAATGAGTTTTTAAAAGGATGTTCTGGGAAGAAAAATTCTAAGAAGCCAATTGTTTGGACCCCTTTAGCAACTGAGGCTTTTGTCAAATGTAAAAAAGCATTGGCTAATGCCACATTACTTGCCCATCCTTCCCCAACTGCCCCACTTGCATTGCATGTTGATGCGTCTGATTATGCAATTGGTGGTGCTTTACATCAAGTGGTAGATTCTGAGCTGCAGCCCTTAGGATTTTTCTCCAGGAAGCTCAGCACAGCTGAAACACGATATAGTGCTTATGACCGGGAACTCCTTGCTGCTTACGCATCCATTCGCCACTTTAGACATATGTTGGAGGCTAGAGAGTTTGTCATTTACACTGACCACAAACCTCTAACGTATGCTTTTTGCCAAAAAAATGATAAGTGTTCCCCACGTCAAATAAGGCACTTAGATTTCATTTCGCAATTCACTACCAACATACAACACATACCAGGGCCACAGAATATTGCTGCTGATGTCATGTCCCGTATAGCTGCTATAACTATTCCCAATCCTATTGATTATTCTGCTATTGCTGCAGCTCAGGAACAGGATGATGAGTTGAGGTCCTTACTTTCATCAAACACATCTCTACAGCTTAAAAAAATCACTCTCCCAGAGGCAAACATTGATTTGGTTTGTGATATATCGACTGGCTGTGTCCGTCCCTATATCCCAAACCAATATCGCCAGGATGTTTTTGCTTCACTACACAACATGGCTCATCCTGGTATTCGAAGAACACAACACATGATCAAATCACGGTTTGTCTGGCCTAAGATGTTAGCAGACATAGCTAAATGGACCAGATGTTGCATTCCATGTCAAAGGGCTAAGGTTCACAGGCACACCAAAGCACCCTTTGCAACTTTTCAAGAGCCTTCTCATAGATTTGCTCATGTCCATTTAGATCTTGTAGGTCCTCTTCCTCCCTCAAATGGTTACTCTTACTGTTTAACTATGATTGACAGATTCTCTCGGTGGCCAGAGGCTCAGCCACTCAAAGATATCTCAGCTGAATCTGTTGCAGAAGCATTTTTCACATGTTGGGTCTCTCGTTATGGAGTGCCCACTATTGTAACAACTGACCAAGGACGCCAGTTTGAGGCTTCCCTTTTTCGCTCTCTTACAACTCTCTTGGGTGTACGGAGATCTCGAACGACAAGCTACCACCCCCAGGCAAATGGGTTAATTGAAGAATTGCATCGACCCCTTAAGACAGCTATTAAGTGTCATGCCACTGAACGGCGGACTGAAGTTCTGCCATTAATCCTTCTTGGTTTTCGTGCCGCCTTAAAAGAAGATTTAGGTTGTACACCTGCTGATTTAGTTTTTGGTGCTACACTTAGATTGCCTGGTGAATTCCTAGAATTTAAGCAGCATACTGTTGATCCTACAGATTTTGTCAGCAAGTTACGTGGGCATATGCAGACACTTCGTCCCATACCACCCAAGTGCCACGGGGAAAGTAAAACTTTTGTACACAAAGATTTAGCAGCAGCCACCCATGTGTTCCTTCGTCAAGATATGGTGAGACGCCCACTTCAACCACCTTATGATGGGCCTTTTTCAGTTGTTCGCAGAACAGACAAGGTCTTTCATCTGGACATAAATGGCAAAATTATACCCGTATCTATTGACCGGGTGAAACCAGCATATATTCTGGATGCACACAAACAAATTATCTTGCCAGCAGCTTCATCTAGACCCCTACAGGATAAGAAACTGCACCCCTTTCCTACTACATCAGATTCTCCATCTGAAAAGTACCTGTCTGATACTGTCTCACCACCTCCAACAGTAAGATTGCAACCAAAGATCACACGTTCTGGACGACATGTTCACTTCCCTGCAAGGTATCGTTGACACTGGGAGGGGAGTATGCAGCAACTATATATTTTAATCTTAATCAAAACTTTTATTTTTTATGTAACAGCAGCAATAGTACAACTAAACTTTGAACTCTAATAGTACTGAACTGAAATCAAGGTAATGTTGTGTTCGGCGTCGGTACTTGTATCGCTCGTGTCGCACGAGCTTGTCAGCGTGTAACTCTCATCTTTATTATTTTTCTTACCTAATTAAATATGGTTTTAGTAAATCAACTTTATACATTCTCTTTTATTGAACATGCTACACTATCCTGCCGTACATTTGTCTGCAACTAAACGTCTCCAAGCTATATTTCCGCTGGGCAACAATGATCAGCAGCGAGTCAGCTCATATTATAGACATGAGTCTTAGGTACAACGCCCACAAAATTTTGACAAAAGATACAAGAGACCACGGAGTAATATTTAATAGGAGAAGAAGGTAATGCTGAAATTTTGTGATGTTGTTTTCTAATGTTTACAGAGGGCGCCAGCGTGCAATCCTTCCTTCTCTCCAGCTTCCGCAATGTTATTCAATGGGGAAATGTCTCGTTTTAATTATTTTTTTAAAAATAATATCAAGCTGAAAAAATTTCGATTGAAAGCAAATTTCATTAAATAGAGTATTCTACGCAACATGTTTTTTTTAAGAGCGATTTTATGCTAATTTTACTTTGAAAGAGAGCTTTTAAAAAATGACGATCTTTATGAACCGAAGCTAGCGAAAACAGACAATTGGGAGAAAAGAGAATGGAGATCGTTTGTATGTGTCGTTTGAAAATGTAGATTATTATAGATGATTATAATTTTTCATTACTAGTATATTTGACGTATAAAAAAAATGTAGTAAATAAGTTTCTAGCGATTTGATTTTTGCATTAATTTCCTTTTACCAACATCAAGCTTGGGATAATTCTTTGTTGAGCAAGTTTTTTTTTTTCATAACCTATTTTCTGTTAAAATTACATACGATTTTCATAAATTTGCTAGTGTTGGCATTGTATTATTTTGTAAAAGAAAAACAATATTTTGGTTTACCGTTAGAATTTAACACTAGTGTGAGAATTCAAAATGCAGTTTAGATCAGGTGTTAAAAATCATGTCAAGAAATTTAACTAGACATATCTGAAAGCCCATTTATTTTTTGAAAGCTCTTCAAAATTGGGATCTTTAAGGTTATCAATATTTTAATAGCTACACACATTATACAGATTTCAATAATACTTGTAGAATTTAATTTATTTGTATAAAAATTAAACTTTCCTGACAATTGTCCTTTAAGTTTTAAGTTATTAACAGATTCTTAAAAGCTCACTCTCATTATTGCAGTTTCTTATAACTTTAAAAAAGCAAATTTACTTCTGATTTTTATTTTCTTAAAGTTGAATATTAATAAAAAATTGTTATTGTATAATTTTTAATTATTTATATATATACTTTTTTACTAAATATTGTATGAAGTAACTAGCATAGTTTATCTGGAATAATTTAGTAATATGAAATGAAGTTTCAGCTTATTTATAAGATAATGTAACTATGCATTTAAAAACCACAATGCAGGAGAAGTATCTGAAGATGCTTAAAGCAGTTTATATTTTCTGCCAATTGTGAACTACTAAAAGAAATAACATGTTTCCCCCCCCCCCCCAAAAAAAAAAAAAATATATATATATTATTTATATCTAAATAAATCATTCCTTTATTACCCATTTCAAACTTTTTTCCTAAAATGTAAATAACTTAAGCTTATGCATTTTTTATATTTGAGTACATAGTTTCAACCTAATGTAATAAAGTAAATAAATGCTTCTCAGATATTTATCACATAATTTGTAGTGCGTTTCTTTATTTATGTTGTATCAATTGCCTTTAACTTAAACATTGAATTTTCTGCCATGACAAATTCAGAATTAAATAAAGTAGTAAGTATTGTGTTGTTATGAAATTAGCATGGTAATTTCACAAATATAAAATTGAGCAGAAGCTAAAGAGCAATTTTTTTTTTTTTTTTTTTTTGTAGTTTTATTTCCTATTTCTTTGAATCACTTATTATATAAGATTGTGTCATTGCATCAGATAATTAGAATAAACATGGCGAATCATACAGCAGAAACATTCAAGATTTTTTGTTCGTATGAAATAAATTAAAATATCAAATTATATTTATTCATAGTTACAATTTTTGATTAGCACTCATCCTTGTAGTAGAATTTAGGTGACACAGCGACATTGTTGCAGTAAAGAAATTATCACTTGCACATAAAAATTAAAGATACTTCTAAATTTCAGTAAAATATAGAAACTCGTGTCTTCTATTTAAAGATTCTTCAACAGTCTATTAATAATGCTGATATCTTTATATTTATGGGTACATATTATGTGTAAATTAGAAAATATGTCAATATTGTCTTGCAGAAAAGGTTGCACGAACGAGGCTTATCACAGAAAGCATAAAAATTTTCTGTCACAGGGACAGTCGTTGAAGCACATTGTCATGAAATAACTCATTAGCATATTTCAATTTGTTAGTAAAATTAGTTTATGTTGAATAAATCATAAGCTTGTCCAGCATCAACCATCTTGTGATTTAAAGCAAGGGCTATTCTGTTTAAAAATTTTAAAGCTGTTTGTTCAGAGAATAAAAAAGGAATTATTATTTTCAATACATTATTGAAAATAGCTTGCTTCTATTGTGTAATAAAACATTTTAATTTACAGCAGTAAGCTCATATTCAAAAGCAAGATGAACATTATTTATGTATGTATGTATGCACATACATATATATATTATGCATTGGAAAAATGCATACTATTTATTTTTAGGCTTGTGGATTTCCAAGAATATTTACAGTTTTTTCTAAATATGTGGGTTTTGTAAAATAAAACTAATACATTGAAGTAAACAAAAATATTCAAAGAAAAATATAAATAATTAATCAATTCAAAAAGTAATTAATAAACAAAACATAAAAATTATGATTTAATGGTTTAAAGCATGCATTAAGGTAGAAAACTATGGTAATTTTTAATGACTGTTATATATGTAGGATGGTTGAGTAATCGACATAAATATGGTGTGTCTGTGCATTCTGTAGCTCTCGAAGACTCGCCACATATCATTGACAGTAGCTCAATCCCATTTAATTATATCAGAGAAAATAGTTTTAAGAATTGCTCACAAGGAAACATTCAAAAGGTGTCATCTTCAAAAAATATTGAAAAAAATATATGTGATACTACTCTTCATAAAACACCAGAAAGTGAAAATTTTATTGGCTGAAATGAGCACAATAGAGCGAGCACAAAAAATTATCAAAATTAAACATATTTGGCGATTTCACACTGTTAGGCGATTGATTTTGACATTTTGAGTACTTGGCACAGAAGCAAAACACAGTTCTGTTCATACACGGCAACCTCGGTGCTAGCAAACTTACAGCTTAAGAGTGCTAAATCGCCAAAAATGCATAATTTTGATAATTTTTTGTGGTCACTGTAATTCATTTCAGCCGATAATTTTTCACTTTCTGGTGTTTTATAAAGAGTAGCATCACATATATTTTTTACACAGTTACAACTTACACATAGTTATTCACATAGTTACAACTTTGACATGAGTCCCCCCAAGGCACAACTTTGACATGAGTCCCCCCCCAAGGCACAACTTTGACATGAGTCCCCTCAAGGCACAATTTTATTTTATTTATTTATTTATTATTTTTTTTTTTTTTACGTATGCATGCATTTTTTAAAAATATTTTTAGCCAACTGTTTCGGGTCCAGTGACAATGTTTTTTAACATTATGTATATTTCTAAAAATGTATAAGGAAGTCATGTGGTGCCCACATCAGATTTTTTTTTTTTTATTATTATTCTGTTTTTCTAATAATAATAAAAAAAAATCTAGAGGTTGAGAAGTATTCATGTGACACTAGTGCTATGCTATCGGTGAATGACACCCTAAGAGTGGTCTGTAGACATGCCATCACAATTTTGATCCTCTACAGAGGGGATGGCTGCCCCGTTTTAAGCTAAAAATTCCAGAATTGAATTTGGTTTTTGCTTTTCCCAAAATTTGCTTAATTTTTTATAATTCATTTTGAAGCTATGAAGTGCAAAAAAAAATTAAACAAAATTCCTTTTTTTGCACTTTATAACTTCAAAAAGAAACATAAAAAATTAAAAACAAAAAACTGTTTTAGAAAAACAAGAAAAAATATAACAGTTATAAATTTTTGAATTTAAATTTTAAAAAAAATAAAAAATTGAATAATGAGTAATTTTCATAACAAATTTCTTCATAGAATAACATGAGTTTTAGCTGCCATTGGCAGAGAAATTGTACAAGGTGATTGGCAAAGGATAGAGACCATGTAATAGTGCATTTCATCAAAATTCTTTTGATTTTTAATTTATTTGTTTTATTTTTAAGCATAACTTGCAAACACAAAATCCAAGTTCTACTAGTATTGGATAATGGATCTAATTCTCTATCCCCTCCCCCCCTCCATAAAAAAAGGAAGGAAATTTTAAGATTTTGTTTCTACTTTTTTATTATTAATTTTTAAAAACCTTTAAATGTGAAACTCAGTATGAGTTTTTCAAGTATTACTCAATTTTAGGTATTTTAAATAAATGAAGTGCTACTTTCTTTCAGGTAGATTTCCAAATTTCTAGTTATAAATTATGGTGACATTCATTTAATATATTAGACCAAATTTTATTTAAACTTAAGCTTTTTTATTTAAGGTAAAGACACCAATGGTCACCACCCTCACAAAAGACATGTTAAAATAACCGTTAATTAACATCTAGAATTTGAATCAGCTCAAGCTAGATTCTCCAGTTCTAGGGAATCTAGCGCGAGCAGATTCAAATTCATAGATGCTATTAAAAGTTTATTTCAACATGTCATGTAAGGGTGGTAAACTCTGAGACAAATTTTAAGGATGGTGAACACTGGTATCTTTACCTTATTTAGGCAATTGTATTTCCTGTTGCTTGCATAAAAAGCACAATTGGTTTTTAATTTTTTCTCCCATTTTAGAAATTAGTTTTAAAAAGAGATTTTAAAAAAAAAATGTAATTTTATAAGATTTTTCTCTAAAATTTTCAACATGCATATTTTGTGATTATGGATTTTATTTTTTTAAGTTTTCTTTTTAATTGAAAATTTGACCAAGATCATAACTAAATTTCAACTGGCTGAGACATTTTCAGAAGCAGAGACCATGAAATGACCTAAATCAGAATTGCTGCCATAGTTTGAAAAGCATTGCTGTATCATCATTTATCAAATGAATATCTTGAAAAATAGAAACTCAGCAGTACCGCAGTGACTAATATTTCAATATTATATTTTATTATGTCGCCAAATGCTTTATAACTGCATTCACACAAAGATGTTGTAAGGACATTCAAAACTCTAATTAGCAACTATAGATAACTTGTATTACATTAACCTTCTCCTTCTGGAGCAAGTTGCTCAAAACATATATCTAGTAATATTTTAAATATCTAATTAAAAACTTTTGTTTTTCATACTATATCTAACATTACTGAAACTTAACTGTACTGTGATTAGTGTAAAAAATTTACTAAAATAATTGCTTTGGAAATTTTCCTGAAAAACACAGAAAATTTTTTAGCCTCAGATCAGTACTCGTTTTAGTTTATTCCTTTATTATATACATCTTAATGTGGCACAAGAATGTAGAAAGAGAAAAATTAAATTGTACTTAAACATAGTAATATTCCTCCCCCCCCCCCCAAAAAAAAAAAAAAAAAAAAGAAGCAGAGATTTCTTACATGTACTACTACAGTGAAATGCTGCTGTAGTGCACTTTCTTCATTTTGTTAGATTTATCCAATTTTTCTGGCTTAAATATAATATTTATTTTATGAACTGAAATTAACAAAATTTGAGTTGTGCAGATTTTGTAGTTCTCAATTGCAGGGTTGTTATTTTGTCCACTTTTTTGTCAAAAGTCTGGGACACCGGACAAAACTGGAAAAAACCACACAGAACTGGACAAAATAAAATCCATTGAACTGTACATGTTTAGTGCATAAAAGTATTCTGTTAAAACAATAAATTGCAGTTTTAACTTTAAATTACCACTTTTAGCAATAGAAATAGTTTTTTAAAAATTAATAATTTAATTAATAAAAAGTGTAATTAAAAAAAAATGAAGAAAATGCTAATTACATTGGTTATGTACAGTTTGTAGATGTAACAAAGTAAATATGTTGTGGTGGACTATTATAATATTATCATACTGGATATTAAAAGGGAAAAAAAAAAGTTATTTAATGCTATATTTAAATCTTTAAAAACAAGCCAGAAAAAGAATTTATGCATAATGTTGAGTTATCTTCAGTACATAATGTTGACAATAAAAAAAAAAGAACTTAATCCCCCCCCCCCCCCATGAAAGAGATTATTTTCAATATTAAAGTTTTTCACAAACAACATGATTGATCAATACATAGACGATTATAATTAGTAATTGCACGAAGCACAGTTTGGCCGAAGCGCCGAATACCGAAGCTTCGGCCGAAGCTCCGGCATCATTCTGAGATTGCTTTGTAGAAATCTCAAACAATGAATTACTCACAGAACACTCTGAAAATTCATCGGCTAAAGAGCTGGAAGTATATATAAACCAATTCGCTTTTAAATAGAACACATTGTCTGTTGGAATTGGTGGAAATGGAGAATAAAAAAAATATTTCCCAGATTATATGAATCGGCCAAACGCTATTTATCTGCTCCAAGTAACAGTATATATAGCGAAAGGTTATTTTCTGAAGCTCAAAATGTGTATGAGGAAAAAAGGAATAGAATTCTTCCTAAAAATGCAAAAACATTGATTTTTTTTGCATCCCAATTTAAAATTGTGTGATGATAAATGATAAAATGAAGTAAGGTTTAATTAACCTTGTATGTAATATGATGAAAATAAACATAAAAAACAATTTACAGTATGTCAGTTATTAACCTAGAAAACATTTTATAATGTGATAATAACTAATCTAGAATAAATTTTATAACTTTAATTATCTGGAATAAATATTTAAAATTTAGATCTAGAGTGGATGTGCAAGTAATAGGTACCCTCCTCATATTCTTGTTTATAAAAAATAAATAAAAATTCAGCTTTTATTTATTCTTCAATAATTCTCTATGCATGTTTTATAATCCTAGGTTATTGTTAATCTTGATTATTGACTATATTGTTAATTGTGATTATTGACTATATATGTCTATGACAAAGTTTCAAAGCTAGAAATATTTAAAGAATATTTCGTGCAATATTTTAATAGCTTCCTTTTAAAGCAACTAAAGCTGTTCATATAATTAAATTGTTAACTACATATAATGTAACATAACTTATTTCTTAGCAACTTCCAATTTAAATAGAATATATTATTAATTGTTGTGTGATTTATGGTTCCAAAGGGTCAATGCACACAAACTTTTAAATTAAATATAAATTTCTACTATGTTTTATTATAAGGTACCATTGTGCATAACTTAAATGACAGTATTTCATATAATAATAATTGTTAAAAGAATATTCACAACATAAATTGCTATAGGCCGAATCGGCCGAATCACGCTCATTATTCGGCCAGGCCAAAGCTTCGGTAAGGTGGCCGAAGCTTCGGCCTTACCGAAGCTTCGTTCCATCTCTAATTATAATCTTAAAAATAATTTGTTTCTTTGTTATTTTTGTACTTAACATGGAAATGTCTGATTTAATACTTCTATACTTGGTTAAAAAAAAAAAAAAAAAATCTCATAAATGTAGATAGAATGTTTTTATCAATTTATGTCTTCATGTCCTTTCAAAGCTAAGCTTTCATTTCTATATAACATTTCATTTGCATTATGCCATTTTTTTTATCCAAGAATTTAAAAGATCAAATTTACATACTTAATCATTTGATAATTTTATATTCTTATTTTAATTTTGTAAAAAAAATATTACTTGGTAATAGAAATTCCAAATGAAAAATATACAAAATTAAATTTTACTTCCACATAGAAAACTTATTTATTTTTTCACAAGAAAAGTAATGTCTTTAACAATATATGCAGAAGCTTTAAGAGAAATAATAGAAATGTTGAGTGACTCCAATCGAATTTCTGAACATTAAGTAATTCACTGTTGTTTAAATAAAATGAAGTAAGAGAAGTCATTAAATAAACAAACGAGAAAATTATAATAAGTGTTTGATTATCTGTTCCCAAATAGTATATTGTTTAATGAAATGGTATGTACACAAATTCTTTTGTGCATCTCTGTAAAAGAACTAATAGTGTTAGATTCACCAAAATGTATACAGTTTGTGTGACATATAACTTGTATATGAAATTAAAGTTCAATCAAATGAGGCATTCTGGCACCATCATGTTTTTAATAATTTTCAGACTATATAATATTACAGAATTTTTCATTATTCCCCTTAAAAAAAAAGCTATAAATACTAGATTCACCAAAATAAATCAATACAATTCATTCGACAGTGACCTCTAACATGTATATGAAGTTTCAGCTGATTTGATTAAGGAATTTAGATGCTATCACACTTTAGATTATCTGAGCCCATAGGCTATAATGATAAAGAATTTATCTTTGTGTTCTGGTAAAGGAAAAAAAAAAATTGTTCTGGATTCTCCAAGATGTATACAGTTTGTGCTGCGATAACCTATAACATATGTACTAATTTTTAGTTCATTTGATCAAAGCATTTAGACAATATTGTGTTCACTCTACTCAGACATACATACATCATTGTAAAAATAGCAAAAATGAACTTATGGGACCTGAAAACATATAGATACACTAACATAACAAAGTCAAATTTTTGTCATGATTACAATACTTTCCTTACCTATGTGTTTTCAGAAAGTAAAAAATGCCATGAAAGATATGTGAACCATTCATTTCATCGTTCACAGTAACTCAGAACCCGGTGACAACACGGTTCTGACTTCAAAGTCAGATTTTCGAATAGTTTTCTTTTAATTAATTAAAATATGAAAATAATAAGCTCTTAATAGCAATAAAATAGCCATTAAAAAATTAGCTATGATTTAATTGTTGCCAAAAAAAAAAAAAAATTACGAGTTCATTTTCTTTCGACATAAAAATAAATACTTTTAATTCAACGGGAATGTGGAAAAATGATAAAAAGTTAAATTATGCATTTCACAAAAATTGATGCCATTATCAGTTTTAAAATTTTATACACATTGATAAGTGCTAATGTACGTGGCTAATATACATTGTTCTAAAAGGAGTAATATTTTATTTTTAAAACCAACTTTTTTTTTCACTATTATTTCACTGAACTGATTTCACGTGCTTAAATATTATTTTTTAGCCTCACGTATTTTATTAATGACTCATCAGAAAATTTAAAAACATGGTATATAAAAAGTTTTTTTTTTATCTTATAATTATTTTTTTATCAAACTTTTAGCATAACCCTTACTTTGAAACACAAATGGAGAAGGGGGGAGAGTAACATTCTATTTATTATCCTGCAATTCATACAGACTGACGCTGAAAATAAACCACTATTACATGAATGTTTAACAAAATTAATCAGCGATAAATATTATTTCCAGACTTTCAAATATATTTTGTTTCGTATTTTCTAAATATGTTTGTTTACATTTTATAGGTACCTATTATTTGAATATGCTTAAATTATTTACCATCATATATGAATGTGATAGATTAGTTTTATTAAATATTAAAGAAATGTTTATTCTAAAATTTATTAAAAATCGTCTTTCCGTTTTGATGTCTAATTAATAATAACTGACTTTGCATCTGTAAAAGAAAACTGTAAACAAAGGCAATGATCTCTAATTTGCAAATTCCTATTATCTGCACAACCTCTGGACAAAACTTTTGAGAGTTAGAGGGAGTTGACTGTAAAACAAACGAAAAGTTTTTTCGTAGTTCAATATTGCACTTTTATTTTTCAACTTAAAATAGATAAATAATACAAACTATGGATTTTTTTTTTTTTTTTTTTTTTTATCCTAGAGAGCTTGCAGGACAGTTTAAAAGTAGGTATCTTACTTATTGATACAGTTCATTGGGTACCAGCTTCGAGTTTATACAAAAAGTTGTATCCTTTAAAAAAAAAAAAAAGTGCAAATATTATGGCTAAAAATTCCATAATTATTATCACTTGTACTGTTTGAATGTATAATAATATTAACATTGAAAAGAAAAAACCCATCACCTGTATATACTTAGTGTTTGTTATCAAATAACTTATTTTTCTAAAGATATTTTTAATATTAATTGAATTATAGTTTAGATTTGGCATTATATTTATACTTTGAGTTTATATAGTTCATAAATTTTAATATTGAACATCTGGTTTTGTCTTTTGGTTGGTTTCTTCCGGTTTTTTCCAGTTTCTTCCACTGTCCTGGAAGAAACCCAACCCTGCTTTAAAGTAATATAAACATCATCAAATCTCTCTTACACATATCAAAATAGAGTATCTTTAAATTCTTCAGGAATTTGGGCAGATTTTAAATTTCATTGTTAAATTTACTTTATAAACATAGCCTGTATATACCTGGACCAAATTATTTACTTTATCACTAATTTTTGTAATTATTGTAATACTAGCAACTTTTTCATTTAAAACCTCTGAATTAAGTTGATAAAGAAAAATTAATACATCAGATTTTGTCTTCTGAGCTAACAGTTTTTCACAACGTAAATAAAGTGCATCTTAACTGCGAAAATTTATTGTTTATGTCTGAAAACTTTTGCATTATTATAGAATTGTGTTAAGATCTACATTTTATGAAATAATAAGCATTTTTCCTAAATAAGCTTTAATTTTGCATGCACAAAAAATTAACAAAATCTATTTTCATAATTTAATAGCCAAATGTATTGAGCAACTTATTTGAAAATGATGAACAAATATCGTGTAAGTTTTAAGCAATAATACGAAAATCATATACAGTTCCTCTGGGGGAAAAAAAAAAAAAAAAAAAGATGTATTGTAAGGTAGTTATGTGAATAAATATTGATAAAACACTCACCATTTTCTTTTTTTTAAGGAATTGAAATTCAGGTAATTCTTTTGAATACTAACTGTTTGAATTTACACAATATTTATTTGGGGTTTTCATATTAGTTCCTAGTTCAATACATTGGGCTATTCAATTATACAAAAGAAATTTTGTTGAAGCTTGCACATGCATAATTCAATATTTTGTAAAAATGCTCATATTTCACTGATTAGATATTTAATAATTTTGCTTTAGGTGTACCTTTTAACAGGATAATCCTAAACAATTTTATTTTCTTACTGGTCTCGTTTTTGCTTTCGTGGCAAAACTTTCAATGCAAAAGGAGATGTAGTGCTTTCTTTACACTCTTAATATTTCGATATTATTCAGCCAGTATTTTTTAAATATTTCACTAAATGTCTGGTAATTTATGTTAAAGTAGTATACAATGAGTATAAAAATAAGACAAACAACAATGTCTAAAACACCAAATAAAAATATTAGTAGAACAGCCAGTTATTTCCGTAGCATTTATCATGAAGACTGTACGCTAACCGCTACTGAAACAGCGGTCTGCTCTACTATTATTTTTATTTGGCGTTGTTGTTTGTCTTATTTTTATAATCCCACGCCAAGCACTATGCACTATTAATATTTAATATACCATGAATCTAAGGAGAAATATAATAAAATTTGAATATCACTATCACACATCATCTAATGTTGCAGATTATATAGAAAGAAAGCTCTAAATAATGGATTATCTTCTTAATTTTTTCGTACATATATACTTAATTGGGCTTTTGCCGGCATTTTTTGCCTGACACCTGGAGGCTTCATCTGCAATTTCACTGATCAGGGTTTTTGTTGTTATCCCAGGTGCCAGCCCCTTCCCTGATCTCAATTAGCAGAGTCATTAACCCGATCGGTGGTACTCGGAAAATGTTCCAAGTTTTCTAGATAATTTTCAAGACATTATTAGTAACAAGTTATGTAATCATATAAGGGCAATGCTATGGTTTGATTTCCCACTATTAAAATTCCATAGTTTAAAATGAATCCAGAATTCTCAGAGTCTCTGAAGATAAATTTCCTGTTAGGGTGAGGTGAAATAAAATTGGGTGGAACTTTAATGTTAAAAAAAAAAAACTTCGTTGAGAAAATATAAAAAGTTGGGAAGTTGAGAACTAAAAACAGTTTTACTAGAGGCAAAGTCACAAACAAGACACTTGTCTTGGACCCATCTGTAAAAAATTAAGCTCAATAATGAGAAGTATAATGAATCTGAGAAAAAACAAGCAGTCATATTGAATTTTTAAAAAATCATGTTTGATGCTGGAATTAATAACTATGAACACATTATACTTCAAAAACTTCATTAGTTATTTGTAATGTATAATTTTTTTAAAAATGGAAAAATAAGAAAAAAATTCCACATAAACAGGAATTATGAGGAATATCTTAATCATAATGATATTAAACTAGTTTTAAATACAATTCATGACAGTTGTATAGAAGTCATTGTCTCTGAATATTTTAATTGAAAATTTCATAAGATGTTAAAATTTCAGATTTTTTTAACATAGGAAAATAAGTCAAAATTTTGCACAATAATGCAGTATTATGAGAATTTATGCAAATAGTATACATATGGAGTTGTGTCAAAACAAATATAAAACTGTATCTAATAAAATATTTCAAAATGGAAAGAGAAAGGGTAGCCTAGTCAGTGAGGCATTTCATTCTGAGATCATGCCAGGTTAACAATACATTTCATTTCTTTTAACATTACTGCAGTATACTGTATAATAGAAATTTAAGAAAACAATTGGTACTTTTTTTTTTTTTTTGGGGGGGGGGGGGGGGGGGAGTCCATTAAATTCTAATATTTATGTTTAGTGCACATTAAAAACTTCAGTAAAAATTTTATGAAGTCACTCATGACATAAAATAAAGAAATGCAAAAAAGTTTTCAGATATATGCAAGGAGGGAACTGCATAGTTGCAATGAGAAGAGAAAGTTTAAATATTAGATTACAAGAAACTTTTATTCTCGTAATTTGATATATAAGTTATAAAGTACTAAAATAGCTTAAAAATCATTTATGATTAGCGGGTCGATGTTATCTCGCAAAGTTAGTTTTTAAATTCCACTTTTATATAATACTTAATACATATCTGAGTAAATCATTTTTTATTTAAATGCTGCACCACATTAGATTGCATCTTATAAATTAATGAAAAATTACCAAAATTTAATTAAAAACGCCATTCATTTTTATCATACACGACAGAATGGCCTGAAATCGATATAGCACTCAATAATGAAAAAAATTATGCCAGTGTTGTAACCTTTATTATTGTGAACAGCATTATTTATCCTGTGAAAAGCGGGCATTACATGCGTAAATAAAGTTCATATGCAGGAAAAACCAAAGATTTTACTGATGAAATTTTGTAAAGAAAAAAAATAAACTTACTTTAGGTGCAGAAAACGAACTCGGACATTATTTCTCTCCTAGGGCTTT
Source organism: Salticus scenicus (assembly GCA_963930645.1). Classification (NCBI taxonomy): domain Eukaryota; kingdom Metazoa; phylum Arthropoda; class Arachnida; order Araneae; family Salticidae; genus Salticus; species Salticus scenicus. The sequence goes on along the minus strand of OZ005653.1, from coordinate 205,671,552 downwards.
TTTTTGTTTTTCTTATCACTATCATAGCCTGTTTTACAACTAGGAACGAAGCATTTATTTGAAACATCTCAATTTTGAAGTTTTAAGCACTTACAAAAAAATTAAATTGCTTAAAATTAAAATTTTAAAATGCACTCCAGCAAAATTCTATTGAAAATAACAGTATATCTGCGCCGAGGTAGGAAGGAATGACAAGTGGCGCCCTCAATATTTACCAAAAATTTAGATCACAGTTTTCAAGTTTTCTCCCATTGGACCTTCGTCTCCTATTAAATATTACTCCGTGGTCTCCTATTAAATATTACTCCGTGCAAGAGACACAGATAAAAAGGCAGACATTTTTTTAAATGGTCAAATCGTGTTCAAGACAGTTCAGAATGTGTAAATCCATCGAAAAGAGGAAATCGAAAATTTCCACGAATCCAGTACTTTCTTCTTGTGAATAGAAGAGAGTTTTTTCATGAGATATTTAGGTTTGGCTTTGAATAATAATAATAATAAAATATCTGGCCGCTAATGTTATTTTACGGAGTGGAAAAAGTAAAGGGAAAGAATATTTAATGTCAAAATAAAAATTGGATGAAATACTAAACAAAAAACTCTTTTCAACATTTTACAAAGATAAGTCATATTGTGCTAATTATTTTGCTAAATAATTATAAGTTTTCCGTATGTATCCGCGTTCCCCATTGAAAACTGGTTGTCAACCGTGTCTGCATCCCTATTCTTATCTTTCCTCCGAGATTTCTCTGAGAATTGTCAGTAATAAGTATTCATAATCAATCAATCAATCAACCCCATATCAATCGTTATGTAAACAAAAAGACTTTTTTGCATTGAAATGTGATGAATTTGTTAGGTGTTTGGAAATTTTTGTTTTAATTTTTTGGAATAAGTTGTGTTGTGATCTTTAGTGATCATATTAAAGCATGTAACTGTTAAATAATGGCTGTAAAATTAGCAAAAAATTTTGTTGTGTTGTTTCAAGGTGATTCTTTAACAAAGGAAAACAAATATACAAAACTTCTGGAAAAACAGAGCATAAAAGCGAGGACATTACCAACTCTTTCTTTCAATTTTATCAATGAAGAAAAATTGGATGAATGCCTTTTTAATTATGATCAGTATAGTGGAATGATTTTTACCAGTACTCGGGCTGTTAATGCTATTTCATTGTCATTTCAAAAATTGAATGAAAAATGCATTGAAGAGTGGAAGAAAAAGAAAAATTTTTCAGTTGGTAAAGCTACTGCTGACCATGCTTTTTCTGTATTAAGTTTAGATACACTTGGTGCAGATTCTGGTAATAGTGAAAATTTGTGTGCATTTATTATCAATATGTGTGGTCATATTGACAAACCGTTTTTATTTCCATGTAGTAATATTAGAAAAGACACAATTTCAAGTATGTTATCCGACAAAAATTTTCCTGTTGAGGAAGTTATATGCTATGAAACAGTTCCTAATCAAAATTTCGGAGACATGTGGCAAAAGCTTATTTCTGAAGAAGGACTTCCAGACGTTTTGATATTTTTTAGTCCTTCTGGAGTTTATTCCTGTATTGACATTGTGATAAATAATTATAAAAAATTAGATTTACCAAAATTTATTGCCCTTGGACCAAGTACTGAAAAAGCATTATCTGAAGTTGGTGTATCTTGCAGAGTGGCTGAGAAACCTACACCAGAATCTGTTATGGACATTGTTAAGGATTTAAATAATATATGATAGTCTATTATTTCAACATAAAATTTATATAAATACATGATTTTTATAAATTGCATATTAAGATTACTAAAATTTTATATTTAGGTAACCTTTCTTGGTATACATTTCTTATTGTCTTGATATTGTTCTTCATAAAACAGTAATGTAGAACATTGTAAAATTTAAAAAGTTATACCTAAAAAATTTTCTTAATTTAAAGTATGTAAGGTTGGGATCCTAACTTTCTTCGGAAACTTTGCAGTGATTCTAACCAGTTCGGTGATTCTAGCAATCACTGTAAAGCTTCCAGTGAAGATTAGGAACCCAACCGAAAAGACTTTAAAACTTATTAAGGTATATTGTTTCAACTTTCAATATGTCTAAACAAGTTTCTGTAGTATATTTAAACATGAATGGTATAAGATGTTGCAACTTATTGAACCAAAATAAACACTTTAAATAATGGTTATCATTCATAATGTGTGGAATAAAAGTTAATTTATTTAAGACTAATGGGTAATTCTGGTGGTAACGGAAGGCTATTTTACATAACAAAAGCGATGCATTTCATGCTGTAGTAATAATAATAGGATAATAATTATAAGATAAAAAGACTTTTATACATCATGTTTTTAAATTTTTTGTTCAATCATATAAACGCTACTGAAGGCAGCGAGAACCCAGAGAAATTGGATAAAAGTATTAAAAAAATTCCTTGCTATCATGTTTTAAGCTATTATAAAAGTTTTAAATGGCTATCTAGCCGGGAAGTTAGTTAAAAGTTAATTGCAAGCTTTGTACTGGTAACGCTGCCGAAGACAGCAGGGTCCAGAAGAAATTGGTTAAAAATATTTTTGAAATGCATTTTCACCATAGTCTGAACTATTCTGAAAGTTTCAAATGTCTAGCTACTCGGGAAGTTAGTTAAATAAATTTTCTGTTGAATCATATAAACGCTTCCGAATACAATAGGGACCTGAAGCAGTTGACTAAAAGTATTAAAAAAAGTATTGTCACTGTGTTCTGAGCTATCCTGAAAGTTTCAAATATCTAGCTAGTCGGGAAATTAGTGAAAAATCGATTGCAAGCTTTGTACTGGTAACACTGCCGAAGGCAGCAGGAACCCGAAACAGTTGGCTAAAAGTATTAAAAAAATGCATTTTCACCGTGTTCTGAACCATTGTGAAAGTTTCAAATGTCTAGCTAGTCAGGAAGTTAGTTAAATAAATTTTCTGTTGAATCATATAAACGCTGCCGAAGGCAGTAGGGACCTGAAGCAATTGACTAAAAGTATTTTCACCATGTTCTGAGCTATCCTGAAAGTTTTAAATGTCTAGTTAGTCGGGAAGTTAGTGAAAAATCGATTGCAAACTTTATACTGGTAACACTGTCGAAGGCAGCAGGAACCCGAAGCAGTTGGTTAAAAATATTTAAAAATTGCATTTTCGCCGTGTTCTAAACTATTCTGAAAGTTTCAAATGTCTAGCTAGTCGGGAAGTTAGTTAAATAAATTTTCTGTTGAATCATATAAACGCTGCCAAAGGCAGTAGGGACCTGAAACAGTTGACTAAAAGTATTAAAAAAATGTATTGTCACCGTGTTATGAGCTAGCCTGAAAGTTTCAAATGTCTAGCTACTCGGAAAGTTTGTGAAAAATCGCTTGCAAGCTTTGTACTGATAACGTTGCTGAAGGCAGCAGGAACCCGAAACATTTGGCTAAAGGTATTAAAAAAATGTATTTTTACCATGTTCTGAACTGTTCTGAAAGTTTCAAATGTCTAGCTAGTCGGGAAGTTAGTTAAATAAATTTTCTGTCGAATCTTATAAGCGCTGCCGAAGGCAGCGGAACCTGAAATAGTTGACTATAATTTTTAGAAAAATGTATTGTCACGGTGTTGTGAGCTGTCCTGAAAATTTCAAATATCTAGCTAGTTGGGAAGTTAGTTAAAAATCGATTGCAAGATTTGTCCCTGACAAACACACAAACAAACAAACAAGCATAGAAACAATAATCGAAGTTAATAAAAACATGGTAAAAATACATTGTTTCTTATAAACTGAAATGTAGACTTTTATATACTTTCAAGGGTTGATCCAGATTTTAATTTTTGGGGCCCATTTTTGTGAAAAGCAAATTATTTTTGTGAAAAACAAGATAATTTTGTGATAGTTTATTTCTTTTTGTGATAAAAAGAATTATCGCACAAAACCTTTTGCTTTAGGAGTTACTCTATCTAATGTTTAATATCAAGTTAACAATTGAACCAAGTATAGACACTCATTAAAAATAATACTGTTAACCCCTTAACGCACGCTGTCCTCGCTGCGAGGACGTAAAATTTAAGATTCAGCTGCAAAAATTCATCCCGGAAATTTTTTAGCAAAATTTTACGTTTGTAACATAGCAGAAATGGCCAGTTTTTTTAACCTTAAAATTAAAAATTTAATTTAGTTCACGAATTCCGGTGGCAGTATAATTTAAATGATCCGAATTGTCTTATGCCGCAAAGGGTTAATGTGGAAAATTTTTACAAAATCATCATTTAAAAAAAAATAAATCTTGTGAAAGGGCTGTTGTTATGAATCTGAATTTTGTGAGGGGATCTATTTTATGAATTTGAATTTTGTGAAGGGGCTTATTTTAGAGATTTGAATTTTGTGAAGTAGCTCATTTTAGAGATTTGAATTTTGTGAAGGGGCAGCAAATGGGTCCCAATTTTTACTTGGATAGAACTCTGACTTTATGGCAAATTACTGCCTAGGAATTTTCAGTTTGTAACTTTTAAAATATTGTACATCTATTTTTTTAACTTTCAATTTTTTTTAAAATTATTATTTCTTTTTTTTTTGTTGTTGTTGTTGTTGTCTTTTTAATGCTGTAAAATTTTCAACAAAATTGCTTAGTACTTATCTGTAAATTTACACTTTAATTTTTATAAATTTTCTAAGTTTTTTCATGAAATTAGTTATAATTTATTGAAAGTCACTGTAGCATGCCCCCTATGAAAAATAATGCATTCAGCAATTATAAGTAATTAGTTTTCTGAGATGTTTAGAAATTTTTTAATAGATTATAGTCTGTGATTCATAATTGTTTGATATATTTAGATTTTATTTTTAATATTACCTGAACCAGGGTCCGCTTCACAACTTTTAGCGGCCCCCTCCAAAAGATATTTTGCCAGGGCAGCTTACATATTTCATGTGATCCCATGTAAATTTTCAGACACAGATCTTCCCCCCCACCTCTCCCCTATTAAAAAAAAAAAAGGTCACACTAGAAAAAATCTTTTTGATTATAAGTTAGACTCAACTTATTCTAATAATGTAAGTGAATATAAATTTAAACAACTTTTGCATTTTTTGTAAAAATTGAGTTGGACCGGGCATATTTATGAAAAAAGAAAAAATAAGCAGCTTGAAATAAACTTTTAGCTTTTCTACCTGACCATGCTAAACGTTCGATTAGGAAAATGCCTTAAAATTTCTGCCTATAAGAATCTCCATTTTGTACATGGCATCACATGTATTGATTCACCAAAAGCTGTTGGCCGAAATTTTGAATAAAAACATATTGCAATGGAATGAAACAGAAAATTTTTGCATGTTCAGAAAAAAAAAGCAATGCGAAACGCATTATTTCTACTATATCATCCTCAACACCATATTACCATTGTTCATGCTATCAAAGTGAGACAATTCATCACAAACTGAAGGGAGAATCAATGAAGTTGCTGCATTTTTTTTTTTCTCCAAAAAAGAAGTTTCACTGTGAATAATAATACTACTAAAATATTACTGCTTTTTTTTTTTTTTTTTTTTTTTTAAATTAGTTCTTATTTTTATTATAATTTTAACTGTCCCATAATAAATGATAATTTTCAATTGTGCATTAAATCAGATGACAACAAGAATTAATTTCAATCTTTAAACAATAGTAAAAAATCATGTGGTTCCAATAGACGATTAACACTTTCCATCTGTACTTGCATATTGCATCGTTTGACCTTCAAAGTACTTTGCCTGTGTGATCACACAATAGACAAAAATACAAATAGATAAACTACCTGAATTCATAATCACTCTTAAACATTGTTCGAAAGTGTTAAAAACACAACCTTTGACACAAACAAAAATGCAGTTCCAGCAATTTGCAATTGTAGCTCTTTATGTATCTGAATATTTTAGTGTGACCCTGTAAATCTTAATGCTAAACGTACCATATTCTATAGTAAACATTTTTTTTCTTGTATGGGAAAAGTAAATGTAAATTGTAATATGATTTGCGCAGTACAAAGATTTCAAATATAATTTTATAAAAATGCATTTCATAGAAAGCAATGCATTGCCATAATTTTGGGGATGTCTCTGTACTCTAGCCAGATGTGCTATTTCTACCATTTTAAATAGAGAACATTGGCTACGACTTTATAGACAAGCCAGAATCATAAACTTTTTTGAAACTTTGTTGGACATATTAAAAATGCTTCTCTTTCATATTTGCTTAAACTTTTTCCTTATTGTAAATGTGAAATAAAATTTTTGCAAGTTCATTTCTTGGTGGATAGATTTGTCAGATGAAGTTTTGTGTAGCAGCGCCAGCCGGAGCAAATTTGACGCCCTAGGCGAAAAATTTTCGTGGCGCCCCATTAAAACAAACTTTTTAAAAATGGAAGACACGCAGACAGTTATACACATACAAATACTGTAATAAATAATCAACTATTTATTTTTATTACATATTGCATATTATTGTTTTTTCGGCACTACTTTTAGCGGTAGTGGAAACAATATCCTTCAAATGAATTGTTTTAGCTTCATCTTGATCTGTTGATAATGGTGATAGTCCTACAAATCGTTCTCACGTCACTATAGAACGCTGTTAAGTTTTTATTATTTTCAATTATATGAAGCTGGGTTCTCCACTGGCCACAGACATAGGAAGTGTCAGCAACAATTTTATTGCTGTTACTAAATTCAATACGCAATGTACTAGTTCGTTTTCACAAAAGTTATTCAAAACTTCCTGTAGTGTACTTTCATCAACATCCTTAGAGTCTCCTTGAGTCAGATAATCTCCTAATCTTCTACATTATTTCAAAATCACTTTGAAAGTTTTTTTTTACGACTCACAATCGTTAGAAAGGCATCAGAAAACATGATTTATCTTTTTGGTCTGTTTGAACTTCTCATCATTCGAATTTCTTGCTGTATCAAGAAAAGAAATATAAAAATTAATCTTAAAATGATGTTTAGCATCACTTGTTGATTTATCAGTTGACTGCATAATTAAACTTCTTTTTCATTTTTCGTAATCGGGCTGGCTCTGACTCCGATGGGAATGATACCGCAATATTAATTTCTTCTGAAAATGCCTCCTGTTTATCAAATCTGAAATCACTTTTACATTTTCCGAGAAAAAAATTTTGTTTTTAGTAGTGCATTAGTAGTGGAGTTTGGGTCACATTTTCACCATTGGCGCATCGTCTTTTGTTATGTACTGACGAAAACTTTCTTCACTTATTTTCTAATAAGAAATTAACATTTTTTATACATGATCTGGCTTGTGTTCGTCCAGAATGGACAACTAGAACGAGGCGGAGCTTTCAATGTTTGTGGAAAAAAGCTGTGCTATGATAGGCTACATTCCACTGTTTGTGGGTTAAAAGAAGACTCCTACAGGTTAAATAAAAGAAAATCGTCAGGACTTTGAATGACGTCAGGGAATCATGTCGTCTATTCGCTGCAGATTACCCATAGAATTTTCTCACATTGCAAGGATACATAAACTCAAAGTGAAACCAGAAGCATTTTCCATGTTCTGTTTATCAAAGCCTCAATCTTTATTTCTTTCATATCAAACTATTGTTTATTTACTAATTATTTTGGAAGATGAAGCAAGACTTTTGCTTATTCAGATTCAGGTGGAAAAATCTTTCGTTATTTCAAATTATTATCCTGATAGTGTTTCTTTAGGATTCGGACAAAAATAACTTTTCAAATGAGCCTAATTTGCTTTGCTAATGATATTTTTTCTCTAATTTTCTCTTACAAAATTGTACTCCAATGTTTTTTTTTTTTTTTTGTTAACAGCTAGTCTCAAGTATCAACTGTACTGAAAAAGAAATTTCACATTTTATTAATAAGTTGAGCTACTAGAAAAAGAAACTATAACAGAATCACTTTGTAAAATTCCAAAAAGCCCCCACGCATAACCCCAACAAAGTCGCCTAGTCTAAAGAGCTAAAACTTCTTTCTAGTTAGAGCTAGCTTCCTTCAAATCTTATTATTATTATTATTTTTCTTTTTATGTCAGTTCAAAATTATAAAATTAAAATATTTATAACTTTTCGAATATTAAGTAAATATAAAACAAAAAGTAATAAGATAAATAATAATGTAATACTTATACACATTCTTACTTTTATAATCTTTTTCAATCAATCATCTGCGTAATCAATCATCAAACATAAAAGATGTGCAAGGGATGATTCATGAGATGAAACATGATGTTCAATTTAGACCCTTGAATGGAAAGTCAAAACTTTATAGTTCCAATAAAGTACAGCCCCATTAAATAATGACTCGATGACTTTTAGATATAGCGTAAAGCTGATAACAATTAGATGGACAGATTTAATGACGGACTGTTTTCAAAACTCAATTCGACGTTGTAAGTTATTGAAATAAATAGATCGTTATTATGGTAAAATCAAGCCAGTTGTTTGTGACTCTTTCTCTAGCGCTTCTCATCAGATAAATTAGATTGACTTTGATGCCCTGAAAAGTCAATTCGAGGGTTACCTATTTACTTCATTTTTACACGTCCAGTTGAAAACATGCCAAGAAAAACTCAGTAAATGTTTCCAAGTCATAGCAGCAGAATTGTACCTTTTAGTCCTTTCTAGACAAAGATTGTAAGTGTTTAAAATTTTCCCACAACATGAGTGCTGTGTTTCCAAGACTACATTTTATCTATTCTAAAGTGCCGTTAGATAGTAATAAATAAAATAGATCTTGTTGTCTGGATTGTGCCGCCCTCTAGATTTGAGCGCCCTAGGCCATCGCCTAATTTGCCTATATGGTCGAGCCGGCCCTGTTGTGTAGGCTATTATTAATTCCAAACTAATCATTTCAAACACAATTACGAAGCCTTTTCATTCATAAATGCTCTTATTAGTAACTAAGGTAATTAGATACTCTTATTTAGATATGATGATATGAATCAAAGTAGCGTTTACTTTTTCCATATTTTTTGGTACATATTGCAAATTCTCAAAATCCTGCTTAGCATAAGATATTAAAAAAAACAAAAAAATCAGTATTTCTGGGAATTAGCATTAGTAAAAGAGAAACACATAGACAGTCTGTGTTAAAAATATAAAAAAGTAGACTGTTTTCGCTTATAAACACAATGATATATACATTAAAAAAATACATACAAATTCCTTTTTGGCAAGCTTAAAGGCAAAGGTAGATTCCTTTACGTTAATGTTACAAAAGTAAAGATATATTACACATGCATTAACACATACTTAGCCAATGGCTTTGTTTCCACACATTGCATTATTTACATTGCTATTCTGTTTCAAAAGAAATTTAATTTTCAACTACAAAAGGGTTTTATTCATTTTACCTAAAATTTTAGGCTAGAGGTATTGGCTTGTAAATGTTTCAATTTTTTAAAATTCAAACTCATAATCACTCAAGAAATAGAAGTTATAAAGATATAAAATCCTAGCAATGATGAATTCGGGAGGAGGCTATTGGGCTACATCCCTCTCTCCACTCAAGCTGAATCAAAATGATAAATTTTATTTAAAGTCCATATAACTGTTGGTTCAATATCTGTCTTTTAAAGAAAAAGTAATAGAAACTTAAAAATGCTATCATCAAGCACTGGTGAGGCTGGCGTTGCTATGGTCAAGTCAAATACAGTGAAGAGGTAGTGGTTTTTGGATAGTTATTTCATTGTAATTTTTATTGAATTATTGCAAGTTTTCTATTGTGTTTTTGTGATTCTTATTGTCAGATGAGTAAAAATTGTAAAGTGAAACTGTTTTGGTTCATATAAGTTGGAACATTAACATTAGTTAACATTGGACCATTTGGGCATCACTAAATTTCAATGTTAATAGTTACGAATTTAATAAATTGTATGATTTGGCGAGATTTTGGTGGTAAAACTTGCAACTTAGCAATGAAATTTGTGATTTGGTAGCAAAATTTGATAGTTGACGCCGAAATTTTTGACTTGGCAATGAAATTCGTTATAAATCGACAAATTTTGGTGAGTTTGGCGATGGAGAATGGCAGCCTTGGCATCGAAAACAGTGGCAGATTTAAGGGAGGGGGGCTAAGGGGCTGAAGCTCCCCTCCAAAAGCACTAACATTCCCAACTGGATATTACAATTGTAAATTTTTCATTGATCTGGAATAACATCTTGAAAACTCTTAGCCCCCCCCCCCCCCCCCAAAGTTAAGTTCTGGATCTGCCACTGATCGAAAACCTCATATCTCTTCACAGACCAATATCTTGTTACCACAAGATAAAAAGTAAAAGGAAGCTGTAACCAGGGTTGGCAGGTTTTTGACATGTGACGGTTTTAACCGGTTTTAACCATGGTTTAAACCGGCTTGTAAAAAACCTCTCTGTCAAAAACGTCAAAAAGTGTCAAAAACCTAATTTGTAATAAAAAATTATCAAAGAAATGATTTAGCAGAATTGGATAGACTTTAATTAATAAATCTTAAATAAAGCAGCATAAATGCATTAAAACTACTGAGTATAAACTACAACAATAAAATATATTCTTGCTGTAGCACAGCCAGAATCTATGCCTGAGAGTGATTTAATTCATAAGAATTGTTTTTTAAGCGTACAAACATGGGTTTCTGTTTTCTGATGCTGTAGGAGGGGTTTTATTAAGTCATAAAACATAAAACCCATCATTTCCTTTGCCCTACCAGTGCGTTCTTGAGATACATTCTATTTGTAGAATGTATCTCAAGAATTGCGAACGTGAACTGATAATAGACTATAATGTGACAATTTTTTTAATAGAAATTGTCAAACACTTATTTAATCAATCATTTTATTGTGAATGCATACTTTTCATTAGTTTCAGCAATGATGTACAGTTAATAAATCCTTAATTATATTTGTAGTAATTAAAATTGTGTAGGTTTAATCTAATATTTTGCAGAAATAAATTTAGATTTTTAAACTTTTTTATGGATAGATGCAGAAAGTAATCCATCACAATTGAAATCTAATGAAGGTATGTACTTTCCCCAGAATAGGGCATATTCAAAGATGCTTTCCTACCGGTACCAAGAAATATTGACACTAAAACAGCTTTTCTTAATTTCGTCCCTGTATTCTTGTTAATAGGGTGGCTTAAGAAAGGGAAGGGAAAAGAAATAGAACTGGTTTATCTCTTCTACGCTTTATCTGTTCCAAGAAAAAGGTGTCAGGTGTAGAGAAGTGTACAGGTATAAGTTTATTTAATCACAACTGTTATGACATTTTTGTTAGATCAGTTGTTCTCAATTTTGGTTTTGGAATGGTAGAAAATTGTTTTGTTTTATGTATTCTCAAACTTTAACATTTTCTTAATTGATCAAATTTTGAGTAATTATTAAAATTATATTTTATTTTCCCTTAAATTAACTTCTGTTTTGTGATTCATAAGAATTAATTAAATTTATTAAGTTTCTGTTCTCATTTTCTCAAGTTGTTCTTAAAAATTGGTATTTTTCTAATTTATTTAATTTTTATTTAATTATTAAAATTTTGATTTATTTTCCTTTTAATTAACTTCCATTTTTGCAATTTCATAAAAATTCATCAAATTTATTAAGTTTTAGTTCAAATTTTAACTAATTACCTTGCTTAATTTGATGTATTTTTAATATCTTTTTTATTTCTTAGCGAAATGCTTTAATATTTGGTGTCTATTTATGCATTTTGCTGCAAGGATTCCAAATCTGTTTTTATTTTTACAATCTGAATATTAGATCAAAAGTTATTTCATTTTAAAGTTTTTGTGTCACAATGTTTCCTTTCCACTCCAATCTCCCATTTCTCCCACCTACTTCAGTGATTGGTTGTTTTACAACACCTGCTTTAAGTTGATTGGTCCATTCAAGATTCCTTGTAAGAAGATTTGTTTCCCCTCAGTATTATTTATTAAGTTTAGACAGCTTAGATATACTTAGATAACAGATAGCTTATTAATTGATGAGCTGAATGATTTTAGGACAGGACAGTTGAAATTTAAGTCTGCTGTAAATAGTGTGTGTTTTAGGAGCACCTGATTTCCAAATTTAAAAGCCCACCAGCGGCCGAGCGGTTCTGCGCTCAAAGCTGGTAGATGGGAGGTGCCGGGTTCGTTCCCAGGTCGCGCTCATCGACCTAGCCGTTCGGAGTTTTCCGTGGTTTCCTCCGAAACTCGCGTAAATACGGGCTAGGACCCCTTAGAAAGACCCCCACGGAGGGCATTCCCCCTATAGGCCTAGGACACATAAGGAGTCAATCGGCCTTAATCCTCCAACCAACCAACCAACCAACCAAATTTAAAAATGAATCGTGGTGGAAGGCCAATTGATCCTGTTTGGCAGCATTTCCATAAAGTTGAAAGAGATCAAAAGGTATGTGCAAAATGCAAATATTGTGGAAATGTACGTTCCAATCATATTGAAAGGATGAAAATCCATTTATCTCAGTGTTTGAAAAACAGAGACTCAGATCCTGACATTAATTATGTGTCTGGATCAGAATCAGACCTAGTAGTACCTGAAACCCAAGCCAAAAAATTCAAATTGGATTCTTTCGTTGTAAAAACAAGTGGTTCTTCAGCTCAAAAATTGGATTTGTTAGTGGCAAAATTTTTTTATGCCAACAATATTCCATTCAGTGTTGTGGAACATACAACTTTCCAAGACTTAGTCTCTGCATTGTGACCAGGCTATCGTGTTCCTAGTAGAAAAGCTTTAGCTGGTACACTTCTTGATGAGGTTGTTGCTGAAGTAGAAGAAGAAACAAAGAAAAGTCTTGAAGGAAAAAATGTTACATTAATTGAAGATGGATGGAGTAACATCCATAATGACCCAGTCATTGCATCCAGTTTGCATGTCTCAGGTAAAACTGTCTTTCTTGATGCTGTTGACAGTGGCACAAATGTAAAAAATGCTGAATATCATAAGGAAATCATTGAAAATGCAATCAATAAAGCCAAAATCAAATTTGGTTGTGATGTAAAAGCTCTTGTGACCGATAATGCAAAAGTGATGGAAAAAACAAGAAAATTACTTCAATTGGAAGAGAGTACCCAAGATCTTTTTTTTTATGGTTGCTCATCTCACTGGCTAAATTTATTAGGCCAAGATCTTACACCAGATGCCATTATAAAACCTGTAATAAAAGTTCAAAAGTACTTTCGGAATCATCACTTACCTGCAGGATGGCTTCAGGAGTATCCAGAATCTATAAAGCCTCAATTACAATGCGATACAAGATGGAACAGCCAGCTTGTATGCATCAATACGTTTTTGAGAAACAGACCATTTTATCAAAAAATAGTTGAAGATCACGAAGATAAAATTGAAAAAGATATTGCTAATCTGATCAACAATTATAATCTTTATAAGCAATGTAAAGATATCTTGATGCAACTTAAACCGATTAGTGTTTATCTAGACGTTCTTCAACGGGATAGTGCAACTTTAGCTGATGCGTGTTCAGCTTGGCTTGGTCTCATGAAGGAAGGATCTCTGCAGCCACACATTGAAACTGTGGAAAAAAGAATGTTGCAATCTTTAGAACCTTTTCATTTCTTAGCATATCTTCTTCATCCCAAATATCAAGGAGATGAATTAAACAGTGTACAAATTGAGTCTGCTCGTTTATGGGCAACAGAAAAATTTCCTAATTGTCTTCCTTTCTTAATTGCATTTGAAGCATGTGATTTACCATTTCCTGCATCGTATTTTAGTGAAAGTGGTAGACTAACTAATCCAGTGACTTGGTGGAAAGGAATTCTTAATGGAATTACAGAAAAGGATAGTCCATTTTTTGAATTTGTAAAAATGGTGATTGTTCTTCATTCTTGTCCAGCCAGTTCCGCCTCCATTGAAAGAATGTTTTCAAACTTTGGACATATACATTCCAAAATAAGAAATAGATTAGGTTTGGAAAAATGCTCAAAATTAGTGATGTGTTACCGTATGTTACGTGGTTCTTTTGAACCAGAATATTAATAATATAAATAAATAAGTAAATGTATGCTGTAATTATTAAAAGTACAAATTTCAAAATTTGTATGTTTTGAAGTTTCCATAATTTGAATTAAACACAAAACAAGACTCATTTCATCATTTGGAAAGGTAAGCAATTATTTCTTTTTTAGTGATATGGTGAATTATTCATTAGTCCTTAATTTCAAGAGATACTCCTTAAGTAAGATAAATTTATACCAGTAAGAAATGATTATTAGTCAAGACAAAAATTTGTATAAAAAGATTAAATTATTTATATTTTAATCTTTTTATACCAGTACTTCATTCTTTTCCCATTTATAAAATAAATTTTATTCTTATTTTACATTATATTGTTCTGAATTTGCTCCAAATATAAAAATAAATTAATGCTGCATATTTGTTTATTAAAAATAAATAAATAAGCTTGTTAACCAAATATGCAAAAAATCCACACCAGAAAGAAATTACGCATAAAAAATTGAAAATTAAGTCATAAACAAAGAAAAGTATATAAATTAATAGAATTGAATTTAATATAATTCAATGTATACTAAAATTAAGGAACATTATAATTAAACAAAAACAATGCTGGAGCTTGCTATTATTAACAGCCTTCTTTTTTTACTTTTAGCGTATTTAAAATGTATTGGGGGTTTTTGACGGTTTAAACCGGTTAAAACCTGGTTTAAACCTATGTCACGTCAAAAACTAGTTTTTGACGGCTAAAACCCAACCCTGGCTGTAACGTATTACTCTCAATTTCAATCATAAATTTTAAATTATTGCCTAAACCGGCATTCTAAACTTTTTGCCACAAACGATATTTGTATAAAGACTAACATATTATTTAAATTTTATATTTTTAAATGATTAATTAAAGTGGTTAATTAATATGGTTTTTGTATTTTCAGTGATCTTTTTTATTATCGTTTGCACGGGACATAAGCATCAGATTGTAAATTTAAGCAATGAAAGCTATAGAAAATGTCGGCTTCATCACAATTGATGAAAAATCACTTTTTAACTTGTAACTTTTA
Source organism: Salticus scenicus (assembly GCA_963930645.1). NCBI lineage: Eukaryota > Metazoa > Arthropoda > Arachnida > Araneae > Salticidae > Salticus > Salticus scenicus. The sequence continues at coordinate 205,656,547 of OZ005653.1, read as the reverse complement.
ATCAATTGAAGCTATCGAAAAAGTTTAAATACAAAAATTGTTCTTTAGGGTAAGGTGGTAATTCGTCTGATTTGAAGTTTTTTCCTATTTTCAATATTAAAGAAATTATGGGCAAATGAAACGTTCCACCCCCCACCATTTTCACCCTCTTTGCACTGGATACCCCATCTACGAACTCAATTGAGATTTTTACTGTCCTGACAACATATCCCGAGCTGGTTAAATTTAAATAAAAATTACTCTGAGTTATCATGTTCACAACTTAACATGGGAAAAGCATTATACATATATAAACTTTTGAATGGAGGGTGGTTTTGGGTTCTAGGGGTCATGATCGGTGAAGATATGAAGAAATTTTCCAGAAGGTCATGTCATGAGGACCATTGCAATAGGTAGATTTCCTATAAGGAATCTACCTAAAAATGTACATTTGTCTATATTAATTTTATTATTTTTGTTTACCCTTTTATATTTTTGGACTACCAAACCGTAACTGAGGTGGTCCTTTTGGACCTCTAAATGTCTATGTCTGGGGCTGGAATCTAGTGTCAGTTTCTCTTTCCTTATGGTGTATAGCGTGTTTATGTGAGCATGCTAGTTTGCTAGATATATAGTGCAATGTGAGTAAATCGCTTTTCTGTTTTCTCTTTTGTTTCTGTTATTTTAATGTGCACAGTTAAATGCACTGTATAGAATGTTTAACACATTCTTGACGTAATGACTGAGGATGAATCTGTACAATTTAAAGTTGAAAAATGGTATGTGGATGTATAGCTTATGATGGTTCTAGAAAATGAGAATTTCTGATATATTTTATATATATATATACAAAGTATCCTGAATAATATGATCTTAATGGAATGTAAGAGTGAAAGTGATTGTTTTAAATGGTTTTGAATGCAGGATTGCCATGCTACCTGGAGAACCTGGAATAGTCAGGGAATTTGAAAATTGACCATAAAAGTCGGAGAATTTGAATATTTTAACCAGTACCTGGAAAAGTCTGGGAATTTCCTACAATAATTGCCCCCCCCTCCCCCCCCAAAAAAAAATAATAAAAATAATAATAATAATTTTTTCTGCAACATATTTCGTGTTTTCAGTCATTTTTCGTGTTTTTTTTTTGTTAGCTTCCACCATTTTTTTAAAACAGGGCCTCTTAGAAAGACCTTCATGGAGGGCAATCTCTCCTTAGGTCAAAGTAATATGTAACTTTTGTATTTTCTAGTGGTACCATAATTATTTTGCCCGTAACACAGCCAATGCACAATGTATGGCTAGACTGGAATTTTCTTATAACACGTCTGGAAAACCTGGAAAAGTCAGTGAATTTCATTCTCATATTTGAGTGGCGACCCTGTGAATGTAATCAATATAAAATAAAGCAGTCACCATATTTGTCTTAAGTTAAGGAATTTAGATATTTGTGTTTTATTTATTTATTTATTTATTTATTTTGTGTGTGTGTGTGAAATTGATTTAGAAGTGTTCCTGAGAGAGGAAAATAGAGGTAATTAAAGTACTTTTTACTTTATTTTTTTAAATATGCATTAAACATTTTTGTCTCACTTTGATCTTTCTTTAAAACTTTATTATGATTCAGTGGTATTAAATTGCTTATTTTAGCATGTATTTAGTTTTTTAAAAAGTTTAAAACCCAGTGTTTGTGATATTTTCATAATGCCAATAGCAGAAACAGTGCAACATGGCACACTGTAGATTGTTTACTCTGCAGATTAATTTAACATCTCAAAAAGAAATTCTAGGCTTAAAAATATAAATATAATTTACATGATGATCCTTGATTACTTCAAAAATTGTTGTATATTCTTATTTTTTTTTCTTTATACATGCAAATATTACATATTTTAAAAGTTGCTAATGCTTCTTGTCATACCAGACATGGTCTGGCAATTCTGGATCCTACAGATAAATTTGTTTTGCTGCAGATAGATAAAAAAAATATTGCTATCGGGTTTATAACCAGTGCTTTGTTTTTTTTATGTAGTGTTCATATGTATATGATAGTGATCGCTGTGGTATGTAATTTCATGCATTTTGAGATTCATGCACTGCGAGGTAGCAATACAAAGTGATTTGTTGTTGTTTCATGTGAATGAAATATATTCTTTAACTATATTTCTTGCGACCATGGAAGCCTCTGCACAAGTGCGGATTGAACGAGTTCAGTGGGTGACTGAGAGAATGCAAGCGATAAGGGAACACCGAATAACTGGATGTTTGCCAAGTAACTAGCTCTCGGCCAATTTTGCATCCCTCCAAACTTTTGGACTTGGCCTCACTGCTAGTCGTAGGAAATGTGGTCGCACTATACATGTGTATGAGTGATTGCTGAGGTGTGTTATTTCATGCATTGTGAGGTAGTGGTGCCCAGTGAGGATTTTTTTCATGTGCGGATAGTGTATATACATGCGTGAGTGATTGCTGAAGTATATAATTTAATGCATTGTGATGTAACAGTACTCAATGATGTTTTTCTTTTTTAGTTTTCATGTATGCAAAATGTACATATATATGTGCATGAGTGATTGCTGTGGTGTATAATTTCATGCATTTTGTGGTACCCTGCAATATATATATATATTTTTTTTTGGTTTTCATGCATGTGAAGCGTTTATATTGCATGAGTGATTACTGTTGTATATAGTTTCGCGCATCTTGAGATTCTTGCGCAGTGAGTTAAGTGTTCAATGACCTTTTTTTTTTTTTTTTTTAAAGATTTCATATATGAGAAGTATGTGTATTGTGTTGAGAAGTATGTCTATGTGTATGACTGTGATTGTTGCTCTATACTGAATTTTGTGCGTTAATATCATACAATCATATATTTTAGAACAGGGCACGAAATTTCAACTTAGATTACACTCGCTGGAAAAAAAAGTTACTCGCCACAAAATATGATTCTTACTCTATTTTTTACGTATAAGGTGACCAGAATTTTTTATTGAAAAAAGTGGAGAAATTACGCAATGTATATACAGGGTGACAAGAAATAACTTGGACGAAGTTTCAAACGAAATATCTGTAACTACCACTAAAGTTATAAATTTATTTCATTGTCATTTATTATTAGTATTGATCCTAGAAAGCGACTAAACAGGTGTAAGTAAGTTAGTTGTGAGATAACCATTATGGTTAACAAACGATCTGCCATACTTGACTTACATAAGCAAGGAAAGAAACAATGTGAAATTGTTCAACTATTGAAAGTGCCTAAGCAGACGGTTTCATACGCAATCAAAAGGTTTAAAGAACTCGGACATGATGGTGACAGGCCAGGAAGAGGAAGAAAACGCACAGTTAACACATCAAGAAACCGAAAAGTTATCAAAAAGCGAGTTCAACGAAATCCTAGGATTTCAATGAGAAAGGTTGCTAGAGAGATGAAGATCAACAGAGAAACTGCACGTTTGATGGCAAGAGAAGAGCTTAGTCTTCGCCCTTACAAAATGAAAGAGGCTCAAAAGCTAACAGCAGAGAACAAACGCACAAGACTTCAAAGGTGTAAGGAACTGTTAAAGCGGGCCGCAGGTAATCGATGGCAAACATTTGTCTTCACAGATGAGAAACTGTTCTCGATTGAACAAGCTCACAATAGCCATAATGATAGAGTTTGGTCAGCAGAAGCACCTGGACCTTCTTGCATTGTTGAACGACGTCAACGACCCCAATCTGTAATGGTTTGGGGTGGGTTATGTGCTAGTGGGAAAACACCACTTGTTTTTGTTGATCAAGGGATAAAGATTAATCAACAAACATATCGCAAACTAATTTTGGAAGATGTCGTCTTACCTTGGTCACAAAAGTTCTTTGGAAACAAAAGATGGACCTTCCAACAGGATTCCGCACTTGCACACAGAGCTAAAGGCACTCAAGATTGGTGCAAAACAAATTTTCCTGACTTCATTGAAGCTCAAGAATGGCCACCTTATTCCCCAGATTTGAACCCAATGGATTATTCTGTTTGGTCCATCTTGGAGACAAGGGTGTGTGCTAAACCTCATAAAACTTCGGCATCCCTAAAGAAATCCTTATGCAAAGAATGGGATAAAATATCAGTAAGTGAGTTGCGGCCCATAGCCGAAAATTTTGTGACACGTTTAAAGCTCTGTATTAAGGCTAAAGGGAGTCACTTTGAAAATTTGTAAATATGTTAGACAAAATAATGTATTCATATTTATTTTGAAATTTGGTTGTAATATTTTCATTAGCATTAAAGTTATAATGTATCATGTGTGTCCAAGTTATTTCTTCTCACCTTGTACATATATTTGTTTAGAGGAGGCCTGTCCAGCCCCAAACACTTAGCGGGCCGCATTGGGGAACTGTATTATTCAGGCGGGCCTCACTTCTTGTACGCTTGTATGTGTTTGTTTAAGTGGGTTTGTGAATATATGAATCACGAATGTATTTTTTTTTTTTTTTTTTTTTTAGGGAGAAGACGTTAATATTAAGCTGTTTTCATTCTTAAATTAACAATAGAACCGTCAAAAATTTATGACTAGCTATAATAAAAAGAATGAATAATGGATTCGATAATATTTCTTACAATAGTGTGTTGATTTTTAGTTTATCATCCATTGAAAGGTATTTTCACTTCAAAAATTCAGAACGGATTAATTAATGTTTAATCGAAGTTTTCAAAGTTTAAATATCGTTAATTTCCTCGCGGGCCGCAAAATACTACACGTCGGGCCGCATGCGGCCCGGGGGATTGAACGAAAATGTTATGAAATTGAATGAAAATGTTATAAAAATTGATTCAAAAGCTACTTCATACAAGTGGTGGATACTTTTTTTTTTTTTTTTTTTTTTTTTTAATCTCAAATGATGAATTTGGATCAGTACACCTTAATTTAAATTACTAATATACGGATACGAGAGGAAAAATCCCTAATTTTTATAGGTGTCACTGGACAATATAGATTTGCTTTTTAATTATTAATTTTTGCTATAGACAAAAACTTTTTTTTTTTTGTGGTACTTTTATGCAGTTGCTTAAAAAAGAGTTGGTAGACTTTTTTATTATTATTATTAAAATCATAATCATTAAAGAAAAAATAAAATTGGCAAATGAAAAAATAAAATTAATATTCGGCAGATGAAACGATTTGTTTTAACGAACAGTCATTCTTTACCAACATTTTATAAAAGTTCTCACAAGTATAACCTAAATTAGTCTTAGTAGATAATAAGTTTTTAAAGTAGGTAAATAAAGGGGACTTTTTTTCACATGTCTACATTTTGTTCATTGAAGAGAAAAGTCGCTTTGTGGGAGTGTTTTTGCCAGGAGGACATAAAATGAATTCAACTAACTTTTCATATTTTTGAGAGGTAATGATAGTGTTATCATTAAGGCCATTTGTCTGCACTAGGGCTTTAAGCCTAAGTAGTAGTGTCCTCCGTGGGATCTTTCTAAGAGGTTATCCATATTTACGCTAGTTTCTGAGAAAACCACGGAAATGCCTAACGGCTAAACCAACGAGTGCGACCAGGTATCGAACTCAGCGCCTTACGTATACCAGCTTCAAAGACAGAACTTCTCGGTCACTGGTGGCAGGCCCGGATCTAGGGGGGGGGGGGGGGGGCGGGAGGGGGCACTTGGCCCGGGCGGCGAAGACTGAGGGGCGGCTATCTCGCTATTTGTGCCAGGTCTCGCTATTTGTACTATGCTGGACCCGATTTCCAGACCATTTTCGTCGTACATTTCAACGTCTGTATCAAGCTCAGAGCAACCTTACGCCCTCCTCTCCTCTCCTCACATAAGACGTATGACCAAAACAGAGTGAAAACTTGAAAACGTAATATTACTTATGAGCGCACGACGCACGGAAGTGAGTGAGCATTAAAATCTGAACGAGGATGATGTACGTATCTTTGCGGGAGCAGTAGGTGAAAGGTGGCATGGCAGCAGCAGTTCACTTATCCATGTAAAATGAAAAATATAGGTGGAAAGCGATTCCTCGTATTGTAGCTGATGTCATTCTGTATTTGACCATTAATTATTTCTTTCTCCGAGTCTCTACTAAAAATACTAGTTTATTATTAACTAGCCGCCTTCAGCGACAAGCTGGTTCGCTATCCTTGAAAAATCCGACTGAATGAAACCTCCATTAGGTGGAGCCTGAGCCGCATTTTTTCCGTCTCTGGACCCACAACAGCTTATTGACATATAATGTAAATAGCTTTGTTGAAAATTTTAATTGTAGTAAATATCCGCTCGGTAGCGCCTGCGGCGCCCCCTTACCGTTTTAGTATCTGAAACAGTCTGTTCGCTTACCACTTGAAAATCTCCATCTTTGAAAACTCTAACTGTAGCAAAGTCCCGCTCGGTGGGGACTGCGGCGCCTTATCCCCGTTTTAGAACGTACAACAGCTTGCTCGCTCATTGTGCAAATATCTTTGAAAACTTTAACTGTAGCAAATTTCTGCTCTGTTACGACTAAGGCGCCCCTTTACGTTTCATGATTTGGAATGGTCTATTCGCTCACCGTGTAAAGGAACATTGAAAATTCTGATCTGTCAAATCCCCAAACCGGTGGGGCCTGGCCTACGGTCTTCTAATCTACTCACAAATAATTTAATCGTAATTGGTGATATTGAATTATTAAAATAAAAAAGCGCAATATGGCAACAGAGATATGCAACATGTACTCTTCAATTCCAATTCAAATATCTTTTTAAATGATGTATTACTTATGGAATCGTGTTAATTAGAAGCTGGGATAGAAAAGTTATATAAACATTGTTATAAAAAGAATTGTCTCACTTTTCCGCGATTTTCTCCGAAACTTGCGTAATTGGGTGAAAAATAATGTTAAAAATCCTTAATAAGAAATGTGAGTGGAGTATCGGAATTCAAAAGTCTGCAAAATAAAAAAGAATAAAGGTGTTCCGGGTTTTCAGCGGTTTTCTCTGAAACTCCCGTGCTGAATTTAATAGCTTATATCAGTATGAAAGCTCGCAATGAAATTACTGCAAAATATATTTCGAATGATACATTATAAGTAATTTAATCATAATTAGAATTGGATATATTGGAATAAAGGTGTTCTATGTTTTCTGGGGTTTGCGCTGAAACTCCGGCACGGAATTTAATGGCTTATATCAGTTTAAAAAAATCTCCAATAAAATATATTTCAAATGATGCATTATAAGTAATTTAATCATAATTAGAATTGGAGGTATTGAAATTTTAAAATATTAAAGTGTCATCTGGCAGCAGAGATTTGGGATTTCTGCTTTTTAATTCCAGTTCAAATAAGTTTTAAAATGATAGATTACTTATGAAATTATGTTAATTGTTAATTAGGATCTGAGATACAAACATTAATAAATATAAACATTTCTATATATAAAAATTTGTGTCTGACTTATCCGTGGTTTTCTCCAAAACTTGCCTTATTCCGTGCTGTATATCGTTAAAAATCCTTAGTACGAAATGTGAACGGAAATTGGAATTCGAAATTCTGTAAAATATAAAAGAATAAAAACGTTCTAGGTTTTCTATAGTTTCCTTCGAAAGTTTCAGGGAATGTAAAATTTTCGAGAGATTTATTGATTTCATTGAAGTTCATGATAAAAGTGGCGAATGCATGGCGAACATAATTTCTAAAAAGTTAGAGGACGATAAGTTATCCAACAGGGACTGCCATGGTCAGTCCTACGATAATTCAAACACGTCAGGTGCGTACAGATGCGTCCAAGCCAGAATAATAATAATAATAATACGCTGCTTTTCACCTTGCATTGCCCACTTCCTTAAACTTATTGGTGTACATGCCTTCTTTCTGCTCCGTGCTAAACGTCTATGTGGAGCTACGTGGAACTACTGTTCAAAGAATTTACAACTTTTTTGTTTCATCTAATTTATGCTGTGATATTATGAAACAAGAGCGAAAAACCACATGCGGTTCCCATAGATTATTAACTTTTTAACTATACGTACCTCCTGTTGCATCGTTTAACCGTCAATGCACTTTCGCTACTTGATCACACAGCGTTCAGACGGAATGGAAGAAAGACAGACGCATAGACTAATTGAACTGATATTCACCCTTAAACATTGTTGTAAAGTGTTAAAAACGCTTAACACAAACGAAAAATGAAACACCAGCAGTATCCTGTTGTATAACGTATCTGAATATTTCAGTGTAGCTCTGTAAATCTTATCGCCAAACATTTCATATTCTGCCAAAAAAAAAAAAAAAAAAAAAAAAACAAAAAAAACTCTTTTAGCATCTTAATAACGAATTTCAATTTAATTATAATTTGCGCAGTAAAAATCTCACTCATAAAACGCAAGGCGTTGACATTCTTTTGAGTGTTCCTGTACACAAACCAGCTGCGCTACTAATACCATTTTAAATGGTGAACAGCCCATAGTGAACCCGAAAAGATTTTTTTAAGAGTGATCATTTTAAAGAAATTCTAAAGACATTTTCGGACGGGGACGCTGGAGGAGATTAGAGGGCCAGACAGATAGACTAATTAAAATCATAATCACTCTTAAGCGTTGATTAAAGTGCAAAACGCTTAAACAATGTGAAACTGCAACTGCAGCAAATTTCAATCGTAATCCTTAATTTATCTGAATATTTTTGTGTGATCTTTTTTTTTTCTAATGTTAATCATACTATAATTCATAGAAAACAATTTTTGTGCATAGGAATAATGAATGTCTATTTCTTTACGATTGGTGCAAAATAAATGTATTGAAATATGGTTTATAGAAATACCTCTCATAGAACACAATGCTTTGGAATTCTTTCGTGTGTCATTGCACACAAACCAATGGTGGTATTTATTCCAGTTTCAATGGGGAACATTTCATAATAAACTTGAATAACATATAATAAAGACGTCTACGAAATGAGGCCAGGAATTTTGAATTTATTTTATACTTAGTGATATAGAATCAATCATGTTTAGAAAGTGTTCAACTGTGTCGGTAAAGGCATACAAAAAACTGACAACTGATATTGTTTTAACGAGATCAATTGCTTTTATTGAAGGGTTGGAAAATACATTAAAAGATTTCGTAACACTGGATTTGACAAATGGTTTAGAAAAGCTACTGCCGTTGCCGAGTTGATGTCATAGATACTACCATTAACCCTAACAAGGGTGCTGTTAGCATAATGAAAACGCAAATTTTAATTCTCAATTGCAAAAACTGGCCCCAGTTTATATATATATATATATATATATATATATATATATATATATATATAAAATTTTTCTTTTATAACTTAGTGGGATAACTTCATTTATTTCCTTTCTTCTAATATTGTTGGTGAATTCTGGGGGCATTTCGTTTCAAATTGGAAAATTTTCACTCCCCTCAAAGAGTTAAAGAACGTAGAGTACCGAAAGGAAAAGATGCCTGGCGAAACAAGTTGCAGACATTTGAAACAGAAACACTACAACCAACAAATGCTATATTAGATCGAATTTTAGTCGAAATTAATCACAGACTTGACAATGCGAGGAAAATAAATTATTATTTTGTATTTTTGACTGACGAAGCATTGATGAAAATGACTATAACAGATTTTTAAAAAATATATAGACTCAATTTGGCTCTTAAATGTGTCAAGGGCTTGAATTCAGAAAAACGCTTTTCCGAACATGAAGTTTTCAAAGAACAGACCACTTTTATCGACAAATATTTATGAATTACATACAACCTGTTTCTTTATTGGAAGTTATATGTAAAAACGATTTGCTGAATGCATTTTCTAAAATAAGCATAATTTTCAGAATTTATGCAACTCTGCCTACAACTTCTATTTCATGTAAAAGAAGCTTTAAAAAATGAAACTCACTAAAGATTACGTTCCACAATGTCCCAAGAGCACTTGTCGGAATTGGGCAATATTTTCGACTGAGAGTAAACTAGTGGATCTGCAGATCAGGAGCCTCAACGTCCTATTTGCATCAGACATTTTTCAATAGGTCATTTTTATTTATTTCTTATTATATAATAGTATATATTGATTCGATCGACTTATTACCATAATCAGATACATTCAACCCCCCGCTGTATCTCTCTTTCTATACCTATTTATATATCATATAAAGTGTTACGGAATTGTAAATAATTGCATTTATTTTTGTATAAATTTTTTCAAAGAGGCTTAGTAAGTCGATAAAATGCTAATTTTGTGCATTTCTAGTCGTTTTAGCGTTAAAATAGCCTAATTTTCCTTTAAAAACGAATTGAAAAGCTTCAATAAGGGAAGAAATGGATTTGGCGCCAAATTTGGCGACTCTTTCCCTCCTTGGCGATTTTTTTTGGCGACCTTGGCGAGAAAATCCTTATTAGGGATATACCAAATATGGAAGCTCTAATCTCATTGGCTGATGAGATACGATAATTTTCCAGAACAGTCTGTGTTCGATAGAATAGTATAAAAGGAGCATTTTTTTAGCCAAGGCTTCCAATCTCAGACCTGTGTCGGTTTCGTCAAATGCTTGCTTTGCTTTGAGCCTCTTTGAATGAGACTTGCTTTATGTGCTATTGCTAAACAGTTTGTACTGTTGTTTTGCTGTTAACGGCTGTTGTTTAAGCTATGTTTACTGGTTGAATTGAAGCTGATACTTGGTTTATAGACCTGTATTTTTCTGGAACTTTCTGTGAATAAATCACTGAATTTTTGCAAGTTTCGCCTTTCATTCTCGGACAACTTACGAACCCCCAAGTACGCAACAGTATGTATTCTTAATAAACGACGGTCTTGTATTATTTCCCTGAAATTCATAAATACCAAATTTCATACAAAAAAAATTACATAGCATATCGGAAATATTTTGCGTAACCTTTAAACTAATTATCAATTGTATGCCCACAATTTTCAACAGGAAAAAATGCTTTTAAAATTCTAATAAAATTTCATTATATTTGATGGGGTGTAACCATGTTAAAATACACTTTTAAGAAATACCGACTATACACCATAAAAGTACGAAATTCCTTTATGTATCCCGGAAAAGTAGCCACAGTCATTATAAACGCCAATAATAAGAATAAATCTAATAAATTATAACTCATTAATCTTTCAAACTAATTTGACATCATTTGGATGATTACAGTACATACTCGGAATTATTTTGTGTGGTCCCATAAATTATTTAGTCTATACATAACCTTTTTTTAGAGTAAACATGATTTTAAGCATCTTTATAATGTATGTTAACTTTATTAAGTTCAATTCAGCATAAACGCATTAAAGTGCGCGCTTAAATTAAAAATTCGTCCATAGGCTCTAATGTTACGAAATTCTTTCGTGTGTCTTTGTAAACGAACCATAAACATTGTATACACCAGTAAAAACTATTCAGCTTATTTTGCGTTTAAAATTAATAATTGTTCCAAATTTAACATCGTTTGGATGACTAAGTGACATTGTCAGAACACTTTTGTAAGGTCCTGTACATTAATTAGAAAGCTTAAGAGCACATATTTTCTTCAAGCAACATAAGTTTAAGCATCTTACTCACGTACTCTAGTTTCATTTTCTTCATTGCAAAGTAATGATATTAAAATGCGTTTAAGCGAAATTCACCCCATGCGCCGTAATGTTAAGAATTTTGGCGTGTCCCTGTACACAGTTTATAAAAAATATAGCAATGAAAATTATACAGCTTCTTATATGGAAAGCTGGAATGTGTGCGCCAATTTGCAAGTCAATCGAAGGATTTTTGCGGCCGCTATTGCGGTACATACAAATTCTTCCCATAGGCCGTAAGGATAAGAAAAATTTTGGCGTGTCCCTGTACACGAACAACAAAGGGAATACACACCTAACACTATACAGCTAATTCCGTTGGGCTCGTGAATATGTGTACCAAATTGCAAGTCTATAGCGTTATTTTTGGGGTCGCTATCGCGGTACATACAAATTCTTCCCATAGGCCGTAATTATAAAAAAAACTTTGGCGTGTCCCTGTACACGAACTACAAATGGAATGCACACCCAAAACTATACAGCTAATTTCGTGGGGATCATGAACATGTGTACAAAGTTTCAAGTCAATAGCGTGGTTTTTTCGGCCGCTATCGCACGACAGACAGACAGACAGACGGACCGACGGAACCCAAAATCCTTTTGAGTCTCAACAGAGGGCCTCCACTGACGTTTCGGGAAAAATTGAAGTCAATAGCTTGATTTTTGCGGCGGCTATCGCGGTACATACAGATTCTTCCCATAGGCCGTAATGATAGAAAATCTTTGGCGTGTCCCTGTACACGAACTACAAATGGAATACACACCTAAAACTATACAGCTGATTCCGTTGGGCTTATGAACATGTGTACCAAATTGCAAGTCGAAAGCGTGATTTTTGTGGCTGCTATCGCGGTACATACAAATTCCTCCCATAGGCCGTAATGATAAGAAAAACTTTGGCGTGTCCCTGTACACGAATTACAAATGGAATACACACCCAAAACTATACAGCTGATTTCGTGGGGCACATGAACACGTGTACCAAATTGCAAGTCAATAGCGTGATTTTTGTGGCCGCTATCGCGATACATACAAATTCCTCCCATAGGCCGTAATGATAAGAAAAACTTTGGCGTGTCCCTGTATACGAACTAGAAATGGAGTACATACCAAAAACTATACAGCTGATTTCGTGGTGCTCATGAACACGTGTACCAAATTTCAAGTCAATAGCGCTATTTGTGCGGCCGCTATCGCGCGACAGACAGACACAGCCCAAAACCGTTTTGAGTCTCAATGTAGGGCCTCCACTGACGTTTCGGCAAATAGCCAACAATCTCAATTATGACATTTTAACTGAAATAAAGTCCAGGAAAATAAACCTTTAGAATTACGTATAATTTTATAACTAAAATAAATAAGTTTGTAAAAGTCTCAGAATTTTATTTGTTAAAAAAGTTTGCTTTGGGGGCGGCAAATTTGAAGTCTGCACCCCCCTTTTAAAAATGTAGATCCGGTACTGCCCAAGAGCACTTGTCGGAATTGGCAATATTTTCGACTGAGAGTAAAATAGCCAACAATCTCAATTATGACATTTTAACTGAAATAAAGTCCAGGAAAATAAACCTTTAGAATTACGTATAATTTTATAACTAAAATAAATAAGTTTGTAAAAGTCTCAGAATTTTATTTGTTAAAAAAGTTTGCTTTGAGGGCGGCAAATTGGAAGTCTGCACCCCCCTTTTAAAAATGTAGATCCGGTACTGACTGGTAGGTCTATTTTTATGAGGAATATTATTCATGCAAGAATGGGAACACACGTCAACCCACCGCGTATCAACTGTAGCATCGCCTTAATGATTTCATGACAATTTCAATAGTGATTCCGTGTTCTCGATGAAAGAACCGTACAAATATGAGGAATACTTTTATTTCTTTGTGATTCGAACAATCTGAATAGACATAAACCATAATATGTTTTGTCAAGTTTATTAGAAAGTTGTTCTTTTGCGAACCTGACACAGAAAAAAGTTTTAGTGTTCACCGTTCGATATATAGCCAACAGCCGATTGAACTTCCCAGTTTTGCGAAATTTTTGAAATTAAAAACTAAATCCTTTTCATTTGAAAAAGAGGATAGAGGGCGAAAAACATAAAAAAAGAGGATTTTTTAGTCCTGTAATTTTTTTTTTTTCGTTTAAGAGGGCAGAGCGTTGATAAAGAAGACTGCCCTCTTAAAAAGAGGATGTCTGGCCACCTTACTTAAGATTAGAATAATTTTATGATTTTAAATCGATTTTTTTTTTTTTTCTGTAGCATCGTATACTGTAGGAATTTTATCTACATTTAGACCAAAATTTTACTCGCCACAGTAAAATTTCCACTCGCCAATGGGAAGCTGGCGAGCGGAAATTTCGCGCCCTGTTTTAGAATTTAAGTATTTTAACTGTGTAACAAAATGACACCTTAGAACATTGAAATAACGAACTCTGGCATTCCGTTATTTAATATTTTAATTATGATAAAACACAATTACAAAACTATATACAACGCGCGCAGTAAACAGAACATTAGGATACATAAAAACGAATATTCTTACAGGCCGCTGCCTGCGGCCCATGGCCACAGGGGCGTCTTACACGAAAACAGCAACATCTCTCAGCGAGAACCGACGAACTTCTGACTGACTTCTGAAAACAAAATGTTTTCACTTCACTTTAATGATCGGCAAAATATCATTAGATATTTTTCCGAGAATGGCGACAGCGCCGTCTATATTATTTTAAATGACAGGGAAGATGGCTCAATATTGATAGGCTATTTAGTATATTCGTAAGAGTTTGAGTTTAGCGCTACAACTGTATTTAAAAAAAATTTTTTTAATCGAAATGATCTTATAAAACCGTGTTTTGTAATAATTTTGTTTGTTTCTAATTAAATATTTTATTTCCAACTAGGGATGAAACGGATATCCAGAATCCGGCCTATCCGGCTGGGTTTTAAATATCCAATGGGGTACCGGATATCAGCTCTAATTGGACGGATACGGATATCCGGCAATTTCAAGCCGGATATCCGAAGGAGAAAATTCAAGCTTAAACTCCACCTCAGATGAAAATTTTGCGACAGTTTTTAATTTTTTTTTTTTTTTTTTTTTTTTTTTTAAGATCAGTTGTAGCTTGTAAAAGTAAAAAAAAAAAAAAAAAAAAAAAAAAAGTTGGCTCCTGAGAAAGTAAAATTTGGCTACTTTAGCAAACAAATTTAGCCAAAAGTAACTTCAGGTCTAAGAAATACAGAAGCCCTATTTTACTTTTGTTCAGAGTTAGCTAGGCTTTTCCAGAGTGATCTGTAACACTTTCCCCATAGCATTAAAAAGAGCTGTTCATTGTTGTTCCTAAACAAATAATATTCATTCTCTGCAGTGCATATAACTCTGTTTTCATGACTTTTGTTTAATATGTTATTACACTGTTTAGTAATATTGTTAGTCTTGGAAGTAAAAGTTGTCAGATTGCTTCGAGAATGAGTCAAATAATGTGCATTTATTGACTAGAACCTGCTTGTTTATTTACAATCCATTTTTCCATACACAAGAAAGTTGTTGTTTTTGTGACCATACATTTATACTATAGCAGACCCTCTGCATTGCCTGTGCCATCTACCTATTCGATTTGGAATAAAAAAAAAAAAAAAAAACGTTCAATTTATATAAATTTTCACTTTTAATGGCAGTTGCTAAAGCACCTGGATTTAGAATTCCCCGTTGCATTTGTGGTGTTACTATATTCATTTACTTTAATATTTTCATATTTTTAATTTATTTTATTCATATTTTTAATTTTAATTATCAAAAGAAGTTCGTTATTGAGGAATCAAAGACCTCATGGCGTACATGATCGTTACATTACATTTTGACCGCTAACCCTTTTGTTCTTTTGGTCAAAATGTCTATATATATATCCAAATACTTTTATTTACATAAGAGAAAAGAAGAATAAATTCACTTGATTGTTAGAAAGCTGCAAATAAGAAAAATGCAGAACCAAATAATATTTCCAAGCAAGTGATACAGTTGAATCAAAATTTTATTTATTTTCAAATCCAAATTAAATAGGACATTAAAAAAATAGATATTGTTTTTTTTTTAAATTAAATATGCAACAATTAATTTCTGATATACCTATATTGTTATGAAGTAGGCACTCTCTCTCCAAAATGATAAAATGGTCACAGTCCTATAAAAACAGAATATAAACAATCATTTCTTACCCATGCTGCTATCTGGAGCACTGCTCAAACTCAACTGAACTTAAAATTGCCGGGATAACAGAAGGTGGGGTCAGAACCATCACCCCATTGGTTCTCAGAATGGTGTGAGATGACATCACCACTAGGAAAGAAGAACCAAATTTTCTCCTGTGTGTGAATTGCAGTAAAGCAAACATTACAGGGTGAGTTGAGCCAGCTAAGAGAAACAATGCATTTAAGTGCAGAAAAACGATCTTATTTTAAAATTTAGAAAGAAGTGATGTTTTTAACATCACATTACCCCTAACGACCATTAAAAAATTTTGGAAGACTAAAAATGTGAATGGAGAGTGCATACCTACATTTACATGAAGGATTACAAATTTTTTTTTTTTTTTTTTTTTTTTTACATGTGAAAAACAAGGAAATGTCCATATTGACTATATAATATTGTAAGAACAACCATTAAAGGCATGCATGAAACAAAGTAAATTTTTAAGCAAATGAAAGGTCTTACAATATCTTGAATAACATGCACTTGATAAAAAATTTCAGAAATTTTGAGAACAATGTACATGTGACACAAAATCTGAACCAAACATAATACAAAATCGATATGTAAAGCTGAAACAATAAAATTCCGACAAACAATCCAGTATCAACGCCTACCCTGGTAGGTGATCAATTCTACAAAAATAGGCGAGGAATACACTTTCATTAAAAAAAAAAAAAATTATTTCAGCACTGTGGTTACAGATATTCCCAAAGAAAATATTTTATTGATACAAAAGCGGTCAGTGACATATCTATGTATAACAATATTTATTAGGATATTGACAACTAATAAAATCTATCTATAAATGCAAACAGACACAGCTTTTATCAACAAGTGACATGAGTAAAAAAAATATTGATACCTTTTAAAGAAAATAGTATTGTAAACAGAAACATTGAAAAGCATGCAAAGTGCTGTAAAATTCCTTTCTTATAAATTTGTAAAAATAATTAGTTAACGAGAATAAAAAAAATGCATGACATGACAAAAGAATTTTAGTGGATGTGCAATTTCAACAAAAATATTTAACCAATAATCGTGATATTAAATACACGCATTATGATAAAACAAAATCAGTTATTATATTTCAGTATAAAATATTTACAGATGACCTCTTGAAGCATTATTATGAAGGAGAAAAAAAAATCAAAATAATACAAATGTCAAAATAATCTTACAGATAAATATTACATTAGATACGGAAAAAGCATTCCAAACATTATTATTATTATTATTTTTTTTTTTTTAGAATATACATATTATAAATGGAAATAATAAATGTGAGTGGCTACTGAGGCCACCAAGTTAGATTACTAAACAAAATCAAAAATGCACTTTATGTAAACGTCAAGTAATACTCGAAATAAACATACTATCAGATATAACCAAAACAAAACTGCAATGTCAATAATCACAATAAACAAAGAATTTTATCAAACATTATACACATTTATATACATATCATGTGTGGATTGTGTATTAATTTGATTGTGTAATAGTGTGGATGTTGTGTATACTTGTGTTGTATAAGTGATGTTTGTGTCTGTGAAAATGGTGTGGAAGCTTCCAGAAATTGTATTTAATAACCCAATATATTTATAAACATGACAATGTGTAGTAATTAATATATGAAAAGAAAGAAAAAAAATTATGTATACACATATAAATATGAAAGTTTCCGATACATATAACACACACATACTGTACATTTTGAGCAGTAATTAATTATAGTTATCAAATTTAACAAATAAGACAATATATAAAATAAAGCAGCATAACAGAAGATTTATATTCATATTAAATACAATACACACTTCACTAAGTTATTGTAGATATTCAACATTTGCTACAGGAAAAAAAATATGTATATATAACTACACAATATATAATAGGACAATATACAAAATACAACTTATCAAATATACCTGTACCAACTCATACTTGTTTACAACAGGCAACTTTGGTGAATGAACTGATTATCAAGTCCCCTAAAAAAAAAACTTAAAAAAAAAAAAAAAACATTTTAAAGAACATTTTAAAAGAACATGTTAAAAGAACAAAAAAAATTAAGTTTTGCATCTTGGTCTGAGATCATAATGAGACTGCGGTTGAACAATCCCAGCTGGTTGACCTGTCTGAATTGTTTGTGGAATGAGATGTTGCTTTCTTTTATGAGCCAGGATGACACGGTCTATGTTGATAGTGAATGGTTCAGCCCCTTCATTTTCGAATTCTCTGACGGAGAGTAACACATCAGATATTACTTTTTGAACTGAATATGGGCCTATGAATCTTGGTTTAAATGTATCTTTGGTTTTTATAAAGACCATGTCATTTTTCTTTGAATTTCCGGAGAACTGCTTTTTTATGTTGTCTAATATTACGTTGGTTTTGGTGAAACTTCATGTTATGATGCACTTGCCTGAAAATCTGTTTCATTGATTCCATGTATTTATGGTATTCATATGGAAATTCCAGTGTTTCTAACTAAGGAGCTTCAAACAAGTCAAAGATGCTTGTTAGTGACCTGCCAAAATGCAGAAAGCCTGGAGAATATCCAGTTGAAGAATGAACGGTGGTGTTATACAGGTTCTTGTGTATCATCAAAGCCTGATGAAAATCAAATCCTTCCTTGGTAAGAGTGGCAATTGAGGATTTGATGCTGGTATTAATTCTTTCTGGTGAGCCTTGTGTTTGCGGGTGTCCTGATGATGAATGGGAGATTGTAATTTTCAATGTCTGTGCCAAGTTGTTAAAGATGTTTGCTGTGAACTGTGGGCCTAAGTCTGAGAGTATCGCAGAGGGTCGACCAAAGGTAGTGATGTATCCCGTAATGGCTTTAACTACAGCTTGTGCTGTTGCATTTTTTACTGGTACCAATTCAATATGTTTAGAAAAATGATCGAGAAATGTTAACACATGGAAGCCATTAGAGAAATGACCCAAAAAGTCCATGGAAACCAACATACTCGGCGCAGAAGGAACAAACATTTCCTGTAGTGGAGCAGGTGGAATTCTGTGCGGTTTATATTGAATACATAATGTACAGGACAGAACAAAGTTTTTCACATCTTCAAATAATCCTGTCCAATAAAAGTGTTTAAGTATTCTTCTGTATGTATTTCTAATTCCAAAGTGAGGCATGTGACAAATTTTTAATACTTTTGGTTTTAACTTCTGTGGTACTACAATTTTTGTTTTTGGAGAGTTCTCAGGCTGGTGAAACTTTCGTTTGATCATTAACAGACCTGTGTCCGGATGGACAAAATAATTTTTATATTTAGGAGAAGGTTTCTCCGAAGTGATATTGACAATAATTTTTAGCAGAAAGTCATCTTCTCTTTGCTCTTTAAAAAAACATTCTTCCGAGATTTCCATCATAAGATTATCTGCGTCAGAGCTGTTTAAGGAACGACTGAGTGGAGCAGCATCGTTACTTAACAACTGAGGTAAAGAAGAACGACGAGGCTCTGATGAGGTGAGCGACTTATTAAATTTATGTGTGACATTGATATGATGGAGTTCAATTGTTGGAGAATCTGAAGAAATGGGTAAATTGTTAGCCTCTTTAATTAATTCTGGGTTTGAGGTTAGATCTTCTGTGTATGACGAAAAGTCTTCTCTTGAAAAATAGTCTGCCAAAACGTTTGTTTTCCCTTTTACATATTTGAATGTGTACTGATAGTTTGATAATTCAATCAGCCACTTAGTAGTTAAATCAGCAGGAGAGGAAATTTTCTTATAGTGTTCAAGTGATCTGCTATCACTGAGAATAGTGAAAGGTCGGTTGAAAAGGAAAAATTTAAATGCACTGACTGACTTAGCTATGGCCATCAGCTCAAGCTTGATGGCTGAATATCGCTGTTCTGATTTAGATAGTATTTTACTAAAGTAACTAACCGGAAGCAGAATGCCATCCTTTTCTTGTAGAAGAACCCCTGAAATAGCAATTTTGCTAGCATCTGTATTAAGAAAAAATTGTTTTGACCAATCCGGTAATGAAAGAAAAGGTTTAGAGAAAAAAAATTTCTGTATTTGTTTAAAGACTTCAGCATGTTGCTCTGTCCATTTAAATGTAGTTTTCGGAGATGTTAATTTTATCAAAGGGTCAATTAATTTTGAGTAGCAGGGAATGAGTTTTCTGTAGAATCCACACAATCCTATAAATCTCTTCAGTTGTTTTCTGGTTGCTGGGACAGGAAATTGAGTAATTTTAGTAATGTTAGAAGAAATAGGATGTAT
The DNA here is from genome assembly GCA_963930645.1 of Salticus scenicus. NCBI lineage: Eukaryota > Metazoa > Arthropoda > Arachnida > Araneae > Salticidae > Salticus > Salticus scenicus. The sequence continues at coordinate 205,636,532 of OZ005653.1, read as the reverse complement.
TTTTTGATTTTGGATATTGAAACCGAGATATTCAATTGACGACTGATGGAATTTACATTTCTTTGGAGACAATGTCAGATTGTACTTTTGTAGAGTAGCTAAAAGTGTGTGTAATTTTTCTGTTGTTTCTTGGAAAGAGTCACTACCTATGATAATATCGTCCTGGTAAGCATATATGCCTGAACAATTGCACTCCTGCATAATTGTGTCAATAAGCATTTGGAATGTTGATGCGGCTGATCTCAGCCCAAACATTAATCTTTTAAATGAATAAGTTCCCCATTGTGTAGTAAATGAGAGACGTCGTCTGTATTCTTTAGGTAATGAAATTTGATGATACGCTGAGGGAAAGTCTAATGTTGTAAAATATTTAAATTTTGAGATGTTATTTATTATCGTATCAATTCTTGGAAGAGGATAAGTGGAGCATCGAATAATAGAGTTGATTAACCTTAAATCTAGGGCCAGTCTAAAGGAAGGTTTATCCTCCTTAGACACAGCTTTCTTTTTAACCATGAGCATTGGGCATGCCCATTCAGAGATATTTCTCTCAATGATTCCTGCATCCAGTAATTTGTCAAGTTGATCTTTTGCCTCTTCTTGAATAGCTTGTGGAATAGGAAAAGAGTAAGTTTTTAGAGGAATATCTGAAATGGATTTTATATGCGGAGTGATATGATCGGTGTGTCCAATCGACTTTAGTGAACATGAAAATACAGAGTTAAATTTCTGAAGAATATCTTGCATTATTACTCTTTCTGTAGGTTTTAAATGCTGAATAGAAAAATTATCTACATTAAATTCTTTCTGTCTTAAGGATAAAATTTCTGGTGTAGCCTTAATTAGATTACACATGTGATCAGGTGTATTCGTTGCAAGATCTAATGTATTTTCTTCTATTTTATCTATCTCTGAAATGTATCCGCAAATAGTATTTTTATTTATATGCAGTTTCTTGCTCGAATTATTATACATAGGAATAAAAAATTGAATAAATTCTTGTTTAGTAGAATTTTCCTTGATATGTTGTACCTCCATAAGAGAAGGATAGGACGCAAGTGGACAGTGCTTGTTAGACGATGTAAACATTACTAACTGATTTTCTGGAATAAGCGTGGACCGCACAGGCACATATATAGTATCCTGTGGATCAATCATAATCTTCTGGGTAAGCCAACATTTTTGACAAGAGGTCAAATTATCTTTATGAACATCAATTTTAGATTTTTTACATCCAGTTTGGGTGAAATCCATATGAGTATCTATCTTATGCGATGCCCGATTCATATCAGATTCAGATGATAAAAGACTGCAAGAGGGTACAGTGTCTAGAATATCTAAAGCATTTTCATTAATTTGTATCTTGTTATTATGTAAATTGATAAAAACGTGATGGGACTTTAAAAAATCAAAGCCAAGTATACCAATAAATTTGGATTCTGTTGGTATTTCAATAAGAAAAAATGTATGTTTCTAAAAAGTTTTCCCTATTTTAAACGAAATACAAACACATCCATCACATTAAACTATAGAGTTTACTGTAGATATTTTGACTCTTGAAGCAATTCTTTTGTAATATAATTTGCTTTGATTTTGTAAAAAGTAATGTTTTGAGAGTAATGACACAGAAGCTCCTGAGTCGAGAAGAAATTTTTCTAGTGTTTTGTTTAACAATAATTGTATGATGGGGAGATTGGGCAGATCATTGTCTGTGCGTAACAAGAATTCCAGTGAATTAACTAATATACAGTCTCCATTTTCCTCCACACTCGGGGACGTTACCAGTACTGGAGATGTTGTCTGTATCGCAACAGATTTTACTTTGCGTTCTAATGACAAAGGGAACTTTGCCTGTGTGTCTGGAGATCTCAGAATGATTTCATTGTTATTTACAAAAAAATTATTAGGTAGATTAGAATATGTTGAGTTAGTCTGTGAAAAGTTGTTATGGTTTTTATTCAAACCTGACCTATATGAGGAACTCTTTGTACCTAGGAGTTTAGTGTCACATCTACCATTCTCCACTTCTAGTCATTGTGAATGACTACTTTTGGTTTGAGGGGAGTTGGATTTAAATGTTTTAGGGGCCCTGGCTCTCCGTGACATGTCTCTATAAGGTCTAGAGAAAGTTTGCCCATTACGATATCTGTGAGAAAACTTATTATTTTGTAATTTTCTGAGTGCAAAGCACTTCTGAGCAGAATGTCCAGGTCTTTCACACCATTGGCATTGAATCGTATGTGAACCTTTGTTTTGTGGAAATTTATTGTATGGCCGCTTGCTATAAGATGAATTGTTAACCTTAGTCAAATTGTTTTCAGAGTTGGTACCTATCACTTCACTATCTGTTTATGATTGAAGTTCTGAATAGTAGCAAAAGATGTTCCTGGTAAGACAGGGTTTACTTGCAAGTTATAAATTTCCTGAAATTTTTCGAGACATTCCACCATCTGATAAAAGGTTGTGGCTTTTTGTGATAGTAGATGAATTCTAAAGTGGGGCGGGATGAGGTCATTGAATTTTGCGATGAGTAATTGTTCAAGGGCTTTTTCTTCCATATCAGGAAATCGTTTTCTCACTAAATTTTCGAGCTTATTAGCAAAAATATTAATATTGACATCGGACTCAAAACTAAACTCATTAAATTGTTGTGCTATTGAAGTTTCCGACTCTACCTTAAAATATTTCTTAAATATATTAAATAATTCTTCAGTATTTTTGGCTTTTTGGCAAGCTGGGGAGGAGACATAAAACTTAAGAGCAGTATCTGCTAATTTTGATTTCACAAAAGCCAAAGCATGGGATTCATCCCATTTGCTGTTCTCGGTTTTAAATTTCACTTGTTCAATAAAGAAATCCAATAATTGAGGGTCTCCGGAAAATGGCGTTACTAAAGTTTTGAACGGTAAACATCTTGTCAATCCTTTGTTAGAAGCCATTATTTTTTTGTACATATATGAAACTACTATATTGGTTTAAAAAAAAAAACACAGATGTATGAAGCTTGTTATTTAAATTTTTTGATTTTTACATGTGTTGATAGCTATTTGCATATAATAAATTCAAGTAGTTGAGGAGAGAGAGACATACCTACAATTTTTTTTTTTTTAAAGGCCAACACTACAAAGTTCTGTTGGTTATTATTTATTTAATCAGTTATTCAAAATATATTGAACCAAAAAAAATAAGTTCCAGCATATTACCATTTTTGAAACAGGGAATTGTCTTATAGGTCACTTGGTATATATGTAATCACAAAAAATGTTATTAGTTTTGCATGACTTTAAAAACAATTTCAGTAATTCTAGCAATAAAAATAAAATAACTTATTCAAAATAAACAATCTCTACAGTATCATTCATTCTTAAGAACAATAATCAAGTATTCCTTTTATTTTCCATTTTTATTTATTTCTATGCATATATTCTTCAAACATTGCAGCTTATAGAATCATGGTAGATAATATAAAATCATGTTTAATTCAATAAACATTTAAATAACCTAACGTTTTCCTATTTTGCAATATTTTGGTAATCTAAATAAATGTATCTAAGAGCTTAGCTTAAATGAATATTTTGGTTTGTGATCTCAATCTTTTTCCATCGGATCACAATTTGACACAACCGGCACCAAATGTGGTGTTATTATATTCATTTACTTTAATATTTTCATATTTTTAATTTATTTTATTCATATTTTTAATTTTAATTATCAAAAGAAGTTCGTTATTGAGGAATCAAAGACCTCATGGCGTACATGATCGTTACATTACATTTTGACCGCTAACCCTTTTGTTCTTTTGGTCAAAATGTCTATATATATATCCAAATACTTTTATTTACATAAGAGAAAAGAAGAATAAATTCACTTGATTGTTAGAAAGCTGCAAATGAGAAAAATGCAGAACCAAATAATATTTCCAAGCAAGTGATACTGTTGAATCAAAATTTTATTTATTTTCAAATCCAAATTAAATAGGACATTAAAAAAATAGATATTGTTTTTTTTTTTTTTTTTTTTTTTTTTTTTTTAATTAAATATGCAACAATTAATTTCTGATATACCTATATTGTTATGAAGTAGGCACTCTCTCTCCAAAATGATAAAATGGTCACAGTCCTATAAAAACAGAATATAAACAATCATTTCTTACCCATGTTGCTATCTGGAGCACTGCTCAAACTCAACTGAACTTAAAATTGCCGGGATAACAGAAGGTGGGGTCAGAACCATCACCCCATTGGTTCTCAGAATGGTGTGAGATGACATCACCACTAGGAAAGAAGAACCAAATTTTCTCCTGTGTGTGAATTGCAGTAAAGCAAACATTACAGGGTGAGTTGAGCCAGCTAAGAGAAACAATGCATTTAAGTGCAGAAAAACGATCTTATTTTAAAATTTAGAAAGAAGTGATGTTTTTAACATCACAGCATTACATAGATATATTCCCAAAAATTAATATTACTTCAAATAAAAGTACATATTTAAATTTTCAGAAAGTCTGTACTTTCAGATTCTTAAAGGAAAAAAAAAAAAAAAAAAATCTCCAAGTTCAATTATTTAAAGTTTTAGATTTTGTACATTAAAAATCTTAACTTTTAATTAAAGAATTTTAATAAATAATCTAAAATTTTCTTTTTTATCTATACAAAATATAAAATAAGTAAAAAGTATACAAAGAAAAAAAATATAAATTCGCTTTGAATTATTACTTTCTTCTATTTTAAATAGAAGGAAGTATTGGATTTGTAAAAAATTTTAACTTTTTGTTTTCAGTGGATTTACACATCTTGAGGGAACCAAAGCACAATTTAACAATTTTTAGGAAATGTTTGTCTGACAAAAATTTTATGTAGTAGCTCTAGTTCAAGATTTAATGCATAGAATTTCATATAAATTTATTCGTATTTGCAACTTAACGAGAAAAGAAAAATAAAATCTGTCAACTGTTGGTGCAAATTACTCAACAGGTGGCGCTGTTATACTGTGATTTCTTCCATTTAAAGGAAGACTATATTTCAGCTTCTACTGTGTATAATAATAATAATAATAATAAAAACTATGTATGTCTCAGGGATATTATGAAAGATGTTTATTTAATTTCTGTGCATATCGGCCAATAGGTAATGCTGCTATGATGCAATTTTCCTGTGAATGTGGAAGTTATATCTCAGATTCATTTGTGTATAATTACACAAAATTTGGTATGTGATGTATAAGAGGGCTATTTTTGTAAAATATCATGCTGAGTTAATTTTGGTGTATGTTAGTCGATTGGTGGCTATACTATGCTGCAATTTACTCTGTGAATAGGAAGGCTAAATCTCAATATCTATAACATTTAACTGCTTTTAAGATAAATAATAAGAGAACGAGAGCTGGCTTAGTTTGGGTGTGTATCAACCAACAGGTGGCACAGCTGTTTCTCGCCTTTTGTGATTTTCCTCATGGCTACATCTAAAAATATTTTGATTAAAATTGCACTAAACTCTATATCTAAAATCTTTATTGTGAGAAGCTCTGATTAAGTTTCTTCTGTGCATGTTAAACAGCATGTAGGGTTGTTACATAGAGTGATACAGAAGAAAGTTTTGTGATGGCCATAACATACTAAGTTTGCAGCTTTTTTTTTTTTTTTTTTTTTTTTTTTTCACGTTTTCTTACAAATGTCTCAAAAGAAAGTATTGGATTTATACAAATTTTCAACTTTTGGTTTTTGATGGATTTACACATTTTAAGAGGTCCAGAACCTGGTTTGATCAATTTAAAAAAAATGTCTGTCTGTGTGTGTGTGACAAAAATTCTGTTCATCTTTACCTCCGAACCTACTGCGTGGAATTGCATATAAATTTATATGTAGTTGCATCATGACATAAATCAGTGCCTATCAGCTTTTGGTGCAAATGGCTCAACAGGTGATGCTGCCATACTGCGATTTCTGCAACTTAAAGGAACACTATATCTCAAGAACTACAGCAGCACAGAATTTCATATAAATATAGTATATGTACTTACACCTTGACAATTATTAGTACCTATCAACTTTTGGTGCCACTCTTTCAACAGGTGGTGCTGTTATGCAGTGCTTTCTGCAATTTTAGGGAAGGCTATATTTTTGGTTCTATTGTGCATAATATGCTCACGAAACTTTGTTAGAAGAGCATTATGAGAAATTATGCTGATTTAATTTGGGTTCATGTTGGCTGATAGGTGGCGCTAATATACAGAAATTTCTTCTGAAAACGGGAAGTCTATATCTCAAATTCTATTGTGTATAATTTCACAAAACTTGGCATGTGAGAGAGCCAGCCATTATGAAACACTGCTGTGATTTATTTTGGTTGTACATCGGCTAACATGTGACAATACTGCACTGCAATTTACTGAATAGGCTAAGTCTCAACTTCTGTGACATAAGTGCATGAAACTGGATATGTAAGACATCTCTTATGGATACGAATGTTGACCTTTTTTAGGTGTATATAAGCCGATATGTGGAGCTGCTATTATGATTTTTCTCAAGACTATATATCAGCATCTGTTGATTAAAATTGCACCAAACCAGTGGCGTCGCCAGAAAAAATTTCAGGAGGGTGCACAACCTGAAAAAATATTTTTTTTTAAATAAAATTCTGATAGCATAGTTTTAAATTTAAAGAAAAAATGCTTAGTAGAATTTTCCAGGCCCCCCCCCCTTGCCCCATTCTGCCGACGCCCATGCACCAAACTCCACTTGTAAAATATTTACTGGGAGATGCTATGGTTAAATTTTTGTACAGTTTAAACAGTAAGTGGCGCTGTTATATATAACCAGAACGACTATTTTGTGCATATGCATGTATTAAACTAACAGTACAATAGTGTATCAAACTTATGCTACAAAATATTTAAAAAGCGAAGATCCTCTTTTAAACTTGTGACTGATCCCTCGCGTTTTATGAATCAAAAAGAAAGTTCTTCCATCCTTTGTAAAAAGCATAAGTAAATTCCAGACCAAATGTCGGTCCTGAATTTAACCATTGAAATGCTCGACTCTCCCCTTTTGGTCCGGAACTTACCTACACCCCAAAAATATATTTTGAAAAAAAAAAGGGTATTCCAAGCTTCTAATTATTTCATGTTGCTAGGAAACCAGATATTTATTTTCCAGTGTTCTTTTCTTCAATTTTTTTATTCGACATTCTGTATATGAATATATACATATATGTATATTATACATATGTATAAGGTTACATATATGTATATATTCTAATATATTTAAGAGTAATTCGTTTAATAATGAGAGCAAACCGTTTAATATTCGCTGTCTTTACCTAGTAGGAGCATAATAATACTGAAAATACGCATACAGAATCTATTCGGCATAATACATAACGCATCGGAGTTTTTTGTCAAACACTACAAGCTAATTTTTAATTTTATGTGCACTATTTTTCAGAAAAAATATGCTTTTAACCATCTTAATAATATACGTTAAGATAATTTGTTGAATGCAGTGTAATGATAGTGAAATATAACTTGAAAGAAACGTTCATAAGAATAATGTATCAAAATTCGTTTGTGTGTTCTTGATTAATTGATATAAAAATATTTAATACAAATAATTTTAGAATGTAAACAGAATCTAAGAACAGATCAGTTTTAATACATGACTGAAAATACCACTTAAAATTGAAATGTAATTTGTAAAAGTGTAATATTTGAATGATTAGCTCTTCAAATTAAGTTCAAAGAATTGTATTGTACATTCTTTTAATAATCTTTAATAATAGTTTATTATTAATTCTTTTAAAAGTAACACTTCAGGACAATTTTCATTTGGTCGGTGTAATTGAGGTATTTCTTTCTTTTTTTTTTTTTCTTTTTTTTTTTCTTTTTTTTTTAACACTTTCTAACAAGGTTTAAAAGTGATAATGACTTCGGTTTCTCTGTCTGTCCGCGCTCTAACTCCCGTAAGTTTTCATGGAATTTCTTAAAATTTATATATGTTATTCAAGTTCACTATCAGAGGTTTCCTATTGAAAATGGAGTAAATACCACAACTGGTTTGTGTACAGGGCACCCAGTGCCTGATTTAAGGCAGAGCTTTCGGGGCATGTGCCCTGGGCCCTCACACTGAAGAGGCCTCCAAGAAATTCCATCATACATTAAAAAAAAAAAAAAAAAAAAGTTAAAATGAAAAATTTCCTTATTTTGCTATAATGATCATTGTTTTTTTGTAAATGGATGGAGATATTACTACGCTGTTATATAAATCGGAGGTATGATCTTTCAAGGAAATTATCAGTTCATTGAAAAAATTGCAATATTTTCGCTAAATGCAAATACAACTGCATACTACCGATACTGCCTTCCAAACCCTTACTAAGGCTAACTAAGTTAACAAAATCCGAGGCACGCACAGCAGTGCAGATACACGGGCGCGATGTACGTTGATCGGATATACAAGCTTCGGATTTAGTTAAGTCTTACTAATGAAATGAAAAGTGGAGAGAATTTTTAGACGCGTGCATCAAAAATATGCGATTTGTTTTGTTTGTTGTACGAGGAAAAGGGGCCCATTGAACATGAGTGCCCTGGGCCTCCAAGTGAGTAAATCGGTCCTTGAGGGCACCTGAAAGTATTTCAAAGCATAGCCTTCTATAAGAGGTATTTCTATAAACCATATTTTAACAGCTTTACTTTGCACAAATCTTAATGAAATTGAAATATTTTATTCATATGCACAAAAGAATGTTTTCTATAGAATATTGTGTGGTTAGCAATAAGATTTACAGGGCCACACAAAAACATTCAGTTACATTAAGGGTTAATATTGGAAATTTGCTGGAATTGTATTTTCATTTATATTAAGCATTTTTAACACTTTCTAAAAAAAATTAAGTGTGAATATGATTAGAATTAATGTATCTGTCTATCCGTCTGCCCTTTTCCAACGTCCGTAAATAATTTCAGAATTTCTTAAAAGCGATATATGTTATTCAGGTTCACTATGGAATGATCCCTATTTAAAATGGAAGTAATAGGTCCTCTACAACTGATTTGTCTACAGGAACAACAAAAAAAAAAAAAAAAAAAAAAAAAAAGGCCAAGGCATTGCATTTTGGGAGAATAATAGAAATAACTACTAGAGAATTAGTAGTAATTGAGTAGAAATAACTAGTTGTAATTCATAATTGAGTAGAAATAACTAGTTGTAATTCGTAATTGAGTAGAAATAGCTTTCTACGGCAAAAATCCGAATGAAATTGACATTTATTGTTAATATGCTAAAATAGTATTTTGTATAGAATATAATATGATTAGCGTTCAGATTTACAGGTCTACACTAAAGTATGCAGATACATTAAGGACTGCATTTTCGTTTACGTTAAACATTTTTAACACTTTCCAACAATGTTTAAATGAGATTATGAACGAAATTAGTCTATCTGCCTGCCTTTCTGTCCTTCTGTTTGTTGTGTGATAACGTATGCAAAGAACATTAAAGGTTATACGATGCAACATGTACGTACAGTTTGAAAGTATTAATAATCATTGCGTACCGCATGATTTTTCGTTCTTGTTTTTCGTGCAAGAATGATTTTTTCTGATTATTACATTTTTAAATTATATTTTTATTAAAACAAATTTTATTTCTAATACTTTTTTCTTTTACAGAGAATTACTTCGGCTATCATATTGTTATTCTCATTTGTAAGCCAAAAATGGTATCTTTATAATCTTTATTTCGTATAAAAGATGTTTGAATTCTTCAAGCAGAATTCAGATGATAGAAACTCTTTTTAAATTGTTTTATATAATAAGTGATTCGAGAGTTCTTCAGCTGAATACTTTTAAAAGTTTTCTGGAAAAATTAAAATGTTTTTTTTCACGCTGTCTCTGAACAGGAAAATAAAAAAACAATTGAAAATTTTGGAAAAAATATAAAATTAAAATACGAATCCAATTCATTTTTGGAATATACACACATATATATATGTGTGTGTGTAAGAATTTAGTTTGAAAAAAATTCTATTCGTATTCAAAAAACCTTTTTTTTTTTTTTTTTTTTTTTTTTTAAATTTAAGCATTTTTGATATTACAGGGAGTTTCATCTTAGCGTTATACCCAGCAACTTTCATTCATTTGTTATAATAAAATCTCAGAAACAGAAGTATTGGTCAGGTTTTTGATTTGATACTAAGATGTTATGCCATTGTTGTTATTAAAAAAAGCAGATAAAAAACATAAGAATATTTGTAGGGTCATATATGCATTTACAAGAAAACATATGTTGCACCTAAAAAGCGTTTTTTGAATAATAATAATAAATAAAAAAATAAAATAAAATAATAAATATAAAAAAAGTACATTTTTTATTTTTATTTTTCAGCCGTGGGTTTATTTATAGCTTTTTAGAAGAAGATTTTGCGAGTTTTATAGCAATTTCCCAAACATAAAAAAATAAAAATCTGACAAATTTATGTACTTGAACGAGTCATGTTTACTATAATAAATACTAATTATAATATAAATAAATACTAATAAAGAATTTGTATAGTGCCTATGAAACTTGTTTTGAAGCGCCCTATTTTTACTCATCAATACCTGGAAGAGTTTTATGGAAAAACATAGAAATTGGTAAATTATAGAACTTCATTGCGAAATCTGTATATATATATAAAAATTGAGGTGTGTGTCCCTATATTTCACTTTGCAGCTAAAACTACATATCGTAGACGAATAGTGTTTGTATGTAGCAATAGGTACAAGGCTCCCATCGTGCACTATGGTGGTTGCAAGTCGATACCTCTAAGGGTGTTGCAGATACAGGGGTTGAAAGATGTGAACTCTAAAAATGTGTGATTATCATTGGTCGGAAATGATCTGGATCGTTCTAGAAATTTCTGGAATGATCTAGAAAGTCTTAAAATTTGAGCCAACTAAGAATGTTCTAGAAAATTCTAAATTGATCTAGAACATTCTAGAATGATCAAGAAAGTTCTAGAATGATCTAGAACATTCTAAAATGATCAAAAAAGCTCTAAAGTATATACAAATGTTGTAGACGATCAAAAATATTTTTATTGATCGGAAATGATCTGGATCGTTCTAGAAATTTCTGGAATGATCTAGAAAGTCTTAAAATTTGAGCCAACCAAGAATGTTCTAGAAAATTCTAAATTGATCTAGAACATTCTAGAATGATTAAGAAAGCTCTGGAATGATCTAGAATATTCTAAAATGATCGAAAAAGCTCCAAAGTATATACTAATGTTTTAGACGATCAAAAATATTTTAGAAATTTCTGGAAATCTCTAAAATGTATGTCAATATTTTAATTGGTCGAAATTATTCTGGATCATTCTCGATACTTTTCAAATTTTCTAAAAAATTCAAAAGTTGAAATTTGTAGAACAATCCAGAAAATTTAGTAATTAGTGGGGATAATTTTCGCGACTATATAAGACGAAAAGTCAAGCCCGTGCTTTAGTCGATTTTTTACAAGAATTGCGTAACAAAAGAAAACTTATAAGTAGTGTGATTGTAAATAACAGTGAGTAATAATTTTTACAGTGAAGAATTAAATCTTATTAAGTTTAGTGTTCTTTTTTAGTGCAGTGTGAAAAATATCACTAACGATGCCAAAACGTAAGAGCGTATTCTCGCGTTCTCGAATTGTATCGAAGAGGCAAAAGATGTCGCGAAGAAATGAAACCACGGAAGAAAGAGAACAGCGTCTATCATTACTTCGGGAAAATTATTATCTCAGGCGAAATAACCAGACTGAAGAGCAGTTTAATGATTCTAGAGAGACAGATAAAATCAGAAAAAGATTACAAAGAAAAAGAGAAACAAATGAACAGACAGATGCTAGAAGAATACAAAATACAATAAAAATGCGTAACCTTCGACTAAATGATCAAATGGAAGCTCAAGCGTCAGGAACAACCGTAAATGCTATTCGTGAAAAACGTCGGGGAGGATATAGTCTTGAATATGAAGCGTTTTATTATAATCCCACTAGAAATTATAATCAACATCCAAGTGTAGTAATCGGTAAAATGAATGTAGTTTGTAAATTTTGTAAAGCTAAAAATTTCAAAGGAGAAACACCGAGTACATGCTGTTCGAATGGTAAAATTAAATTACCAGACTTGAAATCTCTGCCACCGGAATTCCTAGAATTTATGAAAGGAGAAACACATAATTCTAAAGAATTTTTAAAAAATATTAGGCGTTACAATGCATGCTTTCAAATGACTTCATTTGGAGCAACTGCAGTAATCGAAGAACCAGGATTCAATCCAGTGTTTAAAATACAGGGACAGGTATATCATAAAATTGGATCATTATTGTCTTTCCCAAATGATACTCCGAAATTTTTACAAGTTTATTTTGTAGGAAATGAAGAACACGAACTGGACCAAAGGCTTTCAACTTTTACAGGATTACATCGAGATATAATTCTTTATTTACAGCGCTTTCTTCATAAAAATAATGAATTAATAAAGATATTTAAAACAGCAATGGAAAAAATGGTTTCAGATAGTTATAAAATAATCATTCGAGCAGATAAAAGGCCAATTGGTGAGCACGAAAGACGATTTAATGCACCTCAAGTAAATGAAATAGCTGTAGTCATGGTGGACAGTGAAAGTAGCTATAGAGACATTGTAGTACAACGAAGAAGTAATAAGTTGGAACGTATCGCTGAAACTCATCACATGTATGACGCCTTGCAGTATCCATTAATATTTTGTCACGGTGAAGATGGTTACCATTTTAATATTTATCATATTAATCCAGAAACAAATAGACCAACAAACAAAAAAGTTTCTTCTAAGGAATTTTATGCATATCGGATAATGGAGAGAGAAAATAAATACAATCATATACTCAACTGTCGGCAGTTGTTTTTACAGTTTATTGTTGATATGCAAGCAAAAATTGAAGCAGAGAGACTGTTATTTATCCGCCAAAATCAAAATAAATTACGATCGGATGAATATATTCATTTACGGGATGCAGTAGCCAATGATGGAGATATAGAAAATTTGGGACGATTAGTAATTTCGCCCTCTACGTTCACTGGTAGCCCTAGGCATATGCTTGAATATGCACAAGACGCAATGACGTATGTAAGGAAATATGGTCGTCCTGATTTATTTATAACGTTTACGTGTAATTCTTCATGGAAAGAAATTCAAGATGAATTACAGTATGGGCAAAAGCCACATGACAGACATGATATAATTGCGCGCGTGTTTAAACAGAAACAAGTAAAATTTATTAATACTATTGTGAAGAGTTCTATTTTTGGAAATGTTATCAGTTGGATGTTCTCCATTGAGTGGCAAAAAAGAGGATTGCCACACTCACACAATTTAATTTGGCTGAAAGAAAAAATTCACTCAAATCAGATCGATGACGTTATCAAAGCAGAATTTCCAAATCCGGATGAAGATCCTGTTCTGTATAGAATAATCGTGAAAGACATGATACATGGGCCTTGCGGAGCGCTTAATGTGCAATCACCCTGTATGAAAGATAATAAATGTTCAAAACGATATCCAAGATCATTTTTGAGTGAGACGCAAACAGGAGATGATGCATACCCGAAATATCGACGTCGACCACCGAGTGAAGGAGGATTTACAGCAAAAATCAGAGTACGAGGCGAAGAAATTGAAATTGATAATCGATGGGTTGTCCCTTATAATCCTTTATTATCAAAAATGTTTGATGCTCATATTAATGTAGAATATTGCAGTTCTGTCAAGTCAATTAAGTATGTGTGTAAATATATTAACAAAGGAAGCGATATGGCTGTTTTTGGAATTACTGATGAAAATCGAAACGATGAAATTTTAAGATATCAAATGGGACGGTATATAAATAGTAAGGAAGCAGTTTGGCGTATATTAGGGTTTTCGATTCATGACAGAGATCCAGCTGTTTTTCACTTAGCAGTTCACCTTGAAAATGGACAACGAGTATATTTTACTAATCAAACAGCACAAAAAGTTGCAAACCAACCTGTTAATACAACCTTGACGGCATTTTTCGAATTGTGTCTCAATGATCCCTTTGCTAAGACTCTTTTTTTATGGAGATATTCCCAGTTATTACACGTGGGACTCATCACGAAGAGTATTTAATCGACGACAGAGAGGAGTTCCGGTTGAAGGATTTGAGGGTGTATTTAAAGATAATGCTATCGGTCGAGTATATACGGTACACCCAAAAAATGCTGAGTGCTTTTATTTACGTTTACTACTCCATGAAGTACGTGGACCAACTTCCTTTGAAGATCTTCGAACGGTAGATGGTTACATTTGCGAGACATATCGTGAAGCCTGTCAGCGTCGTGGCTTATTAGAAAATGACAATCAATGGGAACAGGCAATGAAAGAGGCTGCAGAAACAGCAACAGCAAATCAATTACGTGAACTCTTTGCTATAATTATAACAACATGTAATCCTTCAAATCCGAATAGATTATGGATGAAATATCGTGATAGTATGAGTGATGATATTCTAGCAAGAGTGCGTAGAGACAATCAAGATATGAATATTGGTTTCAACGATAATATTTATAATGAAGCTTTAATAATTTTAGAAGATCGATGTTTCGCAATGTGCAATCAAAATTTAGTTGCTCTTGGGGTGCAATCTCCTGAAAGAGGCGGATCAAGCGTGTTTAATTCAGAATTAACAAAAGAACTTAATTATAATGTAGAAGAATTGCAACTTTATATCAATGAAAATAAACCAAAATTAACACAAACTCAACGAATAGTATACAACACAATAATAAGTCGTATTGACACAAGTACAGGAGGGATTATCTTTTTAGATGCACCAGGAGGTACAGGCAAAACTTTCCTTATCAATTTAATCCTAGCTACAATCCGAGTAAAAAATGAAATCGCATTAGCATTGGCATCTTCTGGAATCGCCGCGACATCAACGGAAGGTGGAAAAACAGCCCATTCTGCATTTAATTTGCCATTAAATGTAGCTGATCAAGAATTCCCAGTCTGTAATGTCACAAAATCTTCTGTACGTGGCCAAATTTTAATACGGTGCAAAATTATAATATGGGATGAGTGCACAATGGCTCATCGAAAATCACTTGAAGCACTGGATAGAACACTACAAGATCTTCGGAAGAATACAAAACTAATGGGCGGAGTTTTATTGCTACTATCTGGAGATTTCCGACAAACATTACCAGTTATACCAAAATCAACACCAGCTGACGAAATAAATGCGTGTTTAAAACGATCAATTTTTTGGAATAATGTTGAAAAGTTATCACTAACCGAAAATATGCGAGCACTAATAACTGGAGATCCAAAAGCACAAGAGTTTGCCGACAATCTTCTGAAAATTGGAAATGGCACCTACCCACTAGATCTACAGTCTGGTAAAATAATTTTATCAGAAGAGTTGTGTCATGTAGTAGATACCGAAGAACAACTTATAGAAAAAATTTATCCATCAATAGAACAAAATTACTTGAATAAAACATGGTTGTATGAACGAGCAATTTTGGCTACAAAAAATAGTGTAGTAAAACAAATAAATGAAAGAGTACAGGATATGATACCGGGAGAGGAAAAAATCTATAAATCAATAGATTCAATGATGAATCAAGATGAAAATTTGAACTTTCCGATAGAGTTCTTAAATTCATTAGAGCCACCTGGTATGCCTTCTCATAAATTGAAGCTAAAAGTTGGATCACCAGTCATATTAATGCGAAATCTTAATGCGCCAAAATTATGCAATGGTACAAGATTATGTGTAAAACAAATTTTGAACAACATCATTGAGGCAGAAATTCTAACTGGCAAAGAAAAAGGAAACTTGGTTTTTATACCAAGAATTCCATTAATTGCGAATGACTTACCATTTTGTTTTAAAAGATTACAATTTCCACTAAGATTAGCTTATAGTATAACTATCAATAAGGCCCAAGGTCAGACGTTCCGATTTTGTGGGGTTAATTTAAAAGAATCCTGTTTTTCACATGGCCAACTCTATGTAGCTTTTTCACGCGTGGGACAGAAAGATAATTTATTTGTTTATGCACCAGAACACAAAACAGTAAACGTAGTGTATAAGAATGTATTTCAGTAGAAATGTTTAGTATATAAATTGATTTAAGATAATTTAAGATATTAATGTATACTTAGTCATAAGATATTTATGTATAATTTATGTATAAACAAAAAAAAAATCAATAAATTAATCAATTAAAAAAAAAATGTGTCTTTTATATAACAAATTGTCAAGTAAGTATTGATGGATTATTAATAACAAATAACTGTGCTATTAAAAATGACCCAGCGAAGCGGGTATTCACAGCTAGTTGTGTTATAAATTCCTGTTTATTTTTTAATGTAGACGTAGATTTACTCAAATAAATTCCCATTTACAACTACAAGATTTTCAATAAACTTGTCAATTTTTACCAACATGCTGCAAAATTTGAAATAAGTTAATAAACAATGGAAAGTCGGTATTAACTATTAATTCACTAATTTAGCAAAATCAATGCTCAAAATTGAACAATATTCAGAAATTTTCTAAAATAGTTGGAATCCACACTAAACTGTTGCATTTAACTGTTTTGTTTAAGTGCAACTTTAATTTCATTCTTTGTAACTTAGGTTGTTATTATTATTATTATTAGTTCCCCATCATACTACAGGTATGGGGAACTTAGGTAATCGTGAAAATTTTCGAACTCGTTTTTTTACTTTTTTACACGTTTTCAAGTGTGAGGAATCCGAAAATGACAAAATTTGTATGGTGTCCGTCTGCAGGGTGTCTGTTAGTTTGTTAGTTAGTTTGTTAGTATATGTACGCGATATCTCAAGAACAAATAGTTGAAAAGAAGTCAGATCAGTTTTAAAATATTACTTTCGACACTAGCAAGAACCCTATTCATTTGCAGCATTCGAATTAAAAAATTTCGTTATTAGAAATTTACGATTTTCTTAACATGGAAGAATAGGCAAAAGTTCACTTAAACGTGCATTAATGGAAAATTTTCACTGTAAAAATGTCAGGCCCCAGAATGAACATCATTAACTATAAACATGATATTTTGAAAATTTCGCAAGTTATTGGAAATTTACGAATTTCTTAACATGGCAGAATAGGGCAAAATTTCACATAAACGTCAATTTTGAGGGATATTTTCTTCGTAAAGATGTCAGACCACTTTTGAAATATTATTTAGGATACTGGCATGAATATCTTTGTCTATGAATTTTCCAATAAAAATTTCCGAATTTCTTAACATGAGAGAATAGGGCAAATTTTCACATAAACGTCAATCTTGAGGAATATTTTCATCTTAAAGATGTCAGACCAATTTTGAAATATTATTTAGGATACTGTCATAAGTATTGGCATGCATTTTGAGGATTGCTGCATTAGAAATAGTAGCATGAAAACGAATTCGAAAATTTTCACGATTACCTAAGTTCCCCATACCTGTAGTATGATGGGGAACTAATAATAATAATAATAACAACCTAAGTTACAAAGAATGAAATTAAAGTTGCACTTAAACAAAACAGTTAAATGCAACAGTTTAGTGTGGATTCCAACTATTTTAGAAAATTTCTGAATATTGTTCAATTTTGAGCATTGATTTTGCTAAATTAGTGAATTAATAGTTAATACCGACTTTCCATTGTTTATTAACTTATTTCAAATTTTGCAGCATGTTGGTAAAAATTGACAAGTTTATTGAAAATCTTGTAGTTGTAAATGGGAATTTATTTGAGTAAATCTACGTCTACATTAAAAAATAAACAGGAATTTATAACACAACTAGCTGTGAATACCCGCTTCGCTGGGTCATTTTTAATAGCACAGTTATTTGTTATTAATAATCCATCAATACTTACTTGACAATTTGTTATATAAAAGACACATTTTTTTTTTAATTGATTAATTTATTGATTTTTTTTTTGTTTATACATAAATTATACATAAATATCTTATGACTAAGTATACATTAATATCTTAAATTATCTTAAATCAATTTATATACTAAACATTTCTACTGAAATACATTCTTATACACTACGTTTACTGTTTTGTGTTCTGGTGCATAAACAAATAAATTATCTTTCTGTCCCACGCGTGAAAAAGCTACATAGAGTTGGCCATGTGAAAAACAGGATTCTTTTAAATTAACCCCACAAAATCGGAACGTCTGACCTTGGGCCTTATTGATAGTTATACTATAAGCTAATCTTAGTGGAAATTGTAATCTTTTAAAACAAAATGGTAAGTCATTCGCAATTAATGGAATTCTTGGTATAAAAACCAAGTTTCCTTTTTCTTTGCCAGTTAGAATTTCTGCCTCAATGATGTTGTTCAAAATTTGTTTTACACATAATCTTGTACCATTGCATAATTTTGGCGCATTAAGATTTCGCATTAATATGACTGGTGATCCAACTTTTAGCTTCAATTCATGAGAAGGCATACCAGGTGGCTCTAATGAATTTAAGAACTCTATCGGAAAGTTCAAATTTTCATCTTGATTCATCATTGAATCTATTGATTTATAGATTTTTTCCTCTCCCGGTATCATATCCTGTACTCTTTCATTTATTTGTTTTACTACACTATTTTTTGTAGCCAAAATTGCTCGTTCATACAACCATGTTTTATTCAAGTAATTTTGTTCTATTGATGGATAAATTTTTTCTATAAGTTGTTCTTCGGTATCTACTACATGACACAACTCTTCTGATAAAATTATTTTACCAGACTGTAGATCTAGTGGGTAGGTGCCATTTCCAATTTTCAGAAGATTGTCGGCAAACTCTTGTGCTTTTGGATCTCCAGTTATTAGTGCTCGCATATTTTCGGTTAGTGATAACTTTTCAACATTATTCCAAAAAATTGATCGTTTTAAACACGCATTTATTTCGTCAGCTGGTGTTGATTTTGGTATAACTGGTAATGTTTGTCGGAAATCTCCAGATAGTAGCAATAAAACTCCGCCCATTAGTTTTGTATTCTTCCGAAGATCTTGTAGTGTTCTATCCAGTGCTTCAAGTGATTTTCGATGAGCCATTGTGCACTCATCCCATATTATAATTTTGCACCGTATTAAAATTTGGCCACGTACAGAAGATTTTGTGACATTACAGACTGGGAATTCTTGATCAGCTACATTTAATGGCAAATTAAATGCAGAATGGGCTGTTTTTCCACCTTCCGTTGATGTCGCGGCGATTCCAGAAGATGCCAATGCTAATGCGATTTCATTTTTTACTCGGATTGTAGCTAGGATTAAATTGATAAGGAAAGTTTTGCCTGTACCTCCTGGTGCATCTAAAAAGATAATCCCTCCTGTACTTGTGTCAATACGACTTATTATTGTGTTGTATACTATTCGTTGAGTTTGTGTTAATTTTGGTTTATTTTCATTGATATAACGTTGCAATTCTTCTACATTATAATTAAGTTCTTTTGTTAATTCTGAATTAAACACGCTTGATCCGCCTCTTTCAGGAGATTGCACCCCAAGAGCAACTAAATTTTGATTGCACATTGCGAAACATCGATCTTCTAAAATTATTAAAGCTTCATTATAAATATTATCGTTGAAACCAATATTCATATCTTGATTGTCTCTACGCACTCTTGCTAGAATATCATCACTCATACTATCACGATATTTCATCCATAATCTATTCGGATTTGAAGGATTACATGTTGTTATAATTATAGCAAAGAGTTCACGTAATTGATTTGCTGTTGCTGTTTCTGCAGCCTCTTTCATTGCCTGTTCCCATTGATTGTCATTTTCTAATAAGCCACGACGCTGACAGGCTTCACGATATGTCTCGCAAATGTAACCATCTACCGTTCGAAGATCTTCAAAGGAAGTTGGTCCACGTACTTCATGGAGTAGTAAACGTAAATAAAAGCACTCAGCATTTTTTGGGTGTACCGTATATACTCGACCGATAGCATTATCTTTAAATACACCCTCAAATCCTTCAACCGGAACTCCTCTCTTTCGTCGATTAAATACTCTTCGTGATGAGTCCCACGTGTAATAACTGGGAATATCTCCATAAAAAAAGAGTCTTAGCAAAGGGATCATTGAGACACAATTCGAAAAATGCCGTCAAGGTTGTATTAACAGGTTGGTTTGCAACTTTTTGTGCTGTTTGATTAGTAAAATATACTCGTTGTCCATTTTCAAGGTGAACTGCTGAGTGAAAAACAGCTGGATCTCTGTCATGAATCGAAAACCCTAATATACGCCAAACTGCTTCCTTACTATTTATATACCGTCCCATTTGATATCTTAAAATTTCATCGTTTCGATTTTCATCAGTAATTCCAAAAACAGCCATATCGCTTCCTTTGTTAATATATTTACACACATACTTAATTGACTTGACAGAACTGCAATATTCTACATTAATATGAGCATCAAACATTTTTGATAATAAAGGATTATAAGGGACAACCCATCGATTATCAATTTCAATTTCTTCGCCTCGTACTCTGATTTTTGCTGTAAATCCTCCTTCACTCGGTGGTCGACGTCGATATTTCGGGTATGCATCATCTCCTGTTTGCGTCTCACCCAAAAATGATCTTGGATATCGTTTTGAACATTTATTATCTTTCATACAGGGTGATTGCACATTAAGCGCTCCGCAAGGCCCATGTATCATGTCTTTCACGATTATTCTATACAGAACAGGATCTTCATCCGGATTTGGAAATTCTGCTTTGATAACGTCATCGATCTGATTTGAGTGAATTTTTTCTTTCAGCTGAATTAAATTGTGTGAGTGTGGCAATCCTCTTTTTTGCCACTCAATGGAGAACATCCAACTGATAACATTTCCAAAAATAGAACTCTTCACAATAGTATTAATAAATTTTACTTGTTTCTGTTTAAACACCCGCGCAATTATATCATGTCTGTCATGTGGCTTTTGTCCATACTGTAATTCATCTTGAATTTCTTTCCATGAAGAATTACACGTAAACGTTATAAATAAATCAGGACGACCATATTTCCTTACATACGTCATTGCGTCTTGTGCATATTCAAGCATATGCCTAGGGCTACCAGTGAACGTAGAGGGCGAAATTACTAATCGTCCCAAATTTTCTATATCTCCATCATTGGCTACTGCATCCCGTAAATGAATATATTCATCCGATCGTAATTTATTTTGATTTTGGCGGATAAATAACAGTCTCTCTGCTTCAATTTTTGCTTGCATATCAACAATAAACTGTAAAAACAACTGCCGACAGTTGAGTATATGATTGTATTTATTTTCTCTCTCCATTATCCGATATGCATAAAATTCCTTAGAAGAAACTTTTTTGTTTGTTGGTCTATTTGTTTCTGGATTAATATGATAAATATTAAAATGGTAACCATCTTCACCGTGACAAAATATTAATGGATACTGCAAGGCGTCATACATGTGATGAGTTTCAGCGATACGTTCCAACTTATTACTTCTTCGTTGTACCACAATGTCTCTATAGCTACTTTCACTGTCCACCATGACTACAGCTATTTCATTTACTTGAGGTGCATTAAATCGTCTTTCGTGCTCACCAATTGGCCTTTTATCTGCTCGAATGATTATTTTATAACTATCTGAAACCATTTTTTCCATTGCTGTTTTAAATATCTTTATTAATTCATTATTTTTATGAAGAAAGCGCTGTAAATAAAGAATTATATCTCGATGTAATCCTGTAAAAGTTGAAAGCCTTTGGTCCAGTTCGTGTTCTTCATTTCCTACAAAATAAACTTGTAAAAATTTCGGAGTATCATTTGGGAAAGACAATAATGATCCAATTTTATGATATACCTGTCCCTGTATTTTAAACACTGGATTGAATCCTGGTTCTTCGATTACTGCAGTTGCTCCAAATGAAGTCATTTGAAAGCATGCATTGTAACGCCTAATATTTTTTAAAAATTCTTTAGAATTATGTGTTTCTCCTTTCATAAATTCTAGGAATTCCGGTGGCAGAGATTTCAAGTCTGGTAATTTAATTTTACCATTCGAACAGCATGTACTCGGTGTTTCTCCTTTGAAATTTTTAGCTTTACAAAATTTACAAACTACATTCATTTTACCGATTACTACACTTGGATGTTGATTATAATTTCTAGTGGGATTATAATAAAACGCTTCATATTCAAGACTATATCCTCCCCGACGTTTTTCACGAATAGCATTTACGGTTGTTCCTGACGCTTGAGCTTCCATTTGATCATTTAGTCGAAGGTTACGCATTTTTATTGTATTTTGTATTCTTCTAGCATCTGTCTGTTCATTTGTTTCTCTTTTTCTTTGTAATCTTTTTCTGATTTTATCTGTCTCTCTAGAATCATTAAACTGCTCTTCAGTCTGGTTATTTCGCCTGAGATAATAATTTTCCCGAAGTAATGATAGACGCTGTTCTCTTTCTTCCGTGGTTTCATTTCTTCGCGACATCTTTTGCCTCTTCGATACAATTCGAGAACGCGAGAATACGCTCTTACGTTTTGGCATCGTTAGTGATATTTTTCACACTGCACTAAAAAAGAACACTAAACTTAATAAGATTTAATTCTTCACTGTAAAAATTATTACTCACTGTTATTTACAATCACACTACTTATAAGTTTTCTTTTGTTACGCAATTCTTGTAAAAAATCGACTAAAGCACGGGCTTGACTTTTCGTCTTATATAGTCGCGAAAATTATCCCCACTAATTACTAAATTTTCTGGATTGTTCTACAAATTTCAACTTTTGAATTTTTTAGAAAATTTGAAAAGTATCGAGAATGATCCAGAATAATTTCGACCAATTAAAATATTGACATACATTTTAGAGATTTCCAGAAATTTCTAAAATATTTTTGATCGTCTAAAACATTAGTATATACTTTGGAGCTTTTTCGATCATTTTAGAATATTCTAGATCATTCCAGAGCTTTCTTAATCATTCTAGAATGTTCTAGATCAATTTAGAATTTTCTAGAACATTCTTGGTTGGCTCAAATTTTAAGACTTTCTAGATCATTCCAGAAATTTCTAGAACGATCCAGATCATTTCCGATCAATAAAAATATTTTTGATCGTCTACAACATTTGTATATACTTTAGAGCTTTTTTGATCATTTTAGAATGTTCTAGATCATTCTAGAACTTTCTTGATCATTCTAGAATGTTCTAGATCAATTTAGAATTTTCTAGAACATTCTTAGTTGGCTCAAATTTTAAGACTTTCTAGATCATTCCAGAAATTTCTAGAACGATCCAGATCATTTCCGACCAATGATAATCACACATTTTTAGAGTTCACATCTTTCAACCCCTGTATCTGCAACACCCTTAGAGGTATCGACTTGCAACCACCATAGTGCACGATGGGAGCCTTGTACCTATTGCTACATACAAACACTATTCGTCTACGATATGTAGTTTTAGCTGCAAAGTGAAATATAGGGACACACACCTCATTTATTATTAGTTCCCCATCATACTACAGGTATGGGGAACTTAGGTAATCGTGAAAATTTTCGAACTCGTTTTTTTACTTTTTTACACGTTTTCAAGTGTGAGGAATCCGAAAATGACAAAATTTGTATGGTGTCCGTCTGCAGGGTGTCTGTTAGTTTGTTAGTTAGTTTGTTAGTATATGTACGCGATATCTCAAGAACAAATAGTTGAAAAGAAGTCAGATCAGTTTTAAAATATTACTTTCGACACTAGCAAGAACCCTATTCATTTGCAGCATTCGAATTAAAAAATTTCGTTATTAGAAATTTACGATTTTCTTAACATGGAAGAATAGGCAAAAGTTCACTTAAACGTGCATTAATGGAAAATTTTCACTGTAAAAATGTCAGGCCCCAGAATGAACATCATTAACTATAAACATGATATTTTGAAAATTTCGCAAGTTATTGGAAATTTACGAATTTCTTAACATGGCAGAATAGGGCAAAATTTCACATAAACGTCAATTTTGAGGGATATTTTCTTCGTAAAGATGTCAGACGAATTTCTTTTTTTGCTGCATTAGAAATAGTAGCATGAAAACGAAACTACGAAACTGACCCTAATAAAATAAATTAATAGACTAGAATAAGATAACTAGATCGAAGTGAACAATGGATAGCCTATTAGGCGGGGATTTCATTCTGTCATTGTGTCAAGCGTTTGGTCAAATTCATTTCTCTTAACATGATTATAATATGTCCTGCACTAGAAATTTATGAGAACATATATATGATGGGAAACTGAGCAGAATCCACCTATGCCAACTAGTTTTTGTTTTCATCGAAAGAATTTAATTTTTACTAAGCTATTTTTCTTCTTATTGATATTGATGTGTATCGCATTTAATTTTTTAGAGTGTAGTACTACGTTTGGAAATAGTTCGAAATGTATTTAAAATTTTGCCACGTATTTATTTGTATTTTTTATACTGTGCCAAGTCTGAATACATTATTTGGTTCTTACATAATTTATAGTTAATATGCAGGACTATTCAAAATAAGCCAATGAGTTTCTGAGAGTGGTGTGGGAGAAATTTTCTGAATATTTTGAAATTGATTATAAAATTTAATAAAAGATTTAAATATTTTATAAATGAGCTACATTTTTCAATCTGGCTGTTAAGGAGGCTTCCTCATTTAAATCACAGGCCAAGGACTGAAAAAGACTATTTTATGTTTGAGAAAATCTAAGTGCTTGAATGACCTGGAAACAGACCAGATTTGAGTGACCTATCAAAAATCGGAGTGTACTAAGAAAAAATTGTCAAAGAAAAACAATTACCTGTTGTTGCTGCCACTGATTCTCCAAAATTATACATACCAAGCGTGGATTCCCTGTATTTTAGCACAAAAAATTGGGGTTCGCGTATAAATACTATTTGCCGTAGTTTTGCCGCTAGTTAGTTTCGCTTCATCAAGAAAGTTTGGCAAAATATTGATTTCTCCCCTTGCCATGCTATGTGAAGTATATTTTATTTTCAAATATTTCTAAAATTAATCATGATAATCTTCGGCTATGAATATAAATTCACTAACACTGGAATGAAAGACACGGTTTCAGAAGTAAATTAAAGAAAAAAAAAATCGTTATTTGTAAATGATTATGATATTGAACATAAAAATATATTGAAATCAATATATCCTGGATGATTTTTGAATTTATAGTTGTTTAAAATAACCTTTCTTGTGCATCAAAGGTGTTTTCTATTTTAAAATACTTTCAGAATATTAGATTTTGGCGGTAGAAAGTGTTATATACTGACAGCGTAAGAGTCGCGCAGCAAGCATGTGATGAGATATTAACCACTAATAACGAATCGCTGAGTCTTCTCTTTGTATTACAATTTGAGTTCAATGATTGCAGCATGTGTGGAAATAATACAGCATGTCTGGTGCTCAAAGATTTTTAAAGCTTACATACCAATAATTGTATCAGTGATTAAAAGCAAAAGCGGTGCTACAAAAGACTAACTTTACTTAAATAACCTCCTAAGATTATTTTGTTCTTTTATAAAATATGTCAATGATGCAAATTTCCATTTAATCTGATTTAAGTACAGGGTCTCTTTAACCTTTACAAACGATCATAAGTAAATGATAAAACACACATACTAAAAATTAACTTTGATAATAGTATGTATACTGGACAAAAAATTAGTTATCCTTGTGTGCAAGAACATATGATTCGTTTTCGTTAAGCCGTTATAGATGGTATAGTGGTCGAGTAAACGTGCTCAACTGCGCGCACACTGTCTTTTCGTGGTCATAAGATAATAGTGTTTAGTGGGACAATTTTATTTAAAGCGAAAACTATACATAAAGATGAGTAAATGTAAGGATGTGAGAGAGTGGCAAAAAAAAAAAAAGTAAAAAAAAAAAAATAATAATAATAATTGTGACGGGCCGTGCCTATGCCCATTCGGAGAGTGAAGTTGCTGGATAAGTTGGTGTTTCACAACAGACTTGAAGATGTTCCCAAACAGTGCTGTAATACATGTAGCCACGAAACACGACGTCAGAATTGTAGTAGCATAAAGCTCCTGCCTGAAATGAAGTCGAGTTTTACGGATTGTGAATTAAAATCGCTTTCAAGCCCGACAGGAATCACTGCGCTCGGGGAATGAAGGTCCGTCCAAACCATAGATATAATAAGGCATCGCGGGAGAAAATGTGATTCCTTTTCTTTCGGGAAAAGACGGCCATTTCACACTATAATGGTCGTCTTTCCCCGAGTGAATACACATGGATAATTTAGCAAACAAAATTTATGAATAATTTATGTACTAAAAGTAAACGAAAAAATCCAGATACAGTTTCAAATTCATTTTTCTTGTTATATTGTTCAAGTTGATTATTTTAGCTTGATGACAAATTAAATTAAAAAAGCAAAAAATGTAAGTTACTTTTGCGTTTAATGATCGACCCGCTGTATGGTGAATTTCAGCTATTTATATTCATGGTGAGATTTAACAACAAAGCTATCTGAGTACCGAACTAGTTGAATGTTTCCTCGGCAGAGGATAAAAATTGTGATGTCATATCTCCGGAATACCTCTAGAGGTGAATCTCAGACTCTTGCCACGTGCTCACTGCGTGTCTCTAGTACGAGTTTAACCCCCCCCCCCCCTCCTCCCAACCTTGTCGCATACAATTCATAAATTAATATTCTATCCGAATTTGAAACCAAATGTAATTTTGGACAAGAAGCCTATTTTTTTTAAGCTGGATATTGACGGATTTGATGCTTTATTCAAGTTAGTCTACGACAATTGGTGAAGACGCTTTTTTTTTTTTTTTTTTTTTTTTACCTTCCAGAATTTAAAATACATAGATTGAGGAAAATAATAATAAAATCCAAATGAAACTTACGAGCCATTCCTTTTTTGTAGAGATGAAGTAATAATGCGAGTTTTAAATTACGATAATAGTTGCTAGGCAACATTATATGCTCTACTAGATATTGTACCGTCAAATGGTTGCTAAAAATTTTCTGGGTTAATTACAATTTTGCTTTTTCGTTGAATGAACTATCGATACATGAATCTAATCACATAGTCAGGAATAACCTTGTTGGATTTTTTATAAATCTCTGCAAGTAAATTCTGGAATCAATTAATTTTAATTCACAATTTTCCTTTCCACACTCAGTTTGAGCGAGAAAACTTAGCGTTTCTGTACTAACTACTTCTTTATCGTTTTTCGGCTGTCACACTTTTTCTTTTTAGTTACCTGATCTTTTTTTATTAACCTTTTTTTCCTTCTCTAACATGAATAACAGTTTATTTTCCCTAGCGGCGATTGTGACATCATATATCCTTTTTATTTCTGTTTCCAAATGTATTATTATATCCATGACGTCAAAATATTTGCTTTTCAAAAGATTTTTCATTTTTAAAAAATGTCAGCATTTTATTATTTAAACAAAAGATATATATATATATATATATATAAGAAGAATAAGAAGAAATTACACATTAAAAAATAATAATTAAATTTCTGCCTTAAACGCAGGGCCTGACTAAGCTTTGAAGCTAGGGGAAGCTCAGTATCATTTCTGGGTCCCCCTTTCATTTCGCTTTTTTTTTTTTTTTTTTTTTTTTTTTCATTCATATACCTGGGTGGTTTCTACACACAACATTAAAATCGTATAACTTATTAATTAAGAACATTCAGATTTTTGAGGCTAAATAACAGATTTTTCCAAAATAGTGAGTATTTTATCTTGCTTTAGGCGACCTTTCTCAGAAAAAATTCAATCTGAGGGTGAAAATATGAAACAGAAAATCCAAGAACCTGTTTTTAGTCATTTTGGGGCCCCCTCTTAAATTTTATAGGGGAAGCTTGTGCTTTCTGAGCCTTTTGGATAATCAGGCCCTGCTTAAACATAATTTAATCTTAAATAAAAATACTGAACACAATGCATATATTCAGGAATAAAAGATAAACACTTTGGTTTATTTTGCATATATATAGTAATAAGACATAGATTGATCATGGAGAGAGAAAAAGTGATTTCTTTTTACTCAGAGAAAGACGGTCATTTTGACTAGTTAATGGCCGTCTTTCTCCGAGTGAATGCACACGGATAATTTAGCAAATAAAATTTTGAATAATTTATGTACTAAAGGTGAATGAAAAACTGCAGATACAATTTCAACTTCCTTTTTCTTTCTTTTTTCTTTTATTATATTTATTAATTTAGTTAATATTTAAATTCTTTTTAATACTAAAACTAACGTTCTTTACCTGCGCCGCTGCTAACTATATTTAAAAGAATTTTGACAATTCTATATTATTTACTAATATAAAATCTTTAAAAATATCAAACTTTAAAAAAAAGTATTCCACTAAAAATCAAAACAGTTTTTATTTCATAATAATAACAAAGCAACTGATTATAAAAATTATATTTTTCATAATTTAGTCGAATATAATTTACTTTTATGATAACTTATCCCATTTATTTTCATAAATCTATTAGAAGAATTAAAAGACGCAATATTTCGACATTTTGAAAATTCTTTCAATACCAGTTAATGGTTGATGCCAAAAAATTTTTTCGGCATCAAAAATCTTTGCATGATAACATGGGGATGATAGATCTATATAAATTACTATATCTATGTTATTTTGTCTGAAAGAAACAGGCCTCCATCTTAAAAAGAAATTCGATTGTAAAAAAAAAAAAAAAAAAAGTAGAAAGTTTATTTTACCCAGAATCCGTTGTTCAGTTATACCACTACGATAGCTTGAACGTTTCTACGTAAAAGTTAATCGTAGTGTAATTTCGAAAAGTTTTTAAGGGGATTATCATTTATTTCGGGGAAAAAGTAAGCATTATTTGCTTATTTTTTTTTTTTTTTTTTAGTAAAGAAGAAGAAGAAAAAAGTAAGCACAAAAATAATCATTATTATTATTATTATTTTCGTGAGTAAAGCGTGAGAGGAACAAGATAAAATTAACCTTTAAATAGATTTATAGAGATTAGAAAAGGCAATAAAATCTCAATTAAAATTCTATAAAGAAAATTAGAGAAAACTTCAAATAGTGCAAATTAAACATACTCAAACACAGAAAAAAAAGTCTGTTTCAAAGTTAATTCTATTTTTAAAATTTATAAAGATAAAATTTTCTGAGTTAGCCTGTGAGCTGACGTTGATGTGCTCATTATATGAGACAATAATAATAATTATCTTTACAAATATAATTAAATACAACTGGGGTCAGGGTATAATTTTGTTTATAATTTTTTAATGAAGATGTATTTATTTCCTTAAAATTGTACATTTGATTATTAATTTAATTAATTCAAATTAAATAACTCTTACTAGTGTTTTTCCTATCTGATGGTCGAGAAGTTCTGCTTCCAAAGCGGATAAACAGAAGTGAAGGGTTCGAATCCAGGTCATGCACGCCGGCCTAGCTATTCGGAATTTTCCGTGATTTTCTCAGATACTTGCATAAAGCAGATCCCTTTCGAAAGACCCCCCAGGAAGACAACCTACCTAAGTCTAGGTCCCTTGAGTAGACAATCTGCTTTAAGCCTGTACATCAGACAGATTCAATTTTTTTTCTTTCCTATGTTATGGAAATTTTGTTGTTTTGTATTATGAGAATATCTCATTCAAAAAATAAAGCTTTTAGAATGTTTTTTTTTTTTTTTTTTTTTTTTTTTTTTTAGAACGGAGTCTCAATTTACGGATTTTTTACGATACGTTTTACGATAGTTGAACATTTATAAAAATCGAAAATTTATCGAAAATATAATTGAATAATTTGAAAGCGATGTTACAATTTGAAAAAAAAAAAAACCTAATTGTCCTCCGTACTAAACTAAATCCTGCTTTTGCCAGAATTTCATCAAAATCTTTTATTTTTATTTTTGGAAAGAAAATTACTAATAATCAGTATCGAAACGAACAGTATCGAAAAAGTTTTTTTTTTGTGAGGGGAGAAGGGTGAGAAGGTCAAAATGTTTATATTTTATTAATATTTTATGCCAAAACCATTAGTAAGAAACGCTGGTCGTCTGCTTTTATTTATTTATTTATTTATTTTTTTTAATAAGTATTATATGATTTTAAAAACAAAGTATATATATTACAAAGTTTTTTTTTTTTTTTTTCTGAGAGAATATGATCAGAAGACATAAAATTGACTTAAGGGCCCGCTTCACTCACCGCCGCCGGAAGCCGAAGCTAATGCTATTCTATGGGAAATTTTCTTTACAAATAACTTATTAACTAATACATATTTTTAAATTCTGCTTTCACATTCTGAAAATTCCCAGCTGTTAAATTGACGGGCCATTTTTTAAAAAAATATTTTTTTAATTTTTTATATTTTATTTTGAAGCTGCAAAATACGAATTTTCAATATGTGAATTTTTTCAATTTGCAATTTCAAAATAAAATATTAAAAATTAAAAGAAATACATTTTTTAAAAAAGATCCGTCAATTTAACAGTTGGGAATTTTCTGAATGTGAAAACAGAATTTAAAAATATGTATTAGTTAATAAGTTATTTGTAAAGAAAATTTCCCCATAGAATAACATTGGCTCGGGCTTCCGGCGACGGTAAGTGAAGAGGGCCGTTAACGAAGTAGAAACCTAAAAAAACATTTTTAATTACTCTTTCATCATCATGTCGTCTTTTAGCTTAGTGAGCAATTTTTTGAAGAAATAAAATTAAATGCTTTATTTCGTTAAGTAAACTTAGGACTCTAATTTTCAATCTGTGAAAGAAATATTTATTTCTTTTTAACTTCTCATTAAGATAAAAGGCGACATTTTCAAAGAGTAATATTCAAAACACAGAATTAAAAAAAACTTTATTTTTTGATGAGATATCTTTATAATAGTACGTTGGGTACACAAAAAAAACCCTGCACTTTTTGATTGGAATATGCCACTTTCTGTGGCCATAGTAGATGCCAAAAGATAATTTTCTGGATAGGGAGCCACTTGAAAATCCGTGTAGAACACCCCGATGGCGGCCATTAAAGATGGCTGCCGTCAACTGCCATATAGGGGCGCTAATTGTTTTGTATCTGAACTCCTAATGATCCGATTTCAATTTTCTTTTTTTTAATACCCTGTGAATAAAATACTTTTTAAATTCTATACATTTATCTATGTATATTATATGGTGTGACACTCACACTACTTATAGTACGTTGGGTACACGACAAAAAAATTCAAAAAGCTGCACTTTTTGATTGGAATATGCCACTTTCTGTGATAATAGTAGATGCCAAAAGATAACTTTCTAGATAGGGAGCCACTTGAAAATCCGTGCAGAACACCCCGATGGTGGCCATAGTTGGACACCATCATCCGCCGTATAGGCGCACCAATTTTTCTTTGTATTTCAACTTTTAATGATCGGATTTTGATTTTTTTTTTTTTTTTTTTTTTTTTTTAGTTTGCATGTAGAGGACACATTTTGTCTTATTACATTTACCTCTACATGCTTAAAATTCCACGCAATTTTTTACTTGGAAATACTCAGAGCTCAAGAAGAAGGTGTCGTATGCCCGTCAAACTTGCTTCACGGTCTTTTTGTCATTGGTGCGTACGACAACATAGATCATAATTACAGTAGCACAACATCTGAATCATCATTTCATGGAACAGCGATATCTATCTTTCAAATCCCTGCGAAAGAAGAAGTTGGTAAGCCTCGTGAAATTGCTACAAGCTTTTCTTGTATTGATCAAAATAACAGAAAAGTGCCAGAGCTTCCAGATAGCTATAGTATTGTCAAGCCTTTAATACTGCCCTCGAAGGAGCCAACTGTTCCAAAAGCAAACCAGACCACCTCTTCCGAAATGTCAATTTCAGAATTTGGTTCTGAGTGGAAAATGGAACAGGAATGGTTAGATCATATTATTACTGATAGAACAGATGGAAATTTAGATATTTCTTGGGCAGCTTTCCATGCTTCAAGGACAGAGTCTTCATCGTTTGAATTATCTCGTTGTTATCTTTTACCCCTATTTAATGAAAGTTCTTCTTCTCCGGCAATGCTGAAGCATGCAATGGAACAAATAAAAAAAATTACTACATTTTTAAATCCAGGGCAAACTCCTGTCATATGTGTGGATCAGCCTCTATTTGCTTTGACGAAATCTGTTCAGTGGAACTGGCCTGATTTTTACGGTGAATTCAAGTTTGTAGCCGTACTTGGAGATTTTCATATTGAACAGGCATTTTTGAAAGTGCTTGGTCAGATTCTCGAAGGTAGTGGTTGGACTACTGTAGTTTCAAACTCTGGAATCAAGACAGAAGCAGGAGCAGAAGCATGTCTTAAAGTTACACATGTGACAAAAGCAAGAACCATACATCAGAAGACTGCTGTGGTTTTATACAGTCTACTTAAAGATGCATTTATGCAAGGAAATCCAAAAATTTTATTTGAAGAGTGGATTGATGAAAAAAGTTCAAACTGCCCAACTTTTCGATTCTGGTTTCTAGTGTTAAACCTAGAGATACTTCTTCTGTCTTTCATTCGGTCAATTAGGGATGGTAATTACGAACTGTATAAACAAACGCTGAAGAAGTTAGCACCTTGGTTTTTTTTTTATGGACCATACCAACTATGCTCGTTGGTTACCTATCCATATAAAAGACTTGGAAGAACTTAAAGACACAGCACCCAGTGTACACGATTACTTTTGCAAACGTCAGTTTGTTATCCACAAAACTAACAATCCTTTTTCTGCACTCGCTGTAGATCAAGCTCATGAGCAAAACATTTCCCTTATAAAAGGAAATGGTGGTGCTGTAGGTCTATTGCAAGATACAGCCATGTTGAGGAGATGGATGCTCTCTGGGCCACAATTAGTTAATATTCTTGACGAGTTTGAGTCTACTAGTATTATTAACAGTACTGACAGGCCGGTTCACCATGAACAGTACGCTGCTTATCAGAGCAAATTTCCGGACCAAATAGATGATTTAAAAAGAAGCTTTCATGAGTTTGGAAACCCATTTGTGGAAAACTCGTGTGATCTTGTGGTTTGGGATACAAAGTATATAATGGACCAAGAGCATGTAAAAGCTTTGGTTAATGCTGAAGAAAAAGCCTTACAACTGTACAACAACTATGTGGAAACCCGTTTGAGTAATGAAGCAAATGTAAGTGTATTTTCTCCTCTGAAACAAACAAGGACTAAATTCTTTGGCTTTGCTCGTAAAAAGGTTTCCTCTTTCACAATATCAAACTTGAGAAATGATGTTGAACTTTTCTCTAGGGCTTTCATTGTAAGTCAAAATACACACTTGGATTTGGACAAGTTTTTTGAGTATGAAAATACCACTGCTCCGCCTTCGCTTTCCTCAAATGATGTAATGCGGTCATGTCAGAAATCTCAGCTACTTAAAATCCTGGAAGAAGCCATTAATCCACCATATTTCAAAGGATTCTGCGATACAATCATTTACGATGGTGCAGCACTAGCATATGCTGTTCCACCCAAAATATCACGAACCTTTGGAGAATACTGTGATACAGAATTCAAAAACCGAATTTTGAATGCTGTGAAAGGTTCCATGCAAAAAGGATACACATTTCTTGGGATACTTATACAAAAACATGCCTTAAGAAACGTGTGAGAGATAAGAGAGGGGTTGGTTTACGTCACCAAGTAGCAAAAAGAAATATGCTACCAAAAAATTGAAACAATTTCCTCTGTTGCGATCAAAATAAGACAGAGTTCTTCAAGTTACTTGAGGATCACGCATTTTTGAAATTTGATTGGGTTCACATCGTAACTGAGATTGATGGCGCTATACGTTCATCTCAGCCGAATGAAACTTCAGTTGATGGAGTACAAATTAGGCAGCAGGAAGAAGCAGACGGCAGGATTTTTCTCCACACTAAAGACAGTGTTGAACATGGTGCAAAAAAAAATAATTATTTACACAGTAGATACTGATGTAGTTGTATTGGCAATCTCTTTTTTTAATGTTCTCAAAACAGCTGGGCTTGAAGAAATATGGATTCATTTGGTGTTGGGAAGGGTCAGAGGTACATGAGCATTAATGCTATGTTTGAAAGTATTGGTGAACAAAAAGCTGTTGCATTAAGAGGCTTCCATGCATTTACTGGATCAGATGTGACGTCATCATTTGCAATGAAAGGAAAACAGACAGCCTGGAATGTATGGAAATCATTTCTTGAAGCTACTGAAGCCTTCCAAACTATTTCTCTACCAGAGCAGTGTATTTCGGACAAGACTTTTCAAATTCTAGAAAAGTTTACTGTTTTGATTTATTACAAAGACGCAGAAAATTTCTCAGTTAATCATATTAGAAGATTTCTCTTTACCTCAAAAAGTCGCAGTCTACAAAGTTTGCCCCCAACAAAAGAAGCATTAAAGCAACATTGTCTTTGTTCAGCATACCAGGCAGGACAAGTTTGGGGTCGTGCATGCTTAGTGATGGACAACATTCCAGGACCAGAAGGATGGGGCTGGACCATTATTGATGAGGAATGGACGCCTGTCTGGTCCTCTGGTTAAATGTAGTTGCTCCATATGCCGCACACGATGCTCTTGTGTAAAGGTAAAGGTTTCATGTACACTACTTTGCACGAATTGCACTGGAGGTCAACAATGCAGCAACAAATACAATAAAAGGTATGCGTTAAATTGATTATTTTTAAGTTTGTTCCACAATTTCAAATTATAATAATTACTTGCGGAATGAATACCTTCATAAAATTATAACATATAATACATATTTTACTCCAGGAAAGAATTGGAAGATGAAGACTGTGATAGCATGATCTAAAGTCATAAGAGCAGTAGAAAAGGAATTAATTTAGATGGATAATTTCTTAATATTTATATTCTATGGATATTGTTTTTCTTTCTTTAAAATATTTTCTTAACGTAATAAATGTTTCCATAATAAGTAAAATTTGCTGTTGTTTATGAAAATGAATCTTTCTTGACATATCGTCGCTCTCATGAGAAAGAGTCATAACTCAAAAAATAGCGATTTTGAGTAAAACAGTTAAAGTAAAATTTTAAGTAACTGAAAAAAAAAAAAAAAAAAAAAAAAAAATCGCGATTTTGATTAAAGCCTTTAAAAAAAACAAAAAAAAAAAAAAACCTAAGATGGCATCTATGGCATACAAAGATGCATAAATCAAACCTTATTGGCAGCCTAGTTATTATAAGGAATTTATGGATTGTATCTGAAAAATTAGTAATTTTGAGTTACGTTTGTTTGTAAAAAGAAGAAAAATACGCAGAACTCCACACACATAAACCCTTTGTTGTGAAGAAAGTAATATTGAGCTTAATTAAAAACTTATTTGTTAATAAAAATCATGAAAAAAATGAAATTTCAGGTTTTTCCAAAATGCGCATAGTCTTTAATGTACATAAATAAATGTATAGGAATAAAAAAGTATCCTATTCGTAAGATATATTTAATATATATCTTGTGAAATATATGTAAAGAAAATCGAAATCGGACCATTAGCATTCATGAACAAAAACAATTAGTGCCCCTATATGGAGTTGATGGCGGCCGTCTTTAATGGCCGCTGTTGGGGTGTTCTGCACGGATTTTTAAGTGGCTCCCTATCTGAAAATTTATATTTTGGCATCAGCTATGACTCCAGAAGGTGGCATTTTCCAATTAAAAAATGCAGCTTTTTGGCTTCTTTCGTCGTGTACTATAAGTAGTGTATTATAAGTAGTGTATTATAAGTAGTGTGAGTGTCACACCATATAATATACATAGATAAACGTATAGAAGTTAAAAAGTATCTTACTCACAAGGTATTAAAAGAAAGAAAATTGAAATCGGATGATTAGGAGTTCAGATACAAAACAATTAGCGCCCCTATATGGCAGCTGACGGCGGCCATCTTTAATGGCCGCCATGGGGGTGTTCTACACGGATTTTCAAGTGGCTCCCTATTTGGAAATTTATATTTTGGCATGAACTTTGACCACAGAAGGTGGCATATTCCAATCAAAAAGTGCAGCTTTTTGGCTTTTTTTGTCGTGTACCCAACGTACTATAATACGAAGCAACAAAAATCCTATAGGATAACATGGGAGCAACCTTAAAAACTACATTACACTACTAGCATCTGGTATACAAAAGTTTTGATCTTCAATTGTTAATTACCAAGAGCCGGATTCGAATGTTGAGGTATGAATGTTCGTAGTAGTTCTTAATACACTTTAAGCCGATCTAACCAACGTCAGTGAGCTAAAAATGACTGTAAAGCTACATACCAAACCAAACCTAGTATGGCCTTTGTTCTGAAAATGAGAAAAACATCTTGAAAAGAGATTTTAAATCGTTTTAGCGAAATCAATAAAACTAGTTGGCATGGGAGGACTCTGCTCAGAGTTACCCATCATATGTACGTACGTTCTCATAAATTTCTAGTACAAGACATATTACATTCATGTTAAGTAAAATGAATTTGACCAAACGCTTGACACAATGACAGAATGAATCCCCGCCTAATAGGCTACCCACCATTCAGTTCGATATATTTATCTTATTCAAACCCGTTCATTTATTTTATTGGGGTCAATTTCGTAGTTTAATTTTCATACTACTATTTCTAATGCAACGATCTCCAAAATGCATAGTTATATGGAATATTACCCAATTTTTTTTATGTTAATAAAATTTTAAATTTCGAATAACTTACGAAATTTTCCTATTAGAATATTTTTAGGCAATGATGTTCAAACAAGTATCATAAATGTTATTTTGAAGTTGTCCGATTATATTTAGGATCCTCAAAATGGACGTTTATGATCAATTTTGCCCTATTCTGCCATGTTAAGTAAATCGTAAATTCTAAATAATTTACGAAATTTTTAAATTAAAAAATTTATAGTCAGGTATGTTCATACCAGTATCCTAAACGATATTTTAAAAGTGTTCTGACATCTTTACGATAAAAATATCCCTCAAAGCCTCAAAATGGGCGTTTATGCGAACTTTGCCCTATTCTGCCATATTAAGCAAATCACAAATTTCCAATGACTTAAGAAATTTTTAAACTGGAAAATTCATAGTCAAGGATGTTTATGACAGTATCTTATATAATATTTTAAAAGTAGTCTGACATCTTTACGATGAAAATATCTCTCAAAACCGATGTTTTTGTGAAATTTTGCCGCATTCTGACATGTTAAGAATTCGTAAATTTCGAATAATTTGCGAAATTTTCAAAGTAGCATGTTTATAGTTGATGATGTTCATCCCGACATCAAAACTGATATTTAAAAGGTTTTCTTACATCTTTACGATAAAAATATTTCTTTTCATGCACGTTTAAGTGGAATTTTGCCCTATTCTCCCACGTAAAGAAAATCGTAAATTTCGAATAACTTCTGAAGTTTTTTAATTAGAATGTTGCAAATGAATAAGGTTCTTTCCAGTGTGATAAATAATATTTTAAAACTGGTCCGACCTCTCTGCGATCATTTGTTTGTGAGATATCGTGTTAGACACCCTACAGACGGATACCATACCCATTTTGATATTTTCAGATTCCTCACACCTGAAAACGTGTAAAAAAGTTAAAAAAAAAAAAAAAAAAAAAAAAAACGTGTGGCACTCGGGGACTGCCGCGGTAAAGCTATTGCATAGCATTTTTTATCAACTTATGCAATTATAATTATTTATTTATTTTATTTATGCAGTATTTTTTTTTCTTTGATATTAATTCAAGTTCCGGGGGAGGGGACTCATGTCAAAGTTGTGCCTTGTGGGGGGGACTCATGCCAAAGTTGTGCCTTGGGGGTACTCATGCCAAAGTTGTGCCTTGGGGGGGACTGATGTCAAAGTTGTGCCTTGGGAGGACTGATGTCAAAGTTGTGCCTTTTGGGGGACTCATGTCAAAGTTGTGCCTTGGGGGGGGGACTCATGTCAAAGTTGTGCCTTGGGGGGACTCATGTCAAAGTTGTACCTTGGGGGGGGGACTCATGTCAAAGTTGTGCCTTGGGGGGACTCATGTCAAAGTTGGGCCTGGGGGGGACTCATGTCAATGTTGTGCCTTCGGGGGGACTGATGTCAAAGTTGTGCCTTGGGAAGACTCATGTCAAAGTTGTGCCTTTTGGGGGACTCATGACAAAGTTGTGCCTTGGGGAGGGAACATGTCATAGTTGTGCCTCTCATGTTAAAGTTGTGCCTTGGGGGGGATTTTAATAAATGCACTTTGTTTATTCATATTTAAAACACTTTATACACAAATTTTACGCGTACAGCTATTCACTGTTGTACATAGATGATAGATACCTATACACCTATATAATTTCTCACAAACAGCTGCTTACGTATTCGTCCGATTTCGGAGCAGCTCGTCTGGATCCGTGCGAGCTTCGTACAGTCGTACCATATACATACACGTTAAGGTTAAACTAGTCGCGGGCTCGAACTCATTCGTGGACGCGGCCAAAAAGCACGCTGTCTCACTAGCATTATGTCTAAAAGAGATAGAATCAGTTATGAACAGTTAGCAGCTAGTCTACACGCATACGTCTAGTCGCACGCACAGAAACACCGTGCCGAAGTCTGCCGAACTGTGTTAGGTTTATTTTCGTTACGGAATTTCTTGATTCGGTCGCCGCGCTCAAAGCCCGCGATAAAAGCTATGCAATAGCTTAAAAAAAAAAAAATATATATATATATATTATAGTTTTAAAAAATTAAAGAACACGCTTTTATAGAAATGTGAACTAAAAAGCACAAAATATCTATCTTAGTATTAAGATTCAGGGTAAGAGAAAATCGTGTGAGTGATACACCGTAATATTTACATACATTTAAATCTTTAATTAAAATAACTTAGAATTAACAAAAACCATTTTTAAAAAATTTCCCCTGACGGGGATCGAACACTGGACCTTTAGGTTCGTAGCGCGGCGCCTTACCTCTACGCCATATCATTCACGAAGGGGAAGTATTTTTTTTAACCGACTTCAAAAAATTGTATGAAATGAAACTAAATTGCGCCAAAAAGTATAAAATAATTTCCTTCGCCAAACAACCTATAACACTACAATTAATCATAACTTTTGAAGTCGGCGCAAAATTAAATAAAAATTGATACCTTTATTCAATACAAAAATCGAATCCTATTCAAACTACACATCTCAAATTGTCACCTGCAAAACGCAGCCGAAAACTATTTTGATTCAAGAAAACAAATAAGATTTTGTAAGCAGCAAAAGTTGGCGAAGATGCTGGTATCTGACGTCCTTGGTGAAAGAAAAATCGCAAAATTATCTGGCAAACATATTTAATTTCTTTGGGATATCATGATTAATTTGATAAGGTATATTAAGAGAGTAATCAAGAATATGAAACAATACTTCGTACAAAATGTATTATGAAAATATACATCTTGCGTGTATATTTTTGCAATACGTTTTCAACGCCAAATCCAAAAGCCACCAAGGATGATAGTTATCAAAGTTATACCAAATTTGCAAAGAAAACTCTAACTTCGTAGAAACATAAATTCTGCATTGTGAAAAATGTCCACTGTTCTGTGTAGATGCTACCAATGGACCAATTGTATACAGTGAATACAATAATAAAGGAAACATGAAAATGGATCATTCGAGACGACAGCATTTGTTGCTACCGATCTAAAAACAAACCTTTAAAAACTAATTAAATTTTATTTAATTTTGCGCCGACTTCAAAAGTTATGATTAATTGTAGTGTTATAGGTTGTTTGGCGAAGGAAATTATTTTATACTTTTTGGCGCAATTTAGTTTCATTTCATACAATTTTTTTTTAATAGTAGTTGCTTTTTGGAGTCGGTTCTATTTTTTTACAAAAAGATTTTATTTCACAATATAATTTTTTTGTTTGCACCCAGAGAAGTTACAAACAAACAAACAAACAAACAAACATACATACATACATACATACATACATACAGGTGAAGCTAATAAAAGCGTGTTAAAAAATACTGCATTTGTGATAATAATAAAATGTATGTATATAGAGTACTCACTCATTTTCTTTCACTATTTTTTCATCACTTTCTTCATTAATAAATGCACTTTGTTTATTCATATTAAAAACACTTTATACACAAATAAATGCACTTTGTTTATTCATATTAAAGACACTTTATACACAAATTGTACGCGTACAGCTATTCATTGTTGCACATAAATGATAGATACCTATACACCTATATACTTTCTCACAAACAGCTGCTTACGTATTCGTCCGATTTCGGAGCAGCTCGTCTCGATTCGTGCGAGCTTCGTACAGCCGAAGTCTGCCGAACTGTGTTAGGTTTTTTTTTCGTTACGGAATTTTCTGATTCGGTCGCCGCGCTCAAAGCCCGCGATAAAAGCTATACAATAGCTTAAAAAAAAACGCTTAAAATATTTCTAAAACATATTAAAGCCTTAAAA
Organism: Salticus scenicus; assembly: GCA_963930645.1. NCBI lineage: Eukaryota > Metazoa > Arthropoda > Arachnida > Araneae > Salticidae > Salticus > Salticus scenicus. The sequence goes on along the minus strand of OZ005653.1, from coordinate 205,596,030 downwards.
ATCTTAAAACATATTTGTAAAAACATATTAAAGTCTTTAAATATTTTTATCAAGCTTCATTATTTGTTTACATTGTATGGTATGATTGGCGTCGAGTTCAGTACGTAAATGTCGCCAGTTGATTTTAGTTTTGAAATTAATGTAAAGTTATAGTTGGGATAGAATGGTTGGTTGGGCAAGTAAAGGTCACCAGTTGAAATGAGTATTGAAAGTAGGGTAGTCTAAGGTGATAATATCGAGTCAAGATAAAATGTTCGGTTGAGAATGAGAAAGTCCCTAGCTGGATCCTGGATATTTTGGCGATGTTGTGGGTGAGATAGCTGGTTGGGAGTATAGAGGTGAATTTGGGTTAGCATGGAGTGTCTGTAATTATTAGATAGTTAGTTAGAAAATACGCAAGCAAAGTGATGACGTCACTGGGCGTCAGTGGATGCAAGAAAAAGATTTCCTATGTTAATCGCCCATTGGATTTTTTGTAAAAAATTATTAAAAATTGAGGAAAATTATTTCCCGATTTTAATTCCCTAATTTCTGTATAGATATGTATTAGTTATCATGTGCATGCGTTAGATTAAGTTGTTTTTGCTGTAAAATTGATAAAATTTAAATTTTAAATTTCAAAACTTTAGAAAAATAAAATAGCAAATTTCCATATTTGATTGAAAACATAAACATTTCATTTCAAAGGATGATATTTACACAATAAATATCCAAATAATATACTAATTAAAAGGAAAATGATAAATATTCTATCATAATTTGAAGTCAAATTTCTTTTCAAATGTTTAAATAAAGTGTCTGATATAAGATACTCATATGTTGCAGCGGAATAGATTTAATATATCTGTCATCCTTGGCGGAAAAAATATATCGCCAAATTATTTGGCGAACATATTTCATTCCTTTCAAAAATCATGGTTATTTTAACTGAATTATATGAAACAATATATCGTACAATACGTATTACGAAAATAAACATCTGGCATGTATATTTTCGTAGTATGTTTTTAATCGCCAAATACAAAAAACGCCAAAGATGACACAGTTTTGAAATTTAAAATTTTGTCAATTTGACAGCAAAATAACTCAGTCTAACACATGGATACGATATCATACCTATACCCAAATACGGGTATTAAAATCGGAAAATAATTTTCTTCGATTTTTAATAATTTTTTTACAAAATATACAATGGACGATTAAAATAGGGAATCATTTCTTGCATCCACGGACGGTCAGTGACGTCACATTTCGCTTACGTATTTGGAAACAGGATCTTCGATAGTCTTAAAAAAAGTATTTTGGTAAAATGAAGTGAATCGTTATTTACTTCCTCTTACCCATAGGGTCGAGAAAGTATTGTTTTAGGGTCAAATTTTCGAACGTGAGTTTTTGTTATACTTACATGTTCTGAGGTCCCCTGAATACGAAAATCACGTTTTTAGCGAATGGTCTCTGTGTCTATCTGTGTGTCTGTTATCAGCATATCTCAAGAACAAATAGTAGCAGAAATTCCAAACTCAGTATTCTAAATGTGTATCATATAGGGATGCTACAGTAAGCTTTTCGTTAAGATGAAGCAAATGGTTCGTGTACAGGGACATTCAAAAGTATTCAAATACATTACGGCGGTCTATGGGGGAAATTGCAGGTAAGTAGAATTTAACATCTATAGACTGCACTAAACCAAATGAAACGAATACATATTTTTTGTAATAGAGATAGTCAACTGGGAAAATTTTTTTTGTGTATGTAGGAGCCTCGCCCCCCCCCCCCCCCCGGGGTAGATGTCCTCCCTCGAGTGGAGTAAATTTTCATGATGGGTATCTTTTAAAAGATCTCGCCAATACCTTTAAAACGAATGGTTGAACCATCGATCTACGATAATTTAAAATAAAGTTATTGATTTCTTTCATTTTTAACATTTTTTTTTTTTTTTTTTTTTTTTTTTTTTTTTTTTTTTACTTGAGAATAAATTCAACTTTTTTTAGATATTTAGTGTTATACTATTTCTCTAATATGGAAATCGTATGTATTATCATACAAGATAACTTTTTAAAATAATAATTTTAACAAATTATTTTTTTTAAACTGAATTATTTTTTAATAACCGAATTAAGTTCTATATAAATGTAGGTGCATTAATGAAACGGAGGGTTGAGGGGGGCCAGAACTAATTATCATATAAAACTCTTCCGAACCCTAATTTGAATTGTTTAACATAGGTTTACATAACAGTACACGTTATCTTACCTCTTAATCTCCAACCTGTACTTATAGCATTAAATTTCAGGGTAAGAGAAAGTCGTGTGAGTGACACACTAGATTATTCTTATTATGAGGACTTTAAATAGAGCACTTAACGGAACACTGGGATGTGTTATTGCTGTTGTGTTTTCGGGCCTATATTTTTTGTCAACCAGCAGTTTTTTTATTGTCATTCATATTTATTGATCGGGTAGAATTTTTTTAATTTCAGAACGAAAATTAGAAAATATCGAAACACATTTGATTTATAAACAAAAACTGAAAATACATTTGAATGATCACGTGGTAATCTTCATGATCTAAACATTGTTTTCAAGATTTATCGTTCACATTCCGTCATTTTTGACGGGGCTATATACTAGTTTATAAATATTTATAAATATTATAAGATGAAATTTTAAATTAAAATACATTATTAGTATAGATTTTTTAAAATTTATAAATTAACAATGTAACAGCTGATAATATATGATTAAAATGACAACTTACTATAACCTACAGTTGTTTTCACTTTGAGGAATCAGAATTGATTTCTTCATTTTCTTATATACTAAAGTACAAAGCTGTTTTTGTAAGACCAAAATCGTATTATCTGAGCATGTGCTAAGAAATCGAACCGACCATTGAACCAATCCAGAACAGGAATATTCTTTCTCTTTGCGCAGTGTAATAGAGCAGGCGCATGTTTATAAACAAACGACGCTATTCTGCAACTTTTGCGCATGTAGGCAAAGTATCTGCCTTTCCATTGGTGCTTTATCCCACCTTTTGCCTACAATCTACAGTACGTGCGGTATAATCTGTCACAGTGACGTCCCGTGCGCTTGCTCTATACGAACCATCGAGCAGATATATTAGCTGTACCTAATTAAAGCTCAATGATAAAAGCAATTCACCCGATAAATTCATTTGATTCATACTTTCCAAGTAAGCATATTAAAACAAAGCAATTCGCTATCTCTTATCGGTTATCGACATATGCATTTTCGCCGAAAATTTCCTTACACAGGATAGTATTTCCTGATTATTTGTTGTGGCGCCATCTGTTACTATATAAAACATATATTTTCCTAAAATAATTTTTTCCATTCCTTAAAAATAAATAAATAAAATAAAATAAAACAAAAATAAAAATAAAAATAAAAACCCTTTAAATTTAAGAAATTCTTAGAGTTTATTGTTCTTTAAAAGTTAAATTTTATCAGTTGGAAACTTTGTTTAATAAAGATGGAAATATATATTTAAAATCAAAGGAGTTTTTTATTTATTTTTATTTTTTTAATCTAATTATTATAATCTCTGATATTTCATTTCTATACTATATTATAGAAAAGAATAATTTAAAAAGAATAACCTTAAAATATTAATATTTTATACGAGTAAAAATTTAGATAGTATAATTTATTATTAGGAATTTACTGAGCAAATTAACATGCTAAAATATTTTATTCATTCTTATTTATTTTATTTTTTTTTTAACAGTATACTTTTACTGAAATATACTATTTCGATAGAATAAAACGTTATAATGTTAAAAAATAAAATAAAATAAATAAATAAATTATTCAATAAAAATCAAGCTAAGATGTTATTTATTAATTTTTAAGTAACATAGTCTATTTCTAAGTGCAAATAAAATTATAATTATAGAATTAAAAAAAAAAAAAACATAAAATACCATTAAAATTTATTTGAAATTAAATTATTTTGTCATATAAATTTATATGATTTTAAAAATGTATCTTTTATTTATCTATATCATTATATAAAGCGCAAAAAATTGTTTGTTTGTGGAGGGTAATCTCTGAAACTACTGAACCGATTTAAAAACTTCTTTCACTGACCGAAAGCTACAGTATGCCATATTGTTATAGGCTACATTTAATTTTGATAAAAAAAATTTTAGTTTAAAATCTGAGCATTTTAATTAAAATCCCCATAGAAGCCGTAATAGAAATGGAAATAATGAAATATTAAAAAAAATAGCTGCTGCCAACATAAAAGAAACATTTACATATTCATTTCGTTTTTAAAATATCTTGACGTGAAAAGAAAAGAAATATATTTGCACGTGCATTAAATTGAAATTCATATAAAGCTTTTTTAATTGTTAAACTTACACGTTAAATCTGACGTCATTATAGAATTAAAAGTGTTTATTTTTCTAATAATTTAATTTGATATGATATGATATAATATAATGATCTAAGCATCAATGTTTAAACCACGGAGTCTTTATTACTCCGTGGTTTAAACTGATGTGTGTAAACGAAATTGGAATTTAAAAATAAATAAATAAATAAAATAAAATAAAATAAAATAAGAAATTCTATTTTATAATATTATTTATTTTAATTTATAATTGTTGCCAAAAAGATTTACGAATTAATTTATTTTTAGACATATAATAAAATATATTTTCACGCGAACAATAATATAAAAAGTGAACTGGATTTTTTGTAAAAAAATAATAAAGATCGAGGAAAATTATTTCCCAATTTCAATCCCCATATTTGGATATAGATATGTATTAGTTATCATGTGCATCCGTTAGATTAAATTGTTTTTGTTGTAAAATTGATAAAATTGGAATTTTAAATTTCAAAACTCTAGAAAAAAAAATGGCAAATTTCCATTTTCGATTGAAAACATAAACATTTCATTTCAAAGGATGATATTTACACAATAAACATCCAACTAATAAACTAATTAAAAGGGAAAGGATAAATATTCTATCATAATTTGAAGTCAAATTTGTTTTCAAATGTCTAAATAAAGTATCTGATATAATATACTAATATGTTGCAGCGGAATAGATTTGATATCCGTCATCCTTGGCAGAAAAAAAAAATATCGCCAAATTATCTGGCGAATATAATTTAATTCCTTTCATAAATCATGGTTATTTTAAAAACTTACATTAAGAGTGTAACGAATAATATGAAACAATATTTCGTACAATACATATTACGAAAATATACATCTGGCATGTATATTTTCGTATTACGTTTTTGATCGCCAAATACAAAAAACGCCAAGGGTGACAGTTTTGAAATTTAAAATTAAAATTCTGTCAATTTGACAGCAAAATAACTCAATCTAACGCATGCATACAATAACTAATACATATCTAACCCAAATATGATGATTAAAATCGGGAAATAATTCTTCTAGAATTTTAATAAAAAAAAAAAAAAAAAAAAAAAAAAATCCAATGAGCGATTAACATGGAAAATCTTTTTCTTGCATCCACGGGCGGTCAGTGATGTCATACTTCGCTTGCGTATTGAGATGTTTAAATTTATTTGGCGACTATTTTTAGCAACTAACAGTTATGGCAAGTAGCTCAATATACATAGCGCATACAGCCATTACTGAAATGTAAATAGCATTTAATTATTTGAGTTACATTATGTTGACTGGAAACCTATTTAATATACCTATGCTCTATAGCTATACTAATATAAAAAAAAGAAAGGTTTATATGCATATGTAGAGAACGATCGCTAGAACTAAAAAGCCGATTGCTTTTTTTTTTTTTTTTTTTTTTTTCTTTCAATAATCAAAAGTTACACTGTCTCTCTCTAAGTGCTAGAAGCTATAATAAATTTTGGTAAAATAAATTTTTAATTAAAATTTTCAATATTTTAATTGAAAACAAAGCATAGATTTGATATCTATCGTCATTGGCGATTTTTGTATTTGGCGATCGAAAACGTAATACGAAAATCTGTATATTATCGTAGTAAATACGAGATGTATGTGTTTACTTCAATTATCCTACTACCGTAGGTAGTGGAAGTATTGTATAGGTTTTGGCAATTGGTCAGTGTGTGTGTATATGTGCACGTGTGTGTGTAATCTTCTGGCTGTCATATCTCCAAAACTAATAAAAATAGAACTACTAAACTTCACAAGTGATTCAGGTCTGGTGTACAGATAAATTTTCCAAATTTTCGTGAAAATTGAAAAACCGGAATTGGGTCATCGAAAACCAGAAATGGGTAAGCCCATATTCAAAAACACCTCTAATGATTTTCTTCCAAGTTGCTATATAAATAACATATTAGATGCCCTTTCGATTCAAAAGTTGCTTAGTTCAGGAAAATTGATAGGCGTCCTCTATAAACAGCTCAATTTCAGACTTCGCAAGTGCGTTCCTTTAAAAACGCCTGTACGGATTTTTTTCAAACTCGCCATGTTAACTTCCTATTAAATATCCTTTTGTATGTAATTATTGTTTTTAGGTCAATAATTGTGTATGCTAAGTTTTGGTAAAAGTTGGTATCTCAAAAACGGCTCTAACGTATTCTTGAAAATTTTTTCTTTAATCCAATTTAGATAACCTTTCTCAAGTATTACGTGCTTATTACAGGAATATTAACGGTCATCCTGATTAGGTAGTTCAGTTTTAGATCTCGGAAATTCGTGTTTAAAAAAATAACTATCTATTTTTTTCCCCTTATTTTTTAACTCGCTATGCAAACTCTGTTGTATGTGTCTTTATACGTGTATCAAGTTTCTCTTACTCGAAAATCCCAAAAAATGCAAGTAATATCTCCAAAAAATTGTATATATTACGTGTAATAGTGGGTAATGGAAGTCGTGTGGTTGTATCACACCAGATTCTGTAATAGTATATATTGTACGAATATTGTTTCATATTATTGATTTCTCCTTTAATATACATTATTAAAATAATAATCAATTATGGAAAAAATTAAATATATTTGCGAAATGAACAAATAAATAATAATTAAAGCTATTATGACGTCAATTTTATCAAAAACATTTTCATGTCATAGGTTTATTTTTCAATATTTTTTATTCATGAGTAAAGAAATGTTTCTTTTTATGAAATAAATAAATAAATAGCATTAAGTACAAATTGCCAACATTTAACAACTAATTAAAAAAAATAATTGTAAAATTATATTTTGACTTTCCAGTTAATAATATTGCCTGACTATAACATATAAACTGATATATTTCTTGATTTTTTACATATCAATCCATCTTTAACTAAAATTTGTTTATCAGTGCGAAGCCGGACGGGTCAGCTAGTCATTATATAAAGCGCAAAAAATTGTTTGTTTGTGGAGGGTAATCTCTGAAACTACTGAATCGATTTAAAAACTTCTTTCACTGACCGAAAGCTACAGTATGCCATATTGTTATAGGCTATATTTAATTTTGATAAAATAAATTTTAGTTTAAAATCTGAGCATTTTAATTAAAATCCCCATAGAAGCCGTAATAGAAATGGAAATAATGAAATATTAAAAAAATTAGCTGCTGCCAACATAAAAGAAACATTTACATATTCATTTCGTTTTTAAAATATCTGGACGTGAAAAGAAAAGAAATATATTTGCACGTGCATTAAATTGAAATTCATATAAAGCTTTTTTAATTGTTAAACTTACACGTTAAATCTGACGTCATTATAGAATTAAAAGTGTTTATTTCTCTAATAATTTAATTTGATATGATATGATTTAATATCTAAGCATCAATGTTTAAACCACGGAGTCTTTATTACTCCGTGGTTTAAACTGATGTGTGTAAACCACGGACTCAGTGGTGTAAACGAAATTGGAATTTAAAAATAAATAAATAAATAAAATAAAATAAAATAAGAAATTCTATTTTATAATATTATTTATTTTAATTTATAATTGTTGCCAAAAAGATTTACGAATTAATTTATTTTTAGACATATAATAAAATATATTTTCACGCGAACAATAATATAAAAAGTGAACTGGATTTTTTGTAAAAAAATAATAAAGATCGAGGAAAATTATTTCCCCATTTTAATCCCCATATTTGGATATAGATATGTATTAGTTATCATGTGCATCCGTTAGATTAAATTGTTTTTGTTGTAAAATTGATAAAATTGGAATTTTAAATTTCAAAACTCTAGAAAAAAAAATGGCAAATTTCCATATTCGATTGAAAACATAAACATTTCATTTCAAAGGATGATATTTACACAATAAACATCCAACTAATAAACTAATTAAAAGGGAAAGGATAAATATTTTATCATAATTTGAAGTCAAATTTGTTTTCAAATGTCTAAATAAAGTATCTGATATAATATACTAATATGTTGCAGCGGAATAGATTTGATATCCGTCATCCTTGGCAGAAAAAAAAAAAAAATATCGCCAAATTATCTGGCGAATATAATTTAATTCCTTTCAAAAATAATGGTTATTTTAAAAACTTACATTAAGAGTGTAACGAATAATATGAAACAATATTTCGTACAATACATATTACGAAAATATACATCTGGCATGTATATTTTCGTATTACGTTTTTGATCGCCAAATACAAAAAACGCCAAGGGTGACAGTTTTGAAATTTAAAATTAAAATTTTGTCAATTTGACAGCAAAATAACTCAATCTAACGCATGCATACAATAACTAATACATATCTATACCCAAATATGAGGATTAAAATGGAAAATCTTTAAATTTAAATGGAAAATGGAAAATGAGCGATTAACATGGAAAATCTTTTTCTTGCATCCACGGGCGGTCAGTGATGTCATACTTCGCTTGAGTATTGAGATGTTTAAATTTATTTGGCGACTATTTTTAGCAACTAACAGTTATGGCAAGTAGCTCAATATACATAGCGCATACAGCCATTACTGAAATGTAAATAGCATTTAATTATTTGAGTTACATTATGTTGACTGGAAACCTATTTAATATACCTATGCTCTATAGCTATACTAATATAAAAAAAAAAGAAAGGTTTATATGCATATGTAGAGAACGATCGCTAGAACTAAAAAGCCGATTGCTTTTTTTTTTTTTTTTTCTTTTCTTTCAATAATCAAAAGTTACACTGTCTCTCTCTAAGTGCTAGAAGCTATAATAAATTTTGGTAAAATAAATTTTTAATTAAAATTTTCAATATTTTAATTGAAAACAAAACATAGATTTGATATCTATCGTCATTGGCGATTTTTGTATTTGGCGATCGAAAACGTAATACGAAAATCTGTATATTATCGTAGTAAATACGAGATGTATGTGTTTACTTCAATTACCCTACTACCGTAGGTAGTGGAAGTATTGTATAGGTTTTGGCAATTGGTCAGTGTGTGTGTATATGTGCACGTGTGTGTGTAATCTTCTGGCTGTCATATCTCCAAAACTAATAAAAATAGAACTACTAAACTTCACAAGTGATTCAGGTCTGGTGTACAGATAAATTTTCCACATTTTCGTGAAAATTGAAAAACCGGAATTGGGTCATCGAAAACCAGAAATGGGACCCTAAGCCCATATTCAAAAACACCTCTAATGATTTTCTTCAAAGTTGCTATATAAATAATATATTAGATGCCCTTTCGATTGAAAAGTTGCTTAGTTTAGGAAAATTGATAGGCGTCCTCTATAAACAGCTCAATTTCAGACTTCGCAAGTGCGTTCCTTTAAAAACGCCTGTACGGATTTTTTTCAAACTCTCGCCATGTTAACTTCCTATTAAATATCCTTTTGTATGTAATTGTTGTTTTTAGGTCAATAATTGAGTATGTTAAGTTTTGGTAAAAGTTGGTATCTCAAAAACGGCTCTAACGTAGTCTTGAAATTTTTTTCTTTAATCCAATTTAGATAACCTTTCTCAAGTATTACGTGCTTATTACAGGAATATTAACGGTCATCCTGATTAGGTAGTTCAGTTTTAGATCTCGGAAATTCGTGTTTAAAAAAATAACTATCTATTTTTTTCCCCTTATTTTTTAACTCGCTATGCAAACTCTGTTGTATGTGTCTTTATACGTGTATCAAGTTTCTCTTACTCGAAAATCTCAAAAAATGCAAGTAATATCTCCAAAAAATTGTATATATTACATGTAATAGTGGGTAATGGAAGTCGTGTGGTTGTTTCACACCAGATTCTGTAATAGTATATATTGTACGAATATTGTTTCATATTATTGATTTCTCCTTTAATATACATTATTAAAATAATAATCAATTATGGAAAAAATTAAACATATTTGCGAAATGAAAAAATAAATAATAATTAAAGCTATTATGACGTCAATTTTATCAAAAACATTTTCATGTCATAGGTTTATTTTTCAATATTTTTTATTCATGAGTAAAGAAATGTTTCTTTTTATGAAATAAATAAATAAATAAATAAATAGCATTAAGTAAAAATTGCCAACATTTAACAACTAATTAAAAAAAATAATTGTAAAATTATATTTTGACTTTCCAGTTAATAATATTGCCTGACTATAACATATAAACTGATATATTTCTTGATTTTTTACATATCAATCCATCTTTAACTAAAATTTGTTCATCAGTGCGAAGCCGGACGGGTCAGCTAGTTATTTATATATATATATATATATAAAGACTTTTTTTTTTCATTGAGAGGTTACAGAGGGCGTCACTGTCATATTGTAATTGAAACAGAATATCATCGACGCTTGATAGATTTTATTTTCATGCTATGTACAGTCAGCAGCAAAATTATTGAAGCGCTAGCAATATTTTCTATTTAAAAGATGTGCGCTTAATACCGTTTTGTTAAGTAAATATTTGTCGAGTGATCTTACTCTTATGCTGCTTGTATAAAAGTAAGTTGATAATAAAAATTAGAAATCAGATTAAAAATATATATATGAAAAATATTGATATGTGCTTTCTTTCAAGATTCTTTCGATAATATATAAATTCTGTCTTTCTGTTAATTACTCCTAACATTCTTTTGGTCATATTTAGAGTAAAATTAGAAAAATCTTGGGATTTTATTTTTGTTTTATGGAGTACGCTTTAATTTTGTATATTGAAATTTTATGAAATTTATCCCCTCTCCAACCAAAAGATAATTGATTAAAGCAGGGGATTTTAAACTGGTTAAGAGCAATACGAAATATTAAAGCAGGGATGTTTAAAACTTAATGCCGTGAAAAGATTTAAGTTGCACATAATCCGTCAAATTTTGACTTAACTAGTACCTATAAAAACAAAAGATATCAAATTTTAAATTTCGCTGCAGGCCGCAAAATTTTACAGGGTGGGCCAAGGGTTGGTTATCCCTGCTCTAAAGAATTGTTGTTATAGAAGAATGCATTCTGTCAGTTTAAAATTACCCAAGATTTGAAGTATTATTACTTTTTTTTTTTTTAAATTAAATTCTGTGAATTGGTTACAATTTCTTCTTCATTTTGTTATTCGCTATTTATTACATACGATTTCTTTAAATTCGTGACATTATTTCATACATGTAATTATATTTAATTAAATACATAACACTAAGCCTTTTTCTTAGCAAAAAAAAAAAAAAAAGTCTTCAAAGAGAAATAAAACTGATGTTGGATGATTATTCTTTTTCACTAATTAATGAAGAAGTTGTTGAACCATGACTTTAATTATAAAATTGTTAATCGTGTGTCTTGACGATTTGATTAACAAAAACTCTCGATAAAGAAATGTTTTTGGAACATTAGAAAAATAAAAATGTTTAAAAGCATTAAAATCATTAATGCATAACAGTGATTTCAAAGTGGTAAGAAAAACTGTCCTTTATTTGTTTTAATAACAATTATTTTCAAATTAAATTTTACTCTTAATCGAAATATTGTAAAAGAAATTAAATAATCTGGTGTGTCACTCACACGACATTCTCTTACCCTGAAATTTAATACTATAAATACAGGTTGGAGATTAAGAGGTAAGATAACGAGTACTGTTATGTAAACCTATGTTAAACAATTCAAATTAGGCTTCGGAAGAGTTTTATGTGATAATTAGTTCTGTGTGAGGGGGCTACCGCCCCCTCAACCCCCCGTTTCATTAATGCACCTACATTTATATAGAATTTAATTCTGTTTTTAAAATTAAAAGTTTACTTAAAATTATACAGACAATTTTCACACGCAACATTCCTTGAAACTTATCATAATGCAGACGGTTTCCATATCAGAGAAGTAGTATAACACTAAAAATATATATAAAAAAAAAGTTGAATTTATTCTCAATATTACGTTAAAAAAAATTGTTAAAAATGAAAAAAAATCGATAACTTTATTTTAAATTATCGCAGATCGATGGTTCAACCATTCGTTTTAAAGGTATTGGCGAGCTCTTTTGAAAGATACCCATCATGAAAATTTACTCCCCTCGAGAGGGGACTTCCCCCCCAGGGGGGAGGTGAGGCTCCTACATACACAAAATTTTTTCCCAGTTGACTGTCTCTAACACAAAAAATATATATTCGTTTCATTTGGTTTAGTGCAGTCTACAGATGTTAAACTCTACTTTCCTGCAATTTCCCCCATGGGCGTAATGTATTAGAATTCTCTTGATTGTCCCTGTACACGAACCATTAGCTTCATCTCAACGAAAAGCTTAGTGTAGCATCCCTATATGATACACATTTAGAATACCGAGTTTGGAATTTTTGCTACTATTTGTTCTTGAAATATGCTGATAACAGACACACAGAAGACTATTCGCTAAAACATGATTTTCATATTCAGGGGACCTCGGAACATGTAAATATAACAAAAACTGACTTTGGAAAATTTGACCCTAAAACAATACTTTCTCTACCTTATGGGTAAGAGAAAGTAAAAATTTCTAAAGCATATGCAAATTCTTTTCTGGTTTTTTTCTTCTTTTAATTAAACAGAATATAAGACGACTTGAGATAAAATAAATGAAAAATAATATTTTCTGATTCAAAAACAGTATCATTGGATTAAACTTTCGAGTTTCACAAAAATATTAATTAAAATTATCAACAACAATTGCAAATCTACAAAAGTACTTTAAAAAACATTTTAAGCAGATTTAGTATTTTATTAATGAAATGTAAGTTCATCGTATTCTCACAAAATTTCAATGCTTTGTAAATATTTAGTTTAAAATCAAATAAAAATTTAGCCTTTTGTTCTTTAAATATGGTTTACCTAATACGCATAAACTACATAGTTTTTGGCAATTAGTTAGTGTGGTTTGTGTGTGGGAAATCTGACTATCATATCTCCAAAATAAATACAGATAGAACGGCGAAACTTCATAGTTAAGACAGGTACGATGTTCAGATGATTTTACGAACTTTTGGTGAAAATCAAAAAACTTGAAGTAGGATCGTAAGTTCATATCTCAAAAACAACGTAAATGATTTTCTTCAAAGATGCTATATAAGCCCCTTTTATACTTTCTCTTACCCATATATGATAGAGAAATTATTGTTTTTGGATCAAACTTTCGAAATTGAGATTTTGGTAATTTACACATTTGGAAATTCCCTGAATCAAAAAACAGTTTTTTAGCGGTTGTTCTGTGTGTGTGTCAACGTGCATGCGTGCGTGTGTCTTTGTTAGCATATCTCAAGAACAAATAGTAGCAGGAAGTCCAAACTCATTATTCTGAATCTGTATCATCTAGAGATATTATAAGAAACTTTTTATTTAGATCAAACAGATGGTTCGTGTACAGGGACATCCAAGAGAATTCAAATACATTACGTTTATGGGCAAAATTTCTGGTAGGTACAGTTCAACATCTGTTGGTTGCACTAAACAATATTAAATGAACACATATTTGTTAAATGCATTAAAAAAAATGTTTCACGAAGAATAATGTAAGAAAATTATTCACCATTCGTTTACAGGGCTACACAAAAGAAATGAAACACAGTGAGACAATACTTTGAAACTGTTGGAAGCGCATTTCAGGTTGTGCTATGTATTATTAATACAAGACTTTATATAAGTATACAATATGATGCGTACATAATTTATAGGTGGCATACAGGGCTACCAATAATGAAGTGGAAACAATTTCTTCTATTGAATATAATCGGCGGAACTGCATTATTACATTTTACCATGTCCAGTAAAACTGGTCAGGAGTGAAAATTAATTTCTCATATTCAAATGTAAATAAAATATTTTTTGAATTACATTTTCAGCACTGTTTTTTGTACAGTTCGACGTTTCGAGGTCCTCTGAATAATAAAATCGTCTTTTTAACGGTTTCTTTGTGTATAAAGTTTATATAAGATTGCTACATGAAAAGTTTGATCAAACTTGGTAAGTTTCAAGGAGTGGAGTGAACGAAAGTATCTGGATAATTTAGAATGAACTTTTAAATTTAATAACTGCCTTGAATTCCACATAAATATAGGCCCTATATTAAAAAGGGGAGTTGAGGGGACGATACCCCCCCCCTCCCGCTCACACAGAATTTTATGTCGAATAAGACTGTTCCTAAATCCAGATAGAATTGTTCATAACGTAGGCTTATATATGTTTATATGCAGTACTTGTTATCTCACGTCTTAATCTGCAATCTGCCTTTATAGTATCGAAGTGCAGGGAAAGAGAAAGTCGTGCGAGCGTCACACTGGGTTATTATATGTATATGTGTACGTATCAGTTGTTTTACCTCAGGAATACTGATAGGCATCCTGAATAAGTAGGTGAATTTTTGATCTCGCAAATAGATTTCTTAAAAATCAGCTCTACGGGCTTTCTAATTTGCCATATTATTTTCCTATTAGATGTTCTTTCTTATATAATTGTTGATTTCAGGTGAACAGATGAGTTTGTCAAATTTCGGTGAAAATCCGTAGTGGGACTGAAAGTTGGTATCTTAAAAACTTGTCTAACGATTTTCAAATTTACTACATAAACTTCTCTTTAGATATCCTTTTATGCGTATTGTTTGACTACTGCAGTAAAATTGACAAACGTCCTGATTAGATAGGTCAATTTTAGATCGCGGAAACTGGCATTTAGAAAAAAGTTTCAACCGATTTTATTTAAACTCGCTATATAAACTCTCTTTTCTATTTCTTAATGAGGTACGTAGTGTGCTACTACGTAGTGTGCTACGGCAATCCTTAATTTTTCGGGATCTGATTGAATAGGTTAATTTTATGTCTTCTAATTGCACTTTCCCCAAAAAGATTTTATATTATGTACAGTAGTTGGTAATGAAAGTCATCATGTGGTTGTTGCGCGCTAGATTTGTTTCATTTGAAATAGAAGAATTGGGTTAAAAATTAATAATGATGTCCACGTAAATTTATGTTTAAAAAACGAGATTTCGCATTTAGAAAGCGAAATTAATGATACCTGCGCATTAAATAAAGATATATTAAATAAGTTAAGATGTTGAAAGTCTTGCTACATACGTAGATAAGTGGATAATACAAAAAGTATACTGGTACTCTTTTAAATTAATCATCCGGTTGAATTAGTTAATGGTTAGCAAAGACTATAATCCTTTATTTTTATCTCTTTAAAAAACTAAATTTTTTTCCCTATAGAAAAAGTTTTATAGAATTTGATGACGATAATCTGTATAATATCTTTGTACTACTAGAAAGAAATGTAATTATCTAAATTATTATAGGTTATCAGTCCAATCCAGCGTCACCGCGGGTTTTATAGTTGTGAAGTCCTCAAGAAAAATGTAAAGAAAAACGGATAACAACAACAACAACAACAAAAAAAAAAAAAAAAAAAAAAAAAAAGAAAGAAAGATTATTTAATCTGGATAGACTAATGTACGATTTATATAACTAGTTACTATAATTGGAGATCATTATAGTTTGTTCTATCTCTGTAAAACGTAAGCATTTGTAATCTAGATTAACTTCTGTCAACGTTTAAACTAAACATAAAATTTCATGGAAATTTTTGCTTTATTCTTTTAATTATAAAGCTAAAACAATTGTGTTCCATATACAATTATTTCCTGAAGAAGGCCATATTGTGTTACAAACATCAAAAGAACGAGGATATTTATTAAAATTTGGAAACAAACTAAAAAGTTCATCTATGAAAGAGTCAGAAACCACACAAAGCAACTGTAAAAAATAAAGTATTTACAACCGTTTTTTAAAACACCCATAACCTTCTATTTTTCAGTTAAAAAAAAAAAAAAAAAAACTGTCAAACGTAAATCAAAATAAAAAGTGTATCAGCTATTAAAAATTTGAGATTTGAGCATTACATATATATATATAAATGAGAAAGAATAAAGAAAATACTGTCGGAAAATTTGCATAAAAAAATATAATGAACATTTAAAATATATAATACTCAATTTAAAAGTAATACACTGAATGTAATTATTATCAACAAATCTAATACTGATCTTGGAAAAGCAGCAAAAGACTGAATTATAAAACATCAAAATTTGAAGATACATTAATTATTTCGTGAAAAAATAATCTGGTGTTTAACTCTTGCCCTACATTTCAATACTATAAAAACAAATTAGAGATTAAGAGGTAAGACAAAAAAAATACTGTATACAAACCTGCGTTAAAAACAATTGAAACTATTGTTCGGTACAACTTTATTTGACAAATAATTGTGTACAAGAGTGCTAACCCCCTTCCCTCTCCCCCATTGCCCCGTTTGAATTTTATAACTGCATTTATATAGAATTCAAAGCTGTTACTAAATTTTAAAGTTCATTCCAAATTATTCAGACAACGTTCACCCGTATCAATCCTTAAAACTTTTCAATATTGATCAAACTTTTCAAATGACAACATTGTATAAGCTTCAAAACACAACATTTGAGTTGCCTAAAATTATTTGTTTTTATGTTACTCCGATAAGAGACATACAAAAAGATCAAGCGTTTAAAATTTAATTTCAGTATTCAAGGAATCTAAAACCGTATCATTATACTTAAAAACAAGTGTTGAATATTTAGCTTAAAAAAACACATTATTTACTGAATGGGTACGAGGAATTAATTTTAATTCCTGAGAGGATTTCCTGGACATGGTGAAATATTATAGTAAAACACTTCCACTAATTACATTCAATAAAAAAGTATGGTTTTGTTCAATTATTGGTGGCCTTGTATATCTACTAAAAAATATATGCACACAACATTGTGTACTTAAATATAGCCCTATTAATAACGCACAACATAACCTGAAATGCAATTTCCATCAATTTCCAAATATAACCCACGATATTTTGTTCTTTTGGGTAGCCCTGTAAATAAATAATGAATTATGTTTTGTAGCACAATCCTCACGAAACGTGCTTTTATGCATATAAAAAATACATGTTTATTTCATTTGGTTTAATGCAGCCTATAGATGTTAAACTCTACTTACCTGCAATTTTGCCCACAGACGTAATGTCTTTGAATTCTCTTAGATGTCGTGGTACACGAACCATTTGTTTGATCTCAACGAAAAGTTTAGTGTAGTATCACTATATGATACAGAATTAGAATACTGAGTTTGGGCATTCTGCTGCTACTTTTTCTTGAGATATGCTGATAACAGACGCACAGACACATACACGCACAGACACACACACAGAGAGAGAGAGACCAACCGCTAAAAACATGATTTTTGGATTCAGGGAACTTCGAAACATGTAAATATAACAAAAACTCAATTTCAAAAATTTGACCCAAGTTTTTGAAAAAGCACGTTGCACTTTTATTTTAAAAGTGTTCTAAAAATGAAAATTTCAGAAACATTTATTCCAGAGGGTAGAGCTGTATAATCTATGCGGTAAATATTTACACAACGCAGTTTGATCCAATCTCCAAATTTCAGGTAAGTACAATATGTTAAGGAGCAAGAGATTTTCTACTCTTAGTAAAAGAGTGTTATTATATCCAGCGAATTCCGAGAAAATTCAAACCAAAATATTCCACCGAGGCCACGCCAACGTAATCTAAACTCTATGTTAAATTAACAGCAATCGTATATACTTAGTATAGTGTTTTCAGAAATCAATAGAACAACTCAAGCAATTATTGGAATAAACATTTAAAATCAGCGATGCGTGTTCATATATTTGTCTATTTTACAGATGGCTATATCTCTACATCTACAGAACATTTTAGTTTTGGTACCTCGTATTAGCGAGACCAAGACACGGAGTTTTGTTTTTTAGCCGTCGCTTTACGTGAGCTCTTCGTGATCGATAACATGCCTACTAATGTTTAGCTGAAACAGGCTTTAGATGCCATCTCACTTAAGTTAATTTGAGTACACTGTATAAGAATCCTATTTCGTAATCTTGGGGGAAAAAAAAGTTCTACATTTATAGAAATTTTTATAGTTCTTGAGACGATGACCTATAACACGCAGGTAATGTGCATTTAGTTTCACATCAACATAAATTGGTACCTTTCAATTTTTGGTGCAAATTACCTAACAGTGGACACTGCTATCGTGAGATATTTCCCATTTAAGGGAAAGCTATATCTTAGCTTATGTTCAAATTGTGTAAAACAAAATATATGAGAGATTCATTCAGAGACACCATGCTAACTAAATTTTGGTGTATATCGGTAAAATGATGGCACCACTATTCTACAATTTCCCCCGTGAATGGGAAGGCTATATTTCAGCTTCTATGGTATATAAATGCACTAAACTATATAAGTGAGATAACCATTTTGAATACAAATACTAATTTAATTTCGTATATATTAACCAACACGTGCGCTGCTGTTATTCCCCTATTGTGATTTTCCACATGGCTACATCTTAGCATTTACTGATTAAAATCGTACCAAGCTGCATTTCTAAAATCATTATTGAGAGAAGTTATGATTACATTTTTGTGCCTGTTAATCAGTATGTGCATTATTATATAGAATGATATAGAAGAAAGTTTTGTGATGGCTACAGTACGCTACCGTCAACTGCATTGTGTTTTATTGTGATTTGTAACTATAAGAGATTTTAGCAGGGAAAATATTGCAACAGATATTATTAAAAGAAGTGTTCAAACTGTGTTTTAAAAAATAAATTTTAGCAGAAATATTATTTAAATAATCTAGTTTTAAGTATTTTGTTTGAAAATACTCCTTAATATTAATTGCTTTCTGATATTGCATTAATGATGATTTTTTAATGGTAGCATTATAATAAACTATTTTATATCGTCTAAATGATTCATTATTTGGCAAAATAATACATTTTCTGTGAAGTAAATTAATTTGTTCATCCTTTTATGTTATACTCGAAACCTTTTTCTTCTCTCTCCCTTTTTTGATAAAGCTAAAAATTGACTTTGATGTATTTGCTGCGAAACAGTTTTAATATTTTTCAAGAAATCACAGTTTCCAAGTGGATTTACATGACAATGCAAGAATTTCTTACGTCTTATTGTTCAGTTCACTTTTGACTTTTTAAATTACAATAGAAATTTTTATTACACTGTTTCCCGAAATAAAATAAAAATTTCTTATTTGCTTCCGAAGGATATAAGATTTTCTTCCTTTTTGATACAAAGAAAGTTTTAAGGTTAAATAAAAATTTAAGTAAAAAAAACATTTTTTAACATTAGAAGCTTTTATTGTGAAGCCCTAAAAAGAATAAAATAAAAATTTGTTGGGGCAAAGACATTCTATAATGAAATGAAAGTTTTAACGCTAAGAAAATTTTAGAGAATAATATAGATATTTCACTTTTGCAAAAGATGAAAATTTTTAAATATTCAAAATATTTTTAAAAGCATTCGAGACCAATATTCTTAGTTGTTAGTTTTTTGTACAATTATTCATTAAGCCATAAATTTCAAATGTAACTTCTTAAAAAAAAAAAAAAAAAAAAAAAAAAAACCCTAATCAAAATTTTTTAGGATATTGTGTAGACCATGAAAGGTTTTCTTTTCCAAATGATATCTTTTCTATTAATTACCTGCAAAAAAGAATAACCTCGACCGTCGAGGACCGAACCCACCACCATCGTGTTATCAACATGACATTCTAACAGATTGAGCCAATGAGCGATGTAAAAGTTTGCTTACATTTACTTTGTTTTTTAGCGTGACACGAAGATGCGATGACAAAATCCAGTTTCAATAAAAACTTCTTTAAAAAAAAAAAAAAAAAAAAAAAAAAAAGAATCAACATTTCTTAGGTAATTGTGTAGACCATGAAAGGTTTTCTTTTCACAAATGACATCTTTTCTATTAATTATCTGCAAGAAAGTAACACCTCGTTCCGAACCCACCACCATCGCCTTATCAACATGGCGCTCTATTAACCGACTGAGCCAACGAGGGATGTAAAAGTTTATTCGCATTTACTCTAAAGTGGAAGTGCCTTGTTTTTTAGCGTGACACGAAGATGCAATGACAAAATCCAATTTCAATAAAAAGCTTCTAAAAAATTAATTAATTTATTTTTATTTAAATTTTTATTTTGTGTTTTTAGTAACTAGATAAAAAGCTGCTTAAAAAACTCTTCAAAAATTATTAGGATACTGTGTACACAACGAAATATTTTCTTTTATCAATTGACACCTTTACTATTAATTATTTGCAACAATTGAACACACGACTCTTGCGTTATCAACATGACGCTCTAACCAACTAAGCCAACAAGGGATACAATGAATTGCTTACATTAAAAAAAAGAAAAAGAAAGTGGAAGCGTCTTGCTTTTTAGTGTGACAAAAAACTCGATGACAATCCAATTTCATATAATAATAATATATTATATATATATATATATATATATATACTATTTAAATAATGATAAGTGATGACATGAAAGTGGAATGTAATAAACAACAAGAAAAATTATTTAACAATGTTAATAAACAAGAAAATTAGTTAAACACTATTTAACCCAGAAAAATTAAATTATGCTGTGCTTTACAATTTACAAGCACCTGCTAGTACTACATAGTTATTAATAGCTCTGTTCCCACCTGCTGAAGAGGAAAGCACAGTATAATTTAATTTTTTTGGCTTAAATAGTGTTTAACTTTAACTAATTTTCTTGTTTATTAACATTGTTAAATAATTTTTCTCCTTGTTTATTACATTCCACTTTTATGTCATCACTTATCATTATTTAAATATATTATTGTTTTTGTATATAATTTAGTGCTGCTTTGAGCGCCTTTTTTATACAAATTAATTTTTGTCATTTATATTGAATTTAATATATATATATACATATAAAGCTTCTAAAAATATTTATTTATGTATCTTTTTCTTAAAACTTTTTATTTTGTGCTTCTTTAATATCTAAAACATTTTATGTTTTCTAATATCTAAAAAAAAAAAAAAAAAAAACCTTCTAAAAAAACTCTTTAAAAATTCTTAGGATACTGTGTGGTCAACGAAAACTATTCTTTTATCAATTGACACCTTTTCTACTAATTGTCTGCAAAAGTTAACCCACCGGAACTTCGGGGATCAAACTCTTGACCACCGCGTTATCAATATGACGCTCTAACCAACTAAGCCATGGAGCGACAAACTGAACAGCTTATATTTACTTTAAAATGGAGGCGCCTTGTTCATTAGCGTGACACGAAGACACAATGACAAAGTCAATTTAATATAAAAAGCTTCTAAAAGAGAAACAAAATTTTTTTATTTACGTTGTTAGTTTTAGATTTTTAGGCTCATGAATTATATATTATCTTGAATTACATATTATTATTTCCTTCTATATTCCACAGAAGAAAGGATTCTTAAAAATTTTCGTCTGCCAAATTTCGATGAAATTACAAGTTTTGAGAAGTCCTGAACACAATTTGATCATTTTTAGAAAATCTCTCTTTTTGTGTGACAAAAATTTTGAGGCAGCTCTAGCTCAAAAACTAGTACACAGAATTTCATACAAATTTATATATAGTTACACCTTGGCACAAATTTTTGCCTGTCAACTTTAAGCGGAAATGTCCTAACAGGCGACGTTACAATCTCATTTTTAAAATAATTTTTAATATAGCAGTATATAGGACAAAATTTCGTGTAAATGTGCATTATAAGATTTTTTTTTTAATTAATTAATTTTTTTTTTATTGGTCAATGTAAAATAAAAATAATCATTAATAGTAGCAATAGTCATTTAGGAACATTTTTTTTTTGTGCATGTAAATGCATCGTTCCGTCTTTGGGGAGAAAGTTTTCCCAGGTCTTGTAAATTTTCAATATATGAATATTTTTCGAAAGGACACGTCAATACGTTTAAAATGAATGGTTAAACTAGAGGTCTTCACGAACCGAGATTTCGAGGCTTGGGCCCGGCCTTGTCCGTACGAAAAATGTGCTTACTCGGCCCAGCCTGGTATGACAGGGTCGACTCGACCAAGACAAAGTCAGATAAAATCAGGTACGATCCGGCCCACCCAAATACAAAAAAAAAAAAATCATTTACACCCTAAAATTTTTCGGTATCGTACATTTTAAATTTTTTATCAGTGATAGTTTAAAATAAAGTTATCTATTTTTTTCCTTTTAATAATAATAATTATAACAATTCCTTAAATGTAGCATATGCAGGCGACAAAATAGACTGTCTTTCGACATTTAGTGTTATATTTCACTTAGACGAAAATCATCTGCATTCTATATGGGACATAATTTCAATAAATACTAATATTAAATAACTAATTTGCACTGCGTGGATTCTTAAAGGAAAATATTGAAGAAAGTTTTGTGATGACCACAACAAACTAGTTGCCGAAACGTCAGTGGAGGCCCTACATTGAGACTCAAAACGGTTTTGGGCTGTGTCTGTCTGTCGCGCGATAGCGGCCGCAAAAATAGCGCTATTGACTTGAAATTTGGTGCACATGTTCATGAGCCCCACGAAATCAGCTGTATAGTTTTTGGTATGTATTCCATTTGTAGTTCGTATACAGGGACACGCCAAAGTTTCTCTTATCATTACGGCCTATGGGAGGAATTTGTATGTATCGCGATAGCGGCCACAAAAATCACGCTATTGACTTGCAATTTGGTACACGTGTTTATGTACCCCACGAAAACAGCTGTATAGTTTTGGGTGTGTATTCCATTTGTGATTCGTGCGCAGGGACACGCCAAAGTTTTTCTTATCATTACGGCCTATAGGAGGAATTTGTATGTACCGCGATAGCGGCCACAAAAATCACGCTATTGACTTGCAATTTGGTACACATGTTCATGAGCCCAACGGAATCAGCTGTATAGTTTTAGGTGTGTATTCCATTTGTAGTTCGTGTACAGGGACACGCAAAAGATTTTCTATCATTACGGCCTATGGGAAGAATCTGTATGTACCGCGATAGTAACCGCAAAAATCAAGCTATTGACTTCCAATTTTTGCCGAAAAGTCAGTGGAGGCCCTCTGTTGAGACTCAAAAGGATTTTGGGTTCCGTCTGTCCGTCCGTCTATCTGTCTGTCGTGCGATAGCGGCCGCAAAAATCATGCTATTGACTTGCAATTTTGTACACATATTCATGAGCCCAACGGAATTAGCTGTATAGGGTTAGGTGTGTATTCCATTTGTTGTTCGTGTACAGGGACACGCCAAAATTGTTCTTATCCTTACGGCCTATGGGAAGAATTTGTATGTACCGCAATAGCAGCCGCCAAAACCCTTCGATTGACTTGCAAATTGGCGCACACGTTCCAGCTTTGCATATAAGTAGCTGTATAATTTTTATTGCTATATTTTTTATAAACTGTGTACAGGGACACGCCAAAATTCTTAACATTACGGCGTATGGGGTGAATTTCGTTTAAACGCATTTTAATATCATTACTTTGCAATGAAGAAAAAATGAAACTAGAGTACGTGAGTAAGATGCTTAAACTTATGTTGTTTGAAGAAAATATGTGCTCTTAAGCTTTCTAATTAATGTACAGGACCTTACAAAAGTGTTCTGACAATGTGACTTAGTCATCCAAACGATGCTAAATTTGGAACAATTATTAATTTTAAACGCAAAATAAGCTGAATAGTTTTTACTGGTGTATACAATGTTTATGGTTCGTTTACAAAGACACACGAAAGAATTTCGTAACATTAGAGCCTATGGACATTTTTTTAATTTAAGCGCGCAATTTAATGCGTTTATGCTGAATTGAACTTAATAAAGTTACATACATTATAAAGATGCTTGAAATCATGTTTACTCTTAAAAAAGGTTATGTATAGACTAAATAATTTATGGGACCACACAATGTAATTCCGAGTATGTACTGTAATCATCCAAAGGATGTCAAATTAGTTTGAAAAATTAATGAGTTATAATTAATTTGGTTTATTCTTATTATTGGCGTTTATAATGACTGTGGCTACTTTTTTGGGATACATAAAGGAATTTCGTACTATTACGGTCTATAGTTGGTATTTCTTAAAAGTGTATTTTAACCTGGTTACACCCCATCAAATATAATGAAATTTTATTAGAATTTTAAAAGCATTTTTTCCTGTTGAAAATTGTGGGCATAGAATTGATAATTAGTTTAAAGGTTACGCAAAATATTTCCGATATGCTATGTAATTTTTTTTGTATGAAATTTGGTATTTATGAATTTCAGGGAAATAATACAAGACCGTCGTTTATTAAGAATACATACTGTTGCGTACTTGGGGGTTCGTAAGTTGTCCGAGAATGAAAGGCGAAACTTGCAAAAATTCAGTGATTTATTCACAGAAAGTTCCAGAAAAATACAGGTCTATAAACCAAGTATCAGCTTCAATTCAACCAGTAAACATAGCTTAAACAACAGACGTTAACAGCAAAACAACAGGTACAAACTGTTTAGCAATAACACATAACGCAAGTCTCATTCAAAGAGCCTCAAAGCAAAGCAAGCATTTGACGAAACTGACACAGATCTGAGATTGACCGCCTTCGCTAAAAAAAGGCTCCTTTTATACTATTCTGTCGTGCACAGACTGTTCTGGAAAACTATCGTATCTCATCAGCCAATGAGATTAGAGCTTCCATATTTGGTATATCCCTAATAAGGATTTTCTCGCCAAGGTCGCTAAAAAAAATCGCCAATGAGGGAAACAGTCGCCAAATTTGGCGCGAAATCCCTTTCTTCCCTTATATGGTGCTTTTTAATGCGTTTTAAAAGAAAAACGCATTAAAAAGCACCATAGTGTAAAACTATTTTTATTATTTTTTATTAAACTTTAGTGTAAAACTATTTTTACACTAAAACGACTATAAATGCACAAAATTAGCATTTTATCGACTTACTAAGTCTCTTTGAAAAAAGTTATACAAAAATAAATGCAATTATTTACAATTCCGTTACACTTTATATGATATACAAATAGGTATACAAAGAGAGATACAGCGGGGGTTGAGGGGGGCGGCTGCCCCCCTCAGGAATGTATCTGATTATGGTAATAAGTCGATCGAATCAATATATACTATTATATAATAAGGAATAAATAAAAATGACCTATTGAAAAATGTCTAATGCAAATAAGACGTTGAGGATCCTGATCTGCAGATCCACTAGTTGCCGAAACGTCAGTGGAGGCCCTCTGTTGAGACTCAAAACGATTTTGGGCTGTGTCTGTGTGTCTGTCTGTCACGCGATAGCGGCCGCAAAATTAGCGATATTGACTTGAAATTTGGTACACATGTTCATGCGCCCCACGAAATCAGCTGTATAGTTTTTGGTATGTATTCCATTTGCAGTTCGTATACAGGGACACGGCAAAGTTTTTCTTATCATTACTGCCTATGGGAGGAATTTGTATGTATCGCGATAGCGGCCACAAAAATCACGCTATTGACTTGCAATTTGGTACACGTGTTCACGTGCCCCACGAAATCAGCTGTATGATTTTGGGTGTGCATTCCATTTGTAATTCGTGTACAGGGACACGCCAAAGTTTTTCTTATCATTAAGGCCTATGGGAGGAATTTGTATGTACCGCGATAGCAGCCACAAAATTCACGCTATAGACTTGCAATTTGGTACACATGTCCATGAGCCCAAAGGAATCAGCTGTATAGTTTTAGGTGTGTATTCCATTTGTAGCTCGTGTACAGGGACACGCCAAAGATTTTCTATCATTACGGCCTATGGGAAGAATCTGTATGTACCGCGATAGCCACCGCAAAAATCAAGCTATTGACTTCCAATTTTTGCCGAAACGTCAGTGGAGGCCCTCTGTTGAGACTCAATAGGATTTTAGGTTCCGTCTGTCGTGCGATAGCGGCCGCTATTGACTCACGCTATTGACTTGAAATTTTGTACACATGTTCATGATCCACACGAAATTAGCTGTATAGTTTTGGGTGTGCATTCCATTTGTTGTTCGTGTACAGGGACACGCCAAAGTTTTTTTTATCATTACGGACTATGGGAAGAATTTGTATGTACTGCGATAGCGGCCCCCAAAATAAAGCTATTGACTTGCAATTTGGTACACATATTCATGAGCCCAACGGAATTAGCTGTATAGTGTTAAGTGTGAATTCCATTTGTCGTTCGTGTACAGGGACACGCCAAGTTTTTCTTACCTTTACGGCCGATGGGAAGAATTTGTATGTACCGCAATACAGACCGCAAAAATCCTTCGATTGACTTGCAAATTGGCGCACACGTTCCAGCTTTGCATATAAGCAGCTGTATAATTTTTATTGCTATATTTTTTATAAACTGTGTACAGGGACACGCAAAAATTCTTAACATTACGGCGTATGGGGTGAATTTCGTTTAAACGCATTTTAATATCATTACTTTGCAATGAAGAAAATGAAATTATCGTACGTGAGTAAGATGTTTAAACTTATGTTGTTTGAAGAAAATATGTGCTCTTAAGCTTTCTAATTAATGTACAGGACCTTACAAAAGTGTTCTTACAATGTCACGTTGTCATCCAAACCATGTTAAATTTGGAACAATTATTAATTTTAAACGCAAAATAAGCTGAATAGTTTTTACCGGTGTATACAATGTTTATGGTTCGTTTACAAATACACACGAAAGAATTTCGTAACATTAGAGCCTATGGACAAATTTTTAATTTAAGCGCGCACTTTAATGCGTTTATGATGAATTGAACTTAATAAAGTTAACATACATTATAAAGATGCTTAAAATCATGTTTACTCTTAAAAAAGGTTATGTATAGGCTAAATAATTTATGGGACCACACAAAATAATTCCGAGTATGTACTGTAATCATCCAAATTATGTCAAATTAGTTTGAAAAATTAATGAGTTATAATTAATTTGGTTTATTCTTATTATTGGCGTTTATAATGACTGTGGTAGTTAAACCTCACAAAACCGTGAGAAAGCCCAAAGCCGCCATTTTTCTCACGTTTTTACAATCTGGTGCGGCTCTACACGACTTGTCTCATCTCCAGCCACTGTCTCTTAAAGATTGTAACCGGAAACGTTGCAGTTAGACCTCACAGAATAACGCTATTGTCTTGCAATTTGGTACACATATTCATGAGCCCAACGGAATTAGCTGTACAGTGTTAGGTGTGTATTCCTTTTGTCGTTCGTGTACAGGGACACGCCAAATTCTTTCTTATTTTTACGGCCTATGGGAAGAATTTTTATGTACCGCAAAAATCCTTCGATTGACTTGCAAATTGGCGCACTCGTTCCAGCTTTGCATATAACTAGCTGTATAATTTTTATTGCTATATTTTTTATAAACTGTGTACAGGGACACGCCAAAATTCTTAACATTACGGCGTATGGGGTGAATTTCGTTTAAACGCATTTTAATATAATTACTTTGCAATGAAGAAAATGAAACTAGCGTACGTGAGTAAGATGCTTAAACTTATGTTGTTTGAAGAAAATATGTTCTCTTAAGCTTTCTAATTAATGTACAGGATCTTACAGAAGTGTTCTGACAATGTCACATAGTCATCCAAACGATGTTAAATTTGGAACAATTATTAATTTTAAACGCAAAATAAGCTGAATAGTTTTTACTGGTGTATACAATGTTTATGGTTCGGTTACAAAGACACACGAAAGAATTTCGTAACATTGGAGCCTATGGACAAATTTTTAATTTAAGCGCGCAGTTTCATGCGTTTATGCTGAATTGAACTTAATAAAGTTAACATACATTATAAAAATGCTTTAAATCATGTTTACTCTTAAAAAAAGGTTATGTATAGACTAAACAATTTATGGGACCACACAAAAAATTCCGAGTATGTACTGTAATCATCCAAATTATGTCAAATTAGTTTGAAAAATTAATGAGTTATAATTAATTAGGTTTATTCTTATTATTGGCGTTTATAATGACTGTGGCGACTTTTCCGAGATACATAAAGGAATTTCGTACTATTACGGACTATAGTCGGTATTTCTTATAAGTGTATTTTAACAAGGTTACACCCCATCAAATATAATGAAATTTTATTAGAATTTTAAAAATATGTTTTCCTGTTGAAAATTGTGGGCATAGAATTGATAATTAGTTTAAAGGTTGTCAGGTATAGCAAAGTGCTACAATTAAAATTCGCACTTTGCGAATAAAACATGCATACGAAGGTTTTAGGATTCGATTGAGTAATGGAGTTAGTTCCTATCCTAACTTAAAATTGTAAATTGAAATATGCTAATATTTTGGAAACTGAATAGTATAAAAGTAGAAGGTTTGTTGGAGAGGGAGTTGAAAGGCGATGTATTTCATAGTTGGAGTGAGAGTTGAGGGAGCTAGCTGTTAGCGACTTAGGATAGAAGAGAGTAAGTCCTGTAGCATTGTAGTGTCAGGGAATCCTCCTACATGCGAAAGACTACTTGGCCTTAGAAGCTAATTTAAATAAAAGTAGTTGAGACCATTTGCGAGTAGTTAAGTAAAGTAAAGTAACGGAGATTATTTATTGCTGTCAAAGCATTTAAGAGGGCTGCCCATTTAAACGTATTAAATCCAACCAAAGTCCAGTGTCCCCCTTCTTATTTAAGCTCAATTAAAGCTCATTTATGCTATATATTTGGGACTCTGTCATTTCTTCATAAATTAAGTATTTCATTTACAGCTTCAAGTTAAAGTTAAATGAGTATGGAGAAGTCTCGTTCTCCACATTGGCGCCCAACTTTGCTCGAATCCCTCTCCCCCCCCCCCCCCCCCCCGAGCAAGTCTTTTTTGATGGCACCACTAGCGTGCTGCAATTTTTTGAGCAGATTGAATATTTTTTCCGTTTTCATAAAATCGAGGTTGAAAAAAAATATTCCTGGTTAGCCTATTCCTTGAGCGGAGAACCGAGAGAGTGGCATAGATTAATCGCCTGCCATTCGCTTGGCCCAAATCCAACGTACATGATGATTTAAAACGCAAAGTTATCGATCTTTTTGCCACTCGGTCTGATAGATTACGATTGCAGCATGACCGTTCCCTTCCCCCTCAAGAACGTCAGTGGGAAGCGGTAATGAAGGACGTAGAAAAACCACAAGAAGTTATTAAGTCGCAGGAAATAAGCTCGAGTAAATTAAATCAACCTCAAACTGGTGATAAAAACGTTAATCCTTGTGACAAAAGTCAAACACAAGTTAAACCAAATGAACAAACTTCGCTTGCAAACAGCGATACAGACCAATTTACGTCTGTTATCCAAAATTTAGCTACGGACGAAAAATCCCATAAAATATCTAGCGTAGCGACGGCGATTGAAAAGGAAAATACGATTGAACCTAACTCTGTAAATGAATCCCTTGCTTTAGATGAAATGAATGCTCCGCTAAATTCTACTGTTCAAACCTCGCATATCCCCCATTCGCATTTAAATGCTAAACCGGTTCAAGCCGAAATATCAAACGTAACTGAAGCTCGGGTAACAGAAATTGAAAGTAATACAATTAAAATAACCACGACCGCTGAAGCCGTTAAACGGACCGACAGTGACAAATCAATAAATGTTGCGGCTAACTTTTCTAGTGATTTAAATTCATCTCCTGATAATTTAAGTTCCAAAACAGTCAAGTCGACCGATTCTGTTATTTTCACAGCCACTGTGGTAAAAGAAAGTAAAAAGTTTAACCACTGTGTTTCTAAAGATCTCGTAACTAATTTTGAAGAAAATCTACTAGCTAATGTAAATGAAAGCAATACAGTTCAAAATGCAATGTTAACCAACTCTAGTTCGGCACATCCAGTGCATAAATTCAACGATAAAGTCGTAAATCGAACGAAAAAATCAGATAAAGGGGTCGCTAGTTTAAATGACACGCCGCCTACAGTAAA
Organism: Salticus scenicus; assembly: GCA_963930645.1. Classification (NCBI taxonomy): domain Eukaryota; kingdom Metazoa; phylum Arthropoda; class Arachnida; order Araneae; family Salticidae; genus Salticus; species Salticus scenicus. The sequence goes on along the minus strand of OZ005653.1, from coordinate 205,565,773 downwards.
AGAAAGTGTGGTAATTTCCTCTACTGAACTAAAAACTCTTAAAGCCTATAAGCCCTCCAGGACCTCCAAATGTGTGAGTATGGAGCGAAGACAACCTCCTCCGAACAGTGAAACAGCTCTGGGCGTGAAACCCCCTCCTGAGAGTGACCAGGCATCAGGTTCGAACCCTGCTCAGGACAACAGCGATCCTGCAACGTCCGACCTGAATCTGCAAGCCACCAACGCTGCAACTCCACCGACCAGGCTGACCAGCATCTCTAATTTTGCTGATATCAAGGATGCCAGTACAATCTGTCAGGTCGTATCTTCCATTATTTTAGTTTTTTTCAAGTATTGGGTTATCAGAGCAGTGATAAAGTCTACGACATGTAGTAAAAACTTCTGGACTTTCATTTGGACCTTTAACTATGAACTAAAAGCCTTGAATTTTCTAAAAAATCAAAAATCAAAATTTAAACTTGAAGCATGAACTTTCAGTTTCGGAAAACTCATGTATCCTTTACATGTCATAAATTTTTGTTCTGTTATATAATCTATGCATGTATGTACTTTAAAGTTCTTTTATTTTTTAAGCCATCACCTGCAGTGATTAGTAAGATACAATTTTCTCTTTGTATATACATTTACCCCTCTTTAGTTTTTGAATGTACTTAAATGTTATGATATGTATGTAACTTATGATACGTATGTACTCTAATGTTTCATTCCTAGCCAACACCGGCGGTTTTGGAAAAAACTTTTTCAATAATTTATATATATTCATTATTTATATTTCTCTAAATGTGTTATAAATTGCATAAAATGAAATTTTATAAGTGTATATAAACATTTTTCTCTATAGTTTTGTAAATGATCTATATGTATGTACATTAATCTTTTTTTTCTCAACCCATCAACTGCAGTTTTGAGAACTTTTTGAATTATTTTGTATCCTTAATCTATGTTTTCTAAATGTCGTCATAAATTATATAAAATGAATATTCTTATTGTAAACTTTTGTCTTTTTCACTAAAAGTTTAATTACTGTATGTATATATTCGGATGGGGATTAAAAAGAATTTTTTTCGCTATTTTGCATGCTAATTCGCGTTTAACAAATTAACCTTATTAATCCATTAACATTTTGTTTTTTCCATACGCAAATACCTAGTTGAAATATGGCTTATGTATAAAATTATCTCTATATAAAAGGGTCATATAAAAGTCATTTATCTATATATATAAAAGTGTAGTTCACGTCTATTTTTGATGTATACGTTTAAAAAAGTTTTAATTTTAGAAAATCTGAGGTCCAGTTGCTGATTCTGACTCTAAACCCGAAGTACAGACGTTAAATCTGAATCCAGGCTGATTTCTTCAAGATTGTTACTTTTGATGCTACAGACGGTATTTTTGGAACTGTGCCAGCAGTCTGGATTGACATTTTAGAGATAAATCTACTGGAAAACTGCAACTCTTTTTTTTTGATAAACACCTGAAATAAAGACTTTCTTTACAGAATCATTTTACACAAGTTATATTGAATGCTGACTGATCGCACGTTCTGTTTAGGCGATCCCTTTTGTACTACATTTTTTTTTAATTCATACAATTTTTTCCTTTTCATTTAAGGAAAGATGTACCTGTATTTCCCTGCTGTAATTACGCTGGACTATATATATCTTTATTTACCTATTTATGAGTACAAACGGTTTTCCCGTGTAAACCAACTTAGCCTGAGCTTTTACAAAACATTTTTAAAAAGCTAAGTGTCGGGTTTTTTCGCCCTGTACTCTTAAAAATTTTTTTCCCTATTAGATTTTTAAAACAATATACTTCTTGTTGGGCAGTTTAGTTTAAATTTAAGTTTCCCCCCTCTTTTTTTCTTTTTCTAAAATATTATGTAGTTGAATTTTAAACAGTAGGTCACTGCAGCTAACTTTTCTTTGCATAGTATTGCAATACTTTAAAATTTGCACGGGTAAAAACCCGTTGGGGATTTTTTCCGCGAAATTTTTTTTGGGGGGAGGAACTATCAGGTATAGCAAAGTGCTACAATTAAAATTCGCACTTTGCGAATAAAACATGCATACGAAGGTTTTAGGATTCGATTGAGTAATGGAGTTAGTTCCTATCCTAACTTAAAATTGTAAATTGAAATATGCTAATATTTTGGAAACTGAATAGTATAAAAGTAGGTTAGTTGGAGAGGGAGTTGAAAGGCGATGTATTTCATAGTTGGAGTGAGAGTTGAGGGAGCTAGCTGTTAGCGACTTAGGATAGAAGAGAGTAAGTCCTGTAGCATTGTAGTGTCAGGGAATCCTCCTACATGCGAAAGACTACTTGGCCTTAGAAGCTAATTTAAATAAAAGTAGTTGAGACCATTTGCGAGTAGTTAAGTAAAGTAAAGTAACGGAGGTTATTTATTGCTGTCAAAGCATTTAAGAGGGCTGCCCATTTAAGCGTATTAAATCCAACCAAAGTCCAGCGTCCCCCTTCTTATTTAAGCTCAATTAAAGCTCATTTATGTTATATATTTGGGACTCTGTCATTTCTTCATAAATTAAGTATTTCATTTACAGCTTCAAGTTAAAGTTAAATGAGTATGGAGAAGTCTCGTTCTCCACAAGGTTACGCAAAATATTTCCGATATGCTATGTAATTTTTTTTTGTTTGCAATTTGATAGTTATGAAATTAGGTATTTATGAATTTCAGGGAAATAATACAAGACCGTCGCACAGTGGGGTACTTGACGAATCTGGCTGGCCAAAAGTCGATTTCAAAATTACAACGCAGGTGTACAAATATGGGTGTGTGATGAAGATAAATAAATGGGGAATCGTATGATACCACTTTTTTTTCGTATAAACAAACTGGAAATTCTCGGTATCAATTGAAATTCGAATGTTTCGTTCAGCAGAGTTTTGCTCATTAGTTGCCAACTTCAGCGTTTCCTTTTTGAATGTGGATTATTTTTATTTGGGAATTGTATGAAATTTAATTGCTATGAAAAGGGACGAGGCAGATAAGTGTGTAAAGGTTTTTATTATTTTAGTTGAGGAAAAAAGATATTTTATACTTGAAAAGGAAATTTAAAATAATGCATTTTTTCTCTCTTAATTTTATACTATATTTTGAAAATTCGAATGATTTAATTATATTTCCCTGCCTTTCCCTGCAATTATTTTTCTTCTAGCAATAAATATAGACTTTTATCTTGTTATTTATGTAAAAACTAGTTCCGCATTCTTCCGCTTTTTAAAATAAAGGCTGTTCAAAAAATTTAGGTCTAAATTTTTTTTCAATGCATTTCGAGTGCCTAGTTATAAAGCTTCGAAATTTTTATATTATATAAACTTTACTGCAAAACAAATTCTTAGAGATATTAATAAAGTGATCACATGTGTATATTTTTCAGACATTTTCATCTGAATAAAGTAAAGTATTATATGTTTTAAAGCTACATTAAATTAACGCATTTATTAAATTTAGATTTTGCTTTTGCATTTTCCAAAAATTCGGAATAATTAATTTTATTTCTTAAAAAAATATTTTTCTATTGAGTAGAGACACCTTTTGTAATGTTTAAACTGGCGCAACTATTAGAAAAAATAACTACAAAAAAATTGCCGATCACATAACATTTATGTTTTTTTTTTTTTTTTTTTTTTTTTTTTTTGTACTACGTCTTTATTTTGATCTAGGACTATTAAATGCCAAAATAATTACTCACAGTGAATTGTTTAACATTACTCTGTGGTAAAGTGCATCGAACAGAAAGAAAAAATTAATATATATTGAAAATTACTTTTTTCAAATCATTATTTTTTATGAAGATGAAATAAGAATATCAAAGTTTCTCACGTTTTAAATTTAAAATGAAGAACAGGTGAATTAATGTCCAATATTAAGAAGATATATTTATAGAAAAGAATAAGAATTGGATAGGAGATTTGAAATTCCTAGATGTGTAAATCATTCTGAGAAACCAGTAAGAGACTTATGTGAATGAAGTGGAAGATCTAAACAAGAAAGCTGAAACCCTAAGTAGCTCCACAGATGTTGAAGTGCTCCCACATACTAAACAAACTAAGTCGGAAACTTCTGGAAAAAGATGAGCTGTTTTCATACTAAAAGAAGTTACTTTTACTCAAAATGAGCAAAAAAAAAAAAAAAAAAAAAAAATTGTCCAAACACATGTAAAAACGTACACAAATATCACCATTGCAAGCCATATCATTATAGGCTAATTTTTCAAGAAACCAATACCATAGGTGCCAACTCTCCTATTTTTAAGAGAGAGTTCATACAAGAAAGTTTTTATAAACGTTTTCAGATTATGCAATAACCGAAAATATGCTTAAAAGATTCATTTATAAAAGTATTGGTGACAAATCTGATTTAAAAATTAAAAAGTTTGGCAGCTATACAATACAAAATCATAAGAAGTACTCAAAGAAAAAAGCCCTTTATGTATCGTGTTGCAGCATGTGAAAATGGGCTGTTATCCTGAAAAGAAAAAGTAATTTATAATAAATGAAACTTGTGCTGATATTGATATAAAGGATTTTCTTCAGTTTACAGCGTCATGATTACTTGAAGTGGCCACAGAGTTCACCTGAAAAAATTTGCCGAATATCCAGAGAAAACAACAGAACTCTGTTAAGAATATCGTTGGTATCTTATCCAATATCACCCACAATGCACAAAATAATACACACCCCACTGTAATTCAGCATGCTATATTACCAATTAGTCAATTGTTTGAAGGAAGAGCTGAAGCACGCAATAATTATTTTCGCTTATTTCGGAAAAAACTTTGCACAAACAATTTTAAGACTTTCTTGTAATCGTGATGTTCTTAATAGATTACTTTTGGGAGTGTTAACTGAAATGAGATCCACAATACAAAAAAAGTCAAATTCTTAAAAAAAAAAAAAAAAAAAAAAGCTCCAGAGAGTTATTACCGATTGAATCTTCTACAAGCATTTATGACATATAGAATTCCATTTACAAAGAAACAGATGATAGATCTTTAATATGCAGTGATGATGAAATTTTTCCTTACTTATTTATTAAATGTATGAATAATTATTTTTATTATTACCATTATATGAATATTTTTATTTCTTAGATGGTCCTATTTATGATATCTTAAATAATATGTACTATTTGATTTTATATTATATTTATTACTTTAGAGTATTTTTTGTTTTACAGTAAATAAGCACTCCAAAAAAGGGTTTTTTTTGATAAAAATATTAATATGCATCAAAAATAATAGTTCCGTGACTAAAGAATTGATTGAAATTGGTTTTTAACAAAAAAAATAATTTTGGCCAGCCAGATTCGTCAAATACCCCACTGTGCGTCGTTTATTAAGAATACATATTGTTGCGTACTTGGGGGTTCATAAGTTGTCCGAGAATGAAAGGCGAAACTTGCAAAAATTCAGTGATTTATTCACAAAAAGTTCCAGAAAAATACAGGTCTATAAACCAAGTATCAGCTTCAATTCAACCAGAAAACTTAGCTTAAACAACAGCCGTTAACAGCAAAACAACAGTACGAACTGTTTATCAATAACACATAAAGCAAGTCTCATTCAAAGAGTCTCAAAGCAAAGCAAGCATTTGACGAAATTGACACAGATCTGAGATTGGCCGCCTTGGCTAAAAAAAATGCTCCTTTTATACTATTCTATCGAACACAGACTGTTCTGGAAAATTCTCGTATCTCATCAGCCAATGAGATTAGAGCTTCCATATTTGGTATATCCCTAATAAGGATTTTCTCGCCAAGGTCGCCAAAAAAATTGCCAAGGAGGGAAACAGTCGCCAAATTCATTTCTTCACTTATTGGAGCTTTTTAATGCGTTTTTAAAGGAAAATCGGGCTATTTTAACGCTAAAACGACTAGAAATGCACAAAATTAGCACTTTATCGACTTACTAAGCCTCTTTGAAAGAATTTATACAAAAATAAATGCAATTATTTACAATTCCGTAACACATTATATGATATACAAATAGGTATACAAAGAGAGATATAGCAGGGGGTTGAGGGGGGCGGCAGCCCCCCTCAGGAATGTATCTGATTATGGTAATAAGTCGATCGAATCAATATATACTATTATATAATAAGGAATAAATAAAAATGGCCTATTGAATAATGTCTGATGCAAATAGGACGTTGAGGCTCCAGATCTGCAGATCCACTAGTTCTTAAATAAAATTATGTAAAACGTAGAATAAAACTGGCCACTAATGAAATGCTTTTTAAAAAGGTTAGTTAGTTGGTTTTGGGTTAAGGCGAATTCACTATGCAAAGCTCCTAGGTCTGGGTATAATGTGTTTGAAGATCTTTCTTAGGGGTATTAACTCGTTTTTACCCTAGAAAGGTTATGAGAAAATCACCGCAAACTCCTAACGGATAGACCGAAGAGCACGTTCTATATTCAAACACAGCTCCTCTCATCTTCCAGTTTTGAAAGCAGCTTTTATATCAGTTTCTAACGATATCACAGTAGACTAGTTGGCTACACTTGGTTCTCATTAGAATACTGAAAATCAAGCAGCATCGACAATGGTTAATATTTGGGGTGTGTGTGCCTATTTCGACAGGTAAATACGGGCTAAGGTAACGCAGAAAGACTAATTCTTACACACTACACACTTCTTTCAACCACACTTCAACTTTTAAAGAAAATCAAAATTTGTTGGGCTCAGTGAATGAATAAGGGTAACAGTCTGGGAATCACCGTTAGAGGCGGTCTAGAGACATGCTAAAACGATTATAATCCTTCGCTGAAATTTGTTAAAAAGATATTTGAGATTATTATCGTTAAACAGTAGCTGTATGCAGAATCATTAATAAGAAAGAACAAGTAAAGCAATAGATGTGCACAGAAAGTACACAAAAGTAAAATTTTAACGTTCTTTAGAACTAATTTATAAATATGTGTCAACTAATGACAACGGTAAGCGGAAATATATCAGTGATGTTTTCCTGAATTATAAATTATTTTGAAGTAAAATCATAAAAGACAAGGAATGAAACTCATAAGCAATCCCCCAGACCTTGAGCAAGAAAGATTAAGAAAGAATTCCAAAAACAACTGGAATAATTCTAAAGGAAGGACACACACACACACACACACACACACACACACACAAATAAATAAATAAATAAATAAAAATAAATAAAAATAAATAAAAAAAATCTATATTCATTAAAATAAAACGTATTTTTTTTTCAGTAAGATATTCGATTTGCACCAAAGTACACGACAGAAAAATGCCAGAGTTCTTCGTTAGAATTCATTTATAAATGTTTGTGAGCTTATGACAGTAGCAAGCAAAATAATTCAACGTATTTACATTAGTGTTTTTATTTTTAAAGCTTTGTGATTGTTTAAGGCTTTATCAACAAATTCGAAAAATTTTGAAAAAAAAAAAGTTCAAATTTAATTATTTTATTATATATGCCTGTTTATTTTAATCTTTGAAATTATATGCGTATCTATTTTTACTCTTTAGGAGTTTAATTATTTTTCGTGAAAATTTTCGCCATTGCACCACGTATATTTTTTGTTTGTTGATAATATTTGCGTTAAAGACGCATAAAAACTGAACATAAAATTTATCGATAAAAGACGGAGAAATTTATTTACTTATTCTTATTCTTTTCTTTCTTTCTTTCTTTCTTTCTTTTTTTTTTTTAAGAAATTAGGGTTTTAAAATTTTCTGAAAAGGAATTCAAGCCCAAAATAATTAAAGTAGTTAGTTTTTTTTTACCTTTCGTACATTATAATAATTATTATTTTAAGAATTAGTTAAATATGGGAAACATCATCTAGAACTGTTATAGAGACAAATCGACTGTAAAAGAATCATTTTAACTACAACTTTATTAACGTGTTCATGTTTAGAATAAGCAATGTAACTGCTAGCTGTGGTTTTCAGTACATACCGAGCAACAACAACAATAAAAAAGATGGCGCACGGTAAGTGGCGTTTGATACACATTATTAAAAACATTTCTGCAAAATATTTATTAAAATTATTTTCATGGTGTGTTCAGAAGACTTTCACATCAGAAAGATATTATCATATCGGAAAAAAAAAAAAAAAATATTAGAATATTAGAAAATGCATTTTTCTTTCTTTTTTCTTTTTCTTTTTTTTCTTCTCCCGTTAAAATGGGAAAAAAAAAAAAAAAAAAGAATTAAAAAATTAAAAATACGATTTCAATATTTTCTTCTTGGCATTATATAATTGTTTTTAACTTTTAAAAGTTAAATACGTATTGTGAGAACTAAGAACATACTTCCTTTAACTTAACTGTCAAAATTTCGCGAGATTTTATTTGTTCGATAATGAGAATGATATTTCGCTGTGACAAATTAAAAATAAACACATTCCACCGAAATTTGCTGAAAATGTTTAGATTAACTTGTGACAGTTAGTTGTGTTTGGCATGAAATTAAGTCTGTTCTTACTGTGAAGATATTATACTGAATGAAATATTCAAAATGCATGCCTACATGGTATTTTTATAAAGAAATATTATTTATATTTTTATAATTTAAGCAAAATGACTGATAGTGTGAATATTGTGTCTAGATATACACGTACATACATGCAATGAAAAAAAAAACAAAAACAAATTTTGTACTATATGTATTAATTGTTAAAATTCATTAAAATCAAATAAATCTTGAAGGAAAAAAAATCCTATTTAAATAAATAAAATAATTCAATCGTTTCAAAATTACTTTACATTATCCTGTATCATAAAAAGTTACAAACGATTTGCAACATTGACGCATAATTTAATAATTTAATTTTATAGTTAGAATATTTGTATGCTTTTTTTTTTTTTTTTAGATATAGCATTAATAACTCAAATAAATACATTTTTTTTTCTTTCAAATATGATGTCAATTTCACAAAATATTTGTCTTCTCATTTATTTTCATGTGTGAATATATATTATTTTTTAATCACGGCGTCAATGTATTCAATGATGTCATTTTTATCATTTAATTTCTTCCAATTAATAGCAATAATGGTATCAAAATCTAAATTTCACTAATACCTAGTCTAAACCCTTTTATTTAAGATCAAAATAAATCAATACCGTAATTCCCTTTGACAGACTGTCCAAAAACTTGGTCATGTGTTTTAAATATATAGTTTTTTTTTTTTTTTTTTAAATTTATTGAAATTTGCTTATTTTAAGCGGTTAAAGATTATACATATCGTATGATAAAAAATTTTCTCGGGGAAAATTAATTCCTTCTCGAAATTTAGTATATGAATTTTATTAATTTACAAAACATTTTCCAGATCTTAGTATGCATGAATTTAGCCTTGCTTCAGAGAACTTTATTAGAATTGAAATTACTTATTAAGATGCATGAGTTTCATTTAATTAAATAAATACACGTGTTGTCAAAATCTATATAAATATATTAGACGCTCATTAAAGTTTTATGTATTTATGACATGCAAATTTATAACACCTATCATATGTTCTCGTATTATATCTAAAGAAAGCCACTCCAAGGAACTGTAATAAGATTTATAATAAGCTAACTTTTGAACAGAGAAGTCTAATTAATGTTTTTAATTACAATTCTTCTTACACGTGAATAAGGTTCGTTTTGTACGATAGATAACATAACGCAATATATATTTATATATTTATATGTATATACATATACACACACACAATGTATTATAATTGTAAATCATAATAATATTTAGCATACAAAAGATACAGTATTAATGCCAAATTTATCAAAACAATGAAATTAAGTAAACCACAATTCGTAAATGAAAGATAAATAAAATATTCACACTATAATGACTGATAAAAGCCGCTAATGCCAATGATGAATAAATAGGAAATTATTCAGAAACCACCAATCTTTAAGAAGAACTTAACAAATTTAAAAAAGAAATGGAGCATAGCAAATTATAAGAAGTGAAAGGAGATAATGCTCAAAGCTTGAAGAATTTATCATCAGGGGACACGTATCCTTTGTTAGAGCAGGAATATCACAATATTTTAAAAAACTGTATAGCTGTATTAACGAAAAAAAAAAAAAAAAAACTGCAGTGTACATCAGGGCTTGAAAAATCTCAAAATTTTTACATGCGCTGTCGGGCATGTTAGTCTAGAGAATACATGCCCGAATTAAATTTTTACATGTCCAAATATCTTATTCAAATTAATGCATATTAATAAAAACATTCACATATCTAGTGAAAAGAATTTAATGACATTATATCTATATTGATTTGTTTGTTTCAGTTTAATTTAAGTAAAAGGTTTAGACAAAATGGTATAGTTTAAAATTGTTTTTGTAAAGTTACTTTTGATTAAATATTTGCATGCCCAGCCGGGCATGTAAGGTGGAAAAAGTACATGCCCAGTTTGAATTTTTATATGCCCCGGGTATGTCAGGCAATATATTTTTCGAGCCCTGGTGTACATACTTATCTTGCTACAAAACCCAACATAAACAAGAAATAAAGGGATAAATTGAACATTTCAAAGGTACATCAGAATAGAAAAAAAAAAAAAAAAAAAAAAAAAAAATTGAAAGTTTATCCATATGGTAGAAACACCGGTTTCACACAAAAGTTGAGTTGCTTTCATCAATTTACCAAAGTTAGTTAAAAAAAAAAAAAAAAAAAAAAAAAAAAAAAAAAAAAAATCTTAAAAATGAAGCCCATAATCAAGTTAAAGAGAGTATCAAGGTAAATCGAATTGTGAGAGAGAGAAATAAGGAAGTATGCTTTCACATTTAATGTTGGATAAATCATTTATTCATTATTTATTTATTTATTATTTATTCGTTCTTTTTGGCTGTACTATTGCTTTTTATTGCTTATAGTAAATTTGCCTTTCATATTTATATTATGAGATAAGCATAGAGAATCAATGATTTCTATATTCTACATTGTTACTTCAGCTTATTTATGGTAAATATATTTTCCCACGAGGATCAAGCTTAATTTTATTTTCAGGATTTTGCATTTTCATATAATTTCGTACATGATTTCAATTTTGTTTTACAATAATTATTAGGTAAATGTTACGAATTACAGTAGTTTTTAATGAGATCTTGTTGTTAATAAAAGTATGCCATTCATAATTTGGAAAGTCTTATTAAATGTATACATATTACTTCTATCCTTATAAATACTGTTTATTGTTTACATCATTTTAAGACAATCAAGAATTTTGACATGATTAAATAACTTTTTCATTTATTATTAAATTAATTTAAATATAATTTAGAATTTTTTACTCTATATATTTTTATGTAACTATTATCTATATTTTGGTATGTTATATTTGACTTTTTATTTTCTTTCTTCTTCTTCTTCTTCTTTTTTTTTTTTTTTTTTTTTGAGATTAATATTAAAATAATTCTTTTCGAATTTTTACACAATTCATTCTTTATTCTTATTAAAATGGCAGTTTATAGTAAGTTTTTAGCGGCTAGCAATAAAGGCAATTTACAAAACTTGTCTTACTCTCGGTACGATATTTATAGGAATGTCTCTGAATCGTCATTCTGTTACATTTATTATCCTGCTAGTCTACAACTTGAAGTTAAAAAATATTATTCCTCTGGAGGTTTAACTTGTTCTGTTGCTGATAAATGTCAAATGAATGGCTGCTTTAAAAATGTTGCGTATTCTTGTAAAGCATATAATTTTATTTATTCAACGAAATGCAATTTATGTAATAAGGAATATATTGGTCAAGGTAGTAACCCTTCACATAAACGTATTAATTCGCATAAATGTGATGTAAGGTAAATCAAGAAATAATACCACAATAATCTATAATCATTAATTAACAACACCATAATCATTTCTATCAACATGATTTTAATAACAATATCATCAAAATTTTAAATGAGAGTCTGTTACTAAAATAGCAATTAATTAAATTTGCAAATACTATTTATCCATTTGCTCTTAACTCTAATGTTCATAATAAAACACATATGGTTTTCTCCAATCATCTGAATTGGGAATTATCAAAAAGTATGCTAATTTGAATAATTCTCTTACCAAAAAACTTCAAGAACTCTACGTGGTTGTTTCATCAATTCCTCTAAACATGCAACAATTAATTAATATAATTTTTTTTTTAAATCTAAATATAATTGGTAGAATTTTCGTAAACATACATTTGCTATTAAAATAAATTTCTTTTTCTATTTTTTAAAGTTTTCAATTCTAACTTATACAGTTCTCATTTTAGCGATGTAGTTTTTGACTTATTACACTATCGCATTTATTTACTTAATGTGAAACTTTCTATAAAGCGTAGCTATTGATTTAATAACACCCAATTAGTTTTAAAGTTTAAATATCCTATTTTAAATAAAATAATTTTCACCACCTATTTAATGATCCTGAAAATAAATTTCCCATTAACAATTTTGTAACTCAATAATTGTTTGATAATAATATTACTCTTGGGGGTAAAATATTTAATTATAATAAATTTGCTAAATACTTTTCTGATCTAGATAATCCTCCAGGCTATTGTTCTTATTCTAAACATAAATCCTTTTTAAATCATATATATATATATATATATATATGTATGTATGTATGTGTGTGTGTGTGTGTGCATGTGTGTGTGCATGTGTGTGTCATAACTGGTGGTATATATATATATATATATATATATATATATATATAGAAATACATTAATATAATCAGTGCAAAAATGTTTTTATGAAATTTAAAGATGACTCAACTTCAGTATCAAAACAATTCCTCGGATCACAAGCTGAGACTACCAATATCAAATCAAAGAATAATTAAAGAAAAATCGAAATAAATATTGGAAATTGGAATGAGAAAAAAGCATTATTTGCATTCTAACGTTGTCAAGGGCCTGGTAGAATGCAAATATGCTAAAATATGGATGTTTTTCTGTAACAAAGAAAGCAAAAGCTAAGAATTTCTTTGTTCGCAGGCCCGAAACACCCATAGAAAATCCATTAAAGAAGAAAATAAAAATAAAACTATAACCTAATATGACAATCCAAAACCATATAAAATTAAGATTAAAATAAAAATACAAAAATTCAACTTACTGAATAAAATATTTGATATGAACACAACTCAAAAAAGAAATAGACATAGTCAATACAGAAAAACGAAGATCATAATAAAACGACGATCATAATAAAACCTTTACCTAAATATGAAAAACTATAACCATTTAAATGTAAGATTAAAATAAAACCCATAAAATTGTAGAAGAATAAGATTACTTTAACCTTTCTAAATGAAATTGAAGCAATAAACGTCGCACATGTAAAAATGTAACAATCAGTTAGCAGTTAGATCCACAGTTAATTAGTTCAAAATAGCATTGACCATGGAGTAATTTTTAGGATTCACAGTGGAATTCATGTAGGGTAAGGATTCAAATCCTTGAAATAATCAGATGATGATTCCTAATATTGAATCATGAATAGTGCTGCCATCTGGAGTAATGAGATGAAAATAATGGAAAAATACAATCAAATAAATTTAGGATTCAAATAATCAATGTATTTGATTGAAAACCAAAAAATAATACCTAATATTTAGAAGTAAATTTAAATTTGAATAAAATTTATGAGGAGAAAAAAAAAAAAATAATAATAAATAAATAAATAATTAAAAGAATTTTTTTATTAAGTGTTTGGGATAGCCATTAATTAATGCTAAATTTTTAAAGAATCGAAATTGTAATTTTTGATGTTTATCAGACACTAAATATTTGATCCTTAGATTAAAATTAAGAAGAATATTGACAAATACAGATTTATGTAAGCATGTTTTAAAGTTAGTGAAAAAATTTACCTTAAAGGGGAAATCTTTCTTTTTATCATATAAGTCAAATTCTAATTTTCCATTACTATTAATAATAATTTTTAAATCTAAGAAATTAATAACACTAGAATCCAAATCAGTACTACTTAGAGACAGATTTTCAGGATATTTGACAGGTAAGTCTAGATTGGTGTGATTTTTATCCAAATATAATATAATTATATCATCTATGTATCGTAGTAATTTAAAGTTAGTACACTCAATGTCACGCTCATAATAATATAAGTATAGATCAGCTAATATGCTAAAAGCAATCCCACCTTGTGGCAATCCTAAACGTTGTTTATATAAATAATTATTGAATAAAATATAGTTATGGAAAAGGATAAACCTAGTCAGAGTTTTAAAGGCTGAAGGAGTTATGCTAACATTTAGATTTAAATACTGCAAATTTTCTACAAAAAGTTTATTTATAATATCAAACATATCTTTAATATCAATATTATTAAAAAGATCAATGAAATCAAAAGTTTTTATACCAGTAATATCAGTAAGATTTTTAATTTTATTTTTGAGTTGAAAACTATTTTTTAGAAAAAAATTACACTTGTTAGAAACAATATAACTATGTAATTTTTTAAGGATATTCAATAACATAATATTAGCATTAGAAGTATAGGCATTGCAGGCAACAGTAACAGTACGAAATTTAATGGGATCTTTATGAAATTTTGGAATTACAACTAAATAAGGATAATTGTAGTTATTACATTTAGTTTTTATCAACTTATAATAATTAAATATATGCCTATTTTTAATTTCGATACTGTCATTAATCTTAAGAAAAATATTACTAGTATCCATAGTATCAAAAAGAAGTTGTTTATAATACTTTTTACAAATAATTGCATAGTTATTAGCCGCCTTGTCAACATAAGTAATAATAAATTTAGACTGTAAGTCTAGAATTGCTGAATGAATTTCTTTGAAATCATAGTACTTGATATTAGAAAGATGGTGCATATTATAAACTAAATCAAGTTTAAATTTCTCCAATAACTTAAATTTCCACTCATTAAAAAATTCCACTGGTTTATTATAATCAATAGCAATTTTGTATAGAAAGAGATCCAAGTCTAAATTAAATTGAGTAATGATATCAATAAATTTGAATTTTGAGGGCATCCGAAATTTAGTACCATACTTCATCAAAGATCTAAGAGTAAGATTTTCCACAATATTGATATCACCAGTAATAATATGACCATGAGATGTATTGAAAAAAGATTTATATTTGGAATCAGAACAATAGCATGGAGGCTGATCATTAGAAGTAAGAAATTTAGCAAATTTATTGTAGTTAAATATTTTTCTGCCTAAAGTAATATTGTATTTAAAAGTTTTTTGAATGATGAAGTTTTTGATGGGAAAAGGATTGGATGGATCATTAAGTAAATTGTGAATATGAAGTTTATTAAAAACCAGATGAGAAAAATTTATCACCAAGAGAGAGTTATTTATTTTCTGACCAGACTTTAAATCAAGTTTAATATTAAAACACTCAGCCCTATAGTGTAAAATATCAAAGAATACATCACTGAAGTGTGAATCAAAAGAATGAGAATGGAATACTTTAAAATATTTAAGAAGATACTTCTTTTTTATTCCAAAAATAAAATTACGTATAACTTTCCAATTATAAGACTGAAGAAAAATATTTTCTAAGGATTTGAGATTTTGTAATATATATGAAATGTCCAGATGTTGGGAAGACGACCTAGAAGATCCCCTAGAAGTTCTATTAGTCTTTTTATATAAAGAGTGATTTAGAGTTTTATAAATATTACTGTAAAATTCAATTTTTGAAACCTTGGAATAAACAATATGTTGTTTATTATAAACATTAGAATTTAAACCAAAAGGATAGATAGTATTCAGTGATTTAATATATTGTGATTCAAGTAAGAGACGTTCATTCAAATTCTTCTTAAAATTAAGAATTTTCACAGTAATATTATTAAAGTCATGTTGATGGAAGTGCATATATTCAAAATTAGTGGTAAATTGACGTGATTTTTTAATATCAGAGCGATGTAAGTTAATCCGCTTGTGTAATGGATTACTAGTTTGTCCAATATATACCATATTGCATAAATTGCACTTGATAGAGTAAATAATATTAAAAGCCTTACAAAATGTAACATGAGAAGAGCTATCTCTAAAATGAGAAGCATCAGCAAGAGGGCAAGTAAGACATCTAGTAGAATTACATTTTTTGAAAAATAAATTGCGAAGAGGAGGATGATATAGGTAGCAGGATGACGATCCAGAGTAATCCCTATACATTACTCTGTACCGAGCACAAGACAAACCATGAGATTTGCCTTTTTTGCCAGGCGCTAGGAATTTACTAAGAACAACCATTTAATGAATAAAGAAGATAAATATTGGATATATAATAAATTGAGACAATAATTATAAGAAATATTGGAATTTAACTAAGCTTGCAAAATTATAATAGAAGCTTGATAAATTCGTAAAAATAGATAAATATGTTTTCCTATAAAAAAACTAAAACTTTAGAGAATCTTGAGTAAAATAAATATTTTTTGAGAAAAATAATTCTTTTGAAATTCTGGATTAAAATAAATGGAGCACAAAATTGTATAAATACATAAACAACCTTTAGTAGAAAAGTATGAAAAATGTATTAATATTTACAAAAAGTAGTCATAGCCATGATGAAAATTCATCAATGATACATACAACAATATATACAATAATAAGTTATTTAAAATAGACCCCTCCCAAAATAAATAAATAAATAAATAAATAAATAAAAAAAAAAAAAAAAAAAGGATGACTAACAAATAATAATGTAGTAAAACACACAATATTACCAGTAAAGAAACTTGCTAAATGATTGATGAAAGTAGTTCAAAATGATCATTAAATTGTAAAACACTGAATGAGAATTGTAATACACTGAACAAGAATTGATATAAGAATTGAAATAGTGTTATAAATAATAATAATAGTAGTAATACAACATAAAATGCGCAACAGCAGCTATAAAATGATGTATTTTAAAAAATTTGTGAAAATTAATAAACTGCTTAAGTAATAGCAAAAATTGTTATATATATATATATATATATATATATATTGTACAAAACCTTACTTTAAGGGGGCTTGGAACCTTTGACGGCACCCCTGACATACATTTTATATAAAAGCTTAAATTTCCCTTTAATATTTATAAATTAAACTACATTAGTTTTATTCAATAAAATATATATTCAGACAACAGTTCTTATGGTTTTTGATAGATTTTTTACAGATTTGAAATCTTAAAATTGTGTTTTCCCAGTTTGCGTTTTTTCATGAATTCGTGATCTTCAACATACTTACACTTCTTCAGATATTTAAGGAAAAACTTAAGATTTATTATTATTATTATTATTATTATTATTCAGTAGAACCTACTTAAAAGAATTATTGATGGGTTTTGAAATTTATTAAGTAGTTTTTGAGAAAAAAATTAAATGCGCATATCTATGTAAAAATTTGAAAATCCACCCCTAATTCTTCTAGGTAAGTTCTATTAAACATGAAAAAAAAAAAAAAGTTTTCTTAACTCTTTCCACTCTTAATTATGAATAGGGCAGATTAAAAAAAAAAAAAAAAAAAAAAAAAATCAATGATTGGCTAGATATTCTACATTATATGTATAAGTATCTTAATTATGAAATACTATAACATTCCGCCAATTACCAAATTAATTAAAAAAGGTTTTAATAGTAGGACACTAGGCTATAATTAGCCAAAAGTGAAAATTTATTCTATTTACAGTTTACAATTATTTTGTATGAAACATTTTGAAAAAATTTCTTTGTGCGCGGAAAACATAAAAATACTACACATTTCTCAAAAAATGAAGTAATTTTAGTAGAAAAGATGCATTCACTTTTTGGCTGGAAATGACTAGACACTTCCATTATCTTCTCTGCTGGGGGCGTCCTATCACCTACTGAGCAAAAATGGTAACATACTGCTATTCTTGTATGTATTATTAGTAGGACACTAGATTTTGAGGTTAAAATTCTTGAAAATAAGGAATTTAGAGTAATGTAAAAATGTGTTCTAATACTAGGACGTCAGGATCGAAGTGGTTAAATATCTGTCGAAGTTTAAGCATTTTGAAGATCATGAATTCATAAAAAAATTCAAATAAAGAAAACGCAATTTAAAGATTTCAGATCTCTAAAAGAATATATTAAAAACCATTAGAAAAGTTGCCTGAATGTATATTTTATTGAACAAACCTAACATAATTCAATTTATAAATATTAAATGGAATTATAAACTTTTATATAAACTGTACTTGATTGCAAAATGATTACATAGCATATCAGAATTATTTTCCGTAACCCTGTAAATGAATTACTAATTCTATGCCAACACTTCTCCACTGGAAAACATTCTTTTAAAATTCTAATAAAATTTCATTATATTTAACAACGTGTAAGCATGTTAAAATACACTTTTAAGAAATACCGACTATAGAACGTAATAGTACGAAATTCTTTAATGTATCCCAGAAAAGGAGCCACAGTAATTATATACACTAAAATGAATACACCTGTTTAATTAACTATAACTCATTAATATTTCACCCTAATTTGACATCATTTGGATGATTACAGTACGTCATCGGAATTTTCTTGTGGGGTTCTTTAAATAAATTATTTAGTCTGTATATATCCTTTTTCTAGAGAAAACATGCTTTTATGCATCTTTATAATGTATGTTCATTCCATTATGTTGAATGCAACATAAACGCATTAAAGTGCGCTTAAATAAAAATTTGTTCATAGGCTCTAATGTCACGAAATTCTTTTGCGTGTATCCGTAAACGAACCATAAATATTGTATACACCAGTAAAAACTATTCAGCTTATTATACGTTTTTTATGAATAATTGTTCGTAATTTGACATAATTTGGCTGATTACGTTACATTGTCAGAACACTTTTGTATAGTCTTGTAATTAGGAAGCCTAAGAACACATATTTTCTGCAGAAAGTATATAAGTTTAAGCATCTCAGTAATGTATGCTAATTTCATTTTGTTGATAGCAAAGTAAAGATGTCGAAATGCGTTTAAACGAAATTCATCCCATATGTTGTAATGATAAGAATTTTGACGTGTCCTTGTACACAATCCATAAAAAATATAGACATAAAAAATTATATAGCTATTTCTATACAAAGCCGGAATGTGTGTGCCAGTTTGCAAGTCAATCGGAGGATTTTTGCGGCCGCTATTGTGGTACATACAAATTCTGCCCATAGACCATAATGATGAGAAAAATTTGGTGTGTCCCTGTACACGAACTATAAATGGAATACACATCCAAAACTATACAGATAAAATTCTGTGTGGTTCATAAAAATGTGTTACAAATTGCATGCCAATAGCGTGATTTTCGCGGTGGCTATCGTGGTACATATAAATTCTTCCTGTAGGACGCAATGATAAGAAAAACTTTGGCGTGTCCCTTTATACGAACTACAAATGTAATACACACCTAAAACTATACGGCTAATTCCGTTGGGCGCATGAATATGTGTACCAAATTGCAAATCAATAGCGTGATTTTTGCGGCCGCTATTGTGGTACATACAAATTCTTCTCATAGGCCGTAATGATCAGAAAAACACGAACTACAAATGAAATACACACCTAAAAACTATACAGCTGATTCCGTGGGGCTCATGAGCATGTGTACAGAATTTCAAGTCAATAGCATGGTTTTTGCGGCCGTTATCGCGCGAGAGACAGACAGACAGACAAACAAAGAAACACACAAACGGAATCTAAAACCGTTTTGAGTCTCAACAGAGGGCCTCCACTCAGCAATTATTACTTTTTATTATTATTATTATTATTATTTCAATACTTATTGATGTTTGAAGTAGGAAGTGAATTTATCAACTTAAAAATTTTAATTTTGACTCGACAAATTTTGATTCGGATTTTCATAAAATAAAACACTTTTGAACAAATATTTTAAATTTAAACATACTGCATAATGTTATATGTATTAAAGTAAAAACATTTCTAAAATATTAATATAAATATAAATTCTCTAATATCAAACATAATGTTAAATCGAGATATATAGCTGGTTATACATCGCAGTGAAAATTGTCAACTTTTCCCAGTCCTAGTGCAAAGTTTTAAAGCAATAAATTAAGAAGTTTTTCAAAGTCTTACGGATATTGACAAAAAGAAAAAGAAATATTCTGATAAAATTAGAGTTAAAATTTGGAAATGCAATGAAATTAAATTTTAGCATCAGATACAATTTTGATCATAATTTTTAAACCAATGTGGATAGAAGCTTAAATGAAGTGTCAGAATATTCAGTATAGTTTATATATCAACATATTTTTATTTATTTATTTATTTATTTTTTAAAGATTTTACCTAAGGTTAAAACCCTTTAGATTCTTTAAGCGGATACGACTATAATCTTAAAAGTTTCACGACCGCTGACGTGAATTCACGTCATTTGAAAAGCTGTAATTCCGCCAGTGGGCGTTTCTTTAGGTTACATAGGTTACATTATTTCTTAACATTATACCCAATATTCATTTTTGTGCAATCAATGCATAATGGATACAAATACTTTGATTAGAAAGAGTGTAATCGTAATTTATTTTCATTTATATTTTCAATATGAATATAGAAAACGTTGATTTAGAATAATGTAATATAAAAGAATAAAACCCTATTGGTTTCACAATCATTTTTTAGTAAATAAAGCAGGCTGGAGTATTGAAATAGAACATAGAACGATTAAATAATTTCAATATTTTTTTTAATCAAACTGCACACACTTCCATCAACAGATATTGTTGAAAACAAACATTTCTATTTATAACATATTATATACAGATTATGTACAGAGGGCCCAGAAATTAAAGTAAATTCCAATAATACTTGCGCAGTAGCTACATAACTATTAGAACATTCTTTCTTTTTCTACCTTCACCGGTAGCGGTAAACAGAGGCATTCCGGTATAACCCGCTTCAACTGGAGAGGAGTTGAGTTGCTCTGCTGCTATTGCTGGCCTTGTGGGAGGAACTATTATAGCTGCTCTAGTTCTCCAACATCCTCCCCACTTGAGAGTTCTGCAAAAATGCTCAACAGAAATATGACACTGAAAAATACTAATGGAAAGGTTAACAAATGCCAATATATATATATATGAACTACATTAAACATCTAATAATAAAAAAAAAATACCCAAAAAAATATTTAGAGTTCACTTTTTAAAGAAAAAAAAATGTTTTTATAGTTTTTGAGCAGTTTTATGTTAAAAATGCACATCAAGTCTTTTTACTGGTCTCACTACCCTGCCAAAACGTGTCTTAAGTAGCAATCCATCATTAGGCTTCTCACTAGTGTTGTTATTTGTTTTCGGTGCAAGATTTGGCACATGCTGTTCAAGCCTTTGTGTGATTTCAAGAGGACAGAGTCTCTGGATTGGTCGTAGTAAAACTCCTTTCGATGTTCTAAGCTTAACCAGTCTAATAATTCCATCTTTACTAGGAAAGAGTTCGATGACCTTTGCCAAGGGCCTACATAAGCGTTTCTTATCGTCGCTGCCAATCAAGACTATATCACCCACTTGAACTGTGTCGTGACTTTTGGGGATCGACGAACGTAGAAAACCCAGATATTCTCTTCTGAATCTTTGCTTTAAAGATTCTCTTACTCTCTGAATATATCTGTATCTTTCAACAACGTCAGTTTTCTCAATTTGATCCAAGTTAGATACATCACTTGTTAGTAATTCTTGAAGGAACAATGTAGGCGTTAGAACATTTAGTTCTTGATCTTCAGATATGTACGTTAACGGTCTATTATTCATTATAGATTCGCATTCACATACAAGCGTATGTAGTTCTTCTTGTGTCAGAGAGGCTCTACCTAAGTTTTTTCGAAGCAAAACTTTAAGAATTCTTATAAGTCTTTCCCAGAACCCTCCCCACCATGGGGCTGATGGTGGGTTAAATTTCCATCTAATTTCCTTTACTTCAAACGTTCGTTGAATCTCAGTCCAATCCAAACTCTTCAAAGCATTATTTAATCCAGTAAAGTTTGTACCGTTGTCGGAGTATAACACAGAAATCCGTCCTCTTCTCGCTATAAATCTTCGTAAAGCCTGAATGAAAGCATTCGTAATAAGTGATGGAATCAATTCTAAATGTACAGCCCTAAACACCGCACAAGAAAATAGTACGATCCAAACAGAGGACCTGCTAAATCAACTCCTGAGACTTGGAAAACTGCTGTTAATTTCGCTCGATCTTCTGGAAGAGGAGGAAATGGTACTTCTAGATATTTAACCTTTTGCTTCTTACAGATATTACACTCATGTATGACATTTCGAATAATTCTTTTTCCCTTTAAAATCCAAAATCGTTCTCTCAAAATAACAAGTAGAGCAGACGCTCCAGCATGCTTGTTGACAACGTGTTCTTGCTCGATAAGTCTTTTCACTACTGGATGTTTGGAAGGAAGAACCTTGTAAGTCTTGATTTCAGTTTTAGTATTCCCTCATCATCTTTATAAGTTTGGAAATTTACGAGAGATCTTTTGCCTTCTTTATCTGTAAAGCATTCAGTCTGTACACAACGAAAAAGTGTCTTTTGAGCATTTTCAATTTCTTCAGATGTAAAATTTGGATATTTTCTTAAGTCTTTAAATTTCGGTTGAAAACGTAATATCCAAGCTATGATTTTAACAATCTTGGAAAATTTTGAAACTCTGTTCACTAATCGGGATACAACAGATTCAAACTCAATATTATTAGCAGAAACTACAGTTCTTCTTTTTTCTTGAGCAATCTCTTCTTCATTGATATTTATGACTGACTTAGGCCATTGCTCTCTTGGATTCTTCAACCAGACTGGTCCCAGCCACCACTGAGATTTAAACAACTGTTCAGCTCCACATCCTCTGGATGCAAGATCAGCAGGGTTCAATTCACCGGAAACATGGAACCAGTTCTCAGCATCAGTAAGTTTCCTAATTTCATTTATGCGATTATTTACAAAAACTGACCACTGTTCTTGCCGCTTAATCCAACTGAGTACTGTAGATGAATCAGTCCAAAAATAGGATTCCATTTTTTCCATTTTTAGAGCATCTTTAACTGCTTTGAACAATCTTGCTCCTATTGTAGCTTCCATGAGCTCTAAACGTGGAATTGTTATCTTTTTCATTGGAGTTATTCGAGATTTAGCTTGCAATAAGTGAATGTTCACTACACCATCAGTGGACTCAGATCTTAGAAAAACGCATGCGGCATAGGCATCTTTGCTCGAATCTACAAATGTATGCAAGCTTAGAAGTGACGATTCAGTCACACCAGTCCATCTAGGTATTTTTATGTCTTTTAAAAAATGCAAATTTTTGACCCAACCAAGAAACTTATTTTTAATTTCATCACTAACTTCCGCATCCCAATGTTCTTTAGTTTTCCATATGGCTTGAAGCAAAATTTTGGGTTGTATTAAAGCTGGGGCAATATAACCTGTCGGATCGAAATTTTTCTAATAAATGACAAAATTTTTCGTTTCGTTAGTTTTTCTGTCTTATCAAATTTTAATGCTTCATAATCTATTTCTAAGGTATCAGAGTATTTGTCCCATATTAAGCCTAACACTTGTGTTTTAGAATCTTGAGAAGGGATTTCAGGAAAAGCTGCACTTTCCCAGCCCCTAAGATCAAATTTCCCTTCTTTCATAATATCTGTGGCATATTTCACAAAGTTATCTAATTCTGAAATGTTATGTACACTGGCCACACAATTATCCACGTAAAAACTGTCACGCAATCTTTCCAGCAATTTTTCAGAATACTTTATTTTCAACGATTCAGCTGACAAATGGTGATGAATAACTGCCATGAGTAATATAATCATTATGAAGATTACTCAAATAAATTTTGTAACATATATGTTTATTTATATCTGTTTTTTCTCCACCGAATAATGAATGACAAAATTCTTCTTCTCTTACAAAATCGAAATTTAATTCTTCTGCAGTGGATTTCAATATATATGATTTTTGAGAACCTGTATCTAGGACAACTCTCACTTTGCGCTTCGCATTTTTTCCATGCAGCATTACAACTAAAGTTTGTAAAAATACATTATTAGTAGCATGAGATTTTGATTTAGTTTCTTTCTGTGTAAATAGTGTGTCAACACACTTTTCTTTTATTTCATCGTGATTCGAAAATGACCTAGAACCTTCATTATTTTTATTAGATTCCAACGTGGGACACATAAATTTTAAATGTTTCTTACTACAAATCTGACACCTAATGTTTGATTTACATGAATTGGCTACGTGGCCCTTAACTAAACAAATTCGACATAATCCCTTATTTTTAATAACTGAAAGTTTCTCGCTTAAAGGGATATAGAATGCTTTTTTACAAAATCGCATTTCATGATCTTTTGAACAAAACGAACATAAATTATTTTTTGAATCATGTGTAATTAGTTCCATTGCGGATGGATAATTATCTTTTACATTTTTATATGTTGTTAAACCTTTATGTTCGCGCTCGGGAAGCGTATTAAAGATCGGTTCTGCTCAATTTAATCTTTTCTTCGGACTGTACTTCATTTCTTAAAAACAGAAGTATGGCATTAAGACTCGATATTTTATTTTCAGTTTCTAGAATTTTTCTCTGTCGTTCAAATAAACGTAATATATTTATGGGTAATGAACTTTCAACTAAGGGATATCAAATTAGGCCACACATTTCACTAGTAACACCCAAAGTGCCTAGCGCATGTAACTGAGTAGATAATTTATTATATAAACCGCTCAAAGAACCATTTTTCTTATTATTAGAATTAAGAACAAGTTTTAATAACTCCCTAACATAAAAATCGATCAAAAGGTCTTCTCGACCATACCTTTCTTTTAAGCTCTGTATAGCCAAATCATAATTTTCTGCAGTCACGGGATATGACTGAACAATTTCTCTAGCTTCGGATTTAATTTTAGTTGACTGAATCAAATAGTGAAATTTATCTGCTTTACTTAAATTTTTATTCTCATGAATATTCTTAAATTGGTTCCAAAATGTGAGCCAATCTTTTAAATCTCCCCCGAATGTGTAAAGTTCAACTTCAGGGAGACGCTGACATAATGTTTTACCCAGTTTGTTATGCTCTAATTGATTATCATTATCAACAATATTACTTTCTTTTACATTTAATTTTTTGTGATTTTTAAAAAGCGTTGAGCTCTTAATTGGATTCTCAGTGATTTTCCCCTATATTCCTCTACAGAATCAAATTCTGTTTCAAATTCTTGTTCTTTTAAACTATCTAAATATGTATTATGTGTTAGTTCTAATGTATCAGATTTTTGTTTAAATAAAACTAAACTGATCTCTACTTCTTCGAACGAAGAATTTTCGTCTGCTAGTATATTATCTAACTTATTATATGCCCTCGTGAAGGAAGCTCAGTGTGCAGTTTTATTTGATTATTTCCATTTTTACTATCAAATAATATAATATTCACTCAATATTTATTTTACTAAATTTTACTTAGTAAATTTCGTTTTCATAAATTTGAATTCACCACAAGATAAACTTCAAAACCAAAATATTTTCGTTTTACAAACTTTCAATTGACAATTATAAACTTCAAAATATTTCTATTTTCATTGTATCAATAAATAATACACTTTGTATTACTATCTAATACTATCTAAATTATATAATACATTCATTAATAAAATGCATTCATTTATGAAATATGCTTCGTAAGTTTCGTTTTAATATATATATATATTTTTTCAGATCATCAATGAAAAACTTCAAAATGGAAAAAATCTAATCTTCTTACCTCTTAATTATTACTCATTCTATTTTAAAAGACGCCAGGCCCACCCGGGGGCGCCAAAGTTTGGTTTCACAATCATTTTTTAGTAAATAAAGCAGGCTGGAGTCTTGAAACAGAACATAGAACGATTAAATAATTTCAATATTTTCTTTTAATCAAACTGCACACACTTCCATCAACAGATATTGTTGAAAACAAACATTTCTATTTACAACATATTATATACAGATTATGTACAGAGGGCCCAGAAATTAAAGTAAATTCCAATAATACTCGCGCAGTAGCGACATAACTATTAGAACATTCTTTCTTTTTCTACCTTCACCGGTAGCGGTAAACAGAGGCATTCCAGTATAACCCGCTTCAACTGGAGAGGAGTTGAGTTGCTCTGCTGCTATTGCTGGCCTTGTGGGAGGAACTATTACAGCTGCTCTAGTTCTCCAACAAGCCCAAAGGTGGAGCTTACAGTCAAAAACACAAAAACATGCGGTCGCGAAAGTGTTAAAGGCACATTAAAAATATTTTTATTGCTTATTTTATTCTATAGACAGGCCTACTAATTAATACACTGAAGATAAATATTTTTTCAACTTAGTAAAAAAGTGTGAAAAATATTTATTTCTTCTTGACTGCAGGATTAGAAATATTGCAATTCAATTGCTTCAGGACACAATACATGCAATGTGGAAACATGAAGTGAAGGCAAACAAAACAAACTTTAAATTCACAATTGAACAGAAAAATTTAACGTGTCAGGAATGCAATAAAAAGAATTTTGTTGAAATCTGGAAATGTCTTTTTTGAACACATTTATATTGGGGAAAGGATTTGAAATTTAATCGAGTTTTAGCTGTGATTTATTTTTCGAAGTGGCATTAAAATATAGCATATAGTATTTCTTTATATGGTCTTTGCTTTTAAAAAATTATCATTTTATTATAGATAATGTGATTATTTAATGGAATTTAGAAAATATTCTCTATATTCTTCTTTCAATGATAGAATTTTAAAAGCCAGTATTAAATTTTCATCTTGTATGATTTATCACTTACGGTTGTCTACTGTTTTTTTTTTTATTGCTGATAGGATATATTAAAATTGCTTCATTTTTAACATTTTGCGGTGTAGTACAATAGTACTTATGATTTAGATTCTTCTGTCGATTCCTATGTTTCATTTCAATTTGCTTGGGTCGTCTTGAAATTGGTTGTATGTAATTAAAAATCATAGCAGAATATGCATCACTGAATACACAGAGCATATCATTTATTGTTATTTTACACACAAATATATACACCTATTAAAAAAAAAACTGATTATTTTATATAATTTTAGTATATATAATCTGATAATATATTTACTATACATACACAATAGCCTCGAAAAGAGCATAATGACATACGTTATAGGACTATTGATGCAATATATAATGTAGATCGCTGGTACGTTACAATTTACAGGAAAAATATGAATGAAGAAAATGCACTATATGATAAAGATACTTTAAATTTTGAACTTTTTTTTTTTTTTTTTTTTACAGAAATATATTATATATAAATAAGGGTGTTATAGATTATGTTACATTTTACAAGTACAGATGAGAAATTATTGTCACGTAGATGTCGTGAAGAGCCAAAGGGAACACTCGAAGTGAAGTAACAAACGTAGTTTATTAGCAGAACAAACTTGTGATACAGCTACACTCGGCTGAGAACATACTCAAACTGAGGAACAAGTTGCTTATATACAATATTCGAATATTCCAGAATACAAGATTAACATAAATTAGAATATTCTAGAAACTGCTAGAATAGGAAATTAAATATGCAAAGATAATTATAAGACTTTTGAAATAATTATTTAGAGTCTTTAAATTTACATGCCCCCGGCTGGAATCGAACCGAGTACGTCTGGGTGACGGTCCAAAGACATACCTCTACGCCACGGCGGCTTCGAAGAAAGCTGACTTTGTGGCATTGCCCTCCTTTCAAAGAACAGCGCCTTGCTGTTGTTAAGACTTCTGGGTTAGAGCTCTAGTCCTCAAACGCGTCATTGGTCCCCTGTAAGTACCGTTCGTTTGAGATTGAACGGCATCATTCGGATTTTGTGTGTCTTCGTTCTCAATCTGCTTGTCCGGATCATAGTAGGGTTTCATACGTAATACGTGGACAATGTCTCTTGGTTTTCTTCTTCGCGACGCAGGATCAAAATCTTGAACCTCATAGGTGACGTCTGATAAACGACGTAAAACCTGATACGGCCCAAAATACCTTCTTAAAAGCTTTTCGGAGAGGCCGACTTTTCGGACTGGAGTATACACCCATACGAGATCTCCAGGAGCATAAGAAACCATTCGGTGTTTGGAGTCGTAACGTCGACGGTCTTTATAGTGGGCTTTCAGAGTTCGCACTCGGGCTAGCTGCCTGGATTCTTCAGCTCTGGCAATAATCTTGGCTATGTGATCGTCGTCTACATCACCAGGGCAAAATGGTAACAGTGTGTTCAGTGTCGTTTCAGCTTCACGTCCGTGAAGCAAATAAAAAGGCGTAAAACCCGTCGTCTCCTGTTTAGCGGTATTGTAAGCAAAGGTAACAAATGGTAGAATTTCATCCCAATTTTTCTGCTCTGTATCCACGTACATGGACAACATGTCAGCCAAAGTTTTATTAAACCGCTCGGTCAGTCCATTTGTTTGAGGGTGATATGCTGTCGTCATATGATGATCGATATTACACAATTCGACGAGAGCGGAAACAAGTTTGGACTGGAAGACAGCTCCACGATCTGTGATAATTACTCGGGGAGCTCCATGCCTTAGGAGAATTTTTTCGAGCAAGAACTTCGCTATTTCTTCCGCTTCAGCGATCGGTAAAGCTTTCGTTATTGCATATCTCGTTAAGTAATCAGTGCAGACTATGATCCATTTGTTCCCACGAGTAGATTTCGGAAATCTTCCTAGAAGATCGATCCCAATGCGATGTAAAGGTGCTATAGCTGGAGGGATAGAAACTAAGCGTCCAGGAGGTCGTTGAGGAACGGATTTTCTCCTCTGACATTCTCGACAGTGCATCACATACCGAACGATATTTCTGTACATCCCAGGCCAGTAAAACCTTTTGCGGATTCTGTCATAAGTTTTCGCAAAACCAAGATGTCCTGCGGTGGGAGCGTTGTGGAAATGTCTCAATATGTCCGCTTGTAGATGTTTGGGGATGACTGGCAGCCACGTTTTTCCATCAGGGTCAAAATACTTTCGACATAGTACTCCGTCAATTAATTCAAATTCCTTTTTATCCGCGTTGGTGCAGTTATTCGACAAAATAATTTTTGCGAGATCTGGGTCTTTCTTCTGTTCAATCGCAAGGTTCATACTCGTAGTCACAGCTAGAAATTTCTCTGGCGTCTCAGTTTCTTCGTCCACTGGATTCCTCGAGAGAGTGTCAGCGTCCCTGTGCTTCTTACCAGTTTTGTATATCACTGAGAAATCATGTTCTTGAAGGCGAAGGGCCCATCTTGCCAGTCTTCCTGAAGGATCCTTTAGACTCATAAGCCAGCATAGTGAATGATGATCCGTTACAACAGTAAAATGTTTTCCGAATAGATACGGCCGGAATTTGTTGATAGCCCATACGATGGCAAGGCATTCCCGTTCAGTGGTGGAATAATTCTTTTCGGCTTTTGTCACGGTTCTTGAGGCGTAAGCTATAACTTTTTCTGCATTGTTTTGAATTTGCACAAGGACTGCCCCAATACCATACCCACTGGCATCTGTATGAATTTCTGTAGGGGCGCTTTCGTCGTACATTCCTAAGACTGGATCAGAAGTGAGGGCTGATTTCAGACTGTTAAAAGATTCGGCCTCTTCAGGACTCCAATGGAACTTCGCATCGCCCTTTAGAAGCAACTGCAAGGGTTCAGCGAGATAACAAAAGCCCTTAATAAATCTTCGGAAGTATGAGCAAAGTCCAAGAAAGCTTCGTATATTATGTACATTCTTTGGAGTTGGAAAATTGCTTACGGCTTTCACTTTGTCGGGATCTGGACGGACGCCACTACTAAAAACAAGATGACCCAGTATTTTTACTTCTTTGGCCGCAAATAGACACTTCTTCGGGTTGAGCACAAGACCAGCTTCCTGAAGACATTTCAAAACAAGCCTTAGTCGGGTGAGATGTTCTTCAAAAGTTTCTGAAAATACTATAATGTCGTCTAAATAACAAAGACACACAGTCCATTTTAAATGGCGTAGCAAATTGTCCATCATTCTTTCGAAAGTCGCAGGTGCGTTACAGAGTCCAAACGGCATAACTTTAAATTCGTATAAGCCTTCGGGGGTTATGAATGCCGTCTTCTCTCGATCAGCTTCGTCTACTTCTATTTGCCAATACCCAGAGCAGAGGTCCATGGAAGAAAAGAACTTGGCGCCTTTCAGACAGTCTAGCGTATCGTCGATACGAGGTAGAGGATAGACATCTTTTTTCGTGATCTTATTGAGCTTCCGATAATCTACACAAAAACGCCAGCTTCCATCTTTTTTCCTAACGAGCACCACGGGTGAAGACCAGGGGCTTTCAGATGGCTGGATGATACCTTTATCAAGCATTTTCTGAACTTCTTCACGAATGACGCGTCTTTCGGTCGGTGATACACGGTAGGCTCGTTGGCTGATTGGAGCATG
Source organism: Salticus scenicus (assembly GCA_963930645.1). Taxonomy (NCBI): domain Eukaryota; kingdom Metazoa; phylum Arthropoda; class Arachnida; order Araneae; family Salticidae; genus Salticus; species Salticus scenicus. Next base: position 205,535,303 of record OZ005653.1, on the reverse strand, counting down.
ATCACCTGTATGAATCCTGTGTTTCACATTCGTCCGTGAGGTTGTCGACTTCTCAGTCTTCTCGAAGATTCCAGAAAACTTTCGAAGCAGTTCGGCTAGTTTGGTTCTTTGTTCGTTGTTCAACTCAGGGGATATCATTCGAGAGCAGTCCATCAGGGAATTTGACGTGTCTTGTGTATTCAGGCCATCCGTCGTGTCGACAATCGCACATAAATGTCCTTCATTCAAGGGTTCGGCTAGGCCTAGGCACCTTCCTTTAGGAATTACTTGGTTCCTGGACTGGAGGTTGGCGACCCAGATTTCACTTTGCCCGTTATGGTATAAGGTTAACATGGATGGTATAGCAAAATTCTTCTCGAAGAGCAGATTTTTACTGCCGTCTATGATTACATTTACCTCTCTTTGTATTTGGCATCCTGAAACTGCTACTTTAGTTAAAGATTGGGGCTTAAGAGTGTAGTCTCTTGTGGCATACAATTTCCAGGCGTCCATCGCTGCGAGGTCATGACAAACGTCTTCTAAAAATAGTTCACTTTGTCCACAGTCTATCACGGCTTTAGAAGCTTCCAAAAAGTCCCATCCAAGGATTATGTCATGACTACAATGCGGCTTAACAATGAATTCAAATGGCAGCTCTCTGCTATTTATGTGAACACGTAAAACACATTTTCACATCGGCCGGACAAAATTTCCATCGGCGACTTTCAGCATTGGCATCTTCTTGACTTCAGAAAACAGAACCTTTTTTAGGGATCGACGAGACTTATCGGAGACGACAAAAAATGAGGCTCCAGAATCCACTAGGGCTCGTATCGACTTTTTATCCACGATTATGTCTAGTTGGTTACCAGTCATCTTTGCGGCCGACGGAGGATTTTGATTACATGCGGTCTCACCTCCTTGGAAGGTCGCTCCGTTTAGTTTTCCTCATTATTGCGGCTTGGAGATCGACTTAATCGACGATATGGCGACGGTGATCTGAAACGGCGTGTTGGAGATCGGCCTCTAGTTGGACTAGGAGATGAACGGCGAGTGAAGATTGGTCGGCGAAGTTCATCTTCTGCGTCAATTTCTTCAGGGTTCTGTCGGCGACGTCGATAGCTGTCGAAAATAGCTTTTCTTTCTCTGCAATAACGCACAACATGTCCAGGACGTCCACAGTGGAAGCAGACTGGTCTGTTGTCAGCTGTTCTCCAGAGGTCAGTTTTTCTTGGCTGCGTGGGTGATCTCTGGACAGGAACTCTGGATTCTCTGGTTACAGTGGCATATGTTGGTCGACGGGATGTTTTGGCCGGTGTTGATGAAACGGGGGCTAGGACCCTTTGAACTTCATCTTGGACTAGTTCTTCTAGGAATTGCGAACATGGCTCTGAAGGTTCTTTCGTCTGGTTGATCAGTCGATGGACTTCCTCCTGTACAATTTGGCGGATAAGCGAGACCAAATCTGGTTCCTCTTCCATGGCTGCCACTGGTACGACGTTTGGAAGCCTCCCAAATCTTCGTCGTCCAACCCTCTTCTGCTTCATGTCCTCAATGTAGTTGCACCATTTAATAAAATTCGTTGTAGTGCTGATTTCTTTCGTCAACAGGGTTTGATAAATGTCCTCCGCAATGCCTTTCATTAGGTGAGACACTTTTTCGTCCTCGGTCATTGAAGGATTAATTTCCTGGCACAGACCTAAGACACTCTGTATATAGGACTGCGTACTCTCTCCTAACCGCTGGGCTCTGTACTTCAATTGCTCCTCCGCCTTTCTGGTATACTTTTGTCGGTCGCCGAAAAGTCCGCTTAATTCTTTCTTGAACACCTCCCAGGAATTCAGAGTATCTTCATTGTTTACGTACCACCGTTTTGCCGTACCATCTATAAAGAAATAAACATTGGCTAAGCACATCATGTCATCCCATTTGTTAAATTTAACCACTCGATCGTATTCTTTAAGCCATTTCAGAGGATCTTCTCCAGGCACTCCTCGGAAGGTCGATGGGCTCCTTTGCTGCTGGTAGGTAGGAGTCAATACGATGGGCTTAGTCTCTCCTGACAATTTGGTCTCTTCCGGCATTTTTGTTTTCTTTTTGCTGTCTGGAAAATAAAGTCCGTATTCGGGAGATTGTCCTCTTAAACGGAGACTTCTGCGAAGATCACCACTGTTATCCACGTTTGCAAGGTTTAGTACCCGGCGCCTCCACCAAAAATGTCACGTAGATGTCGTGAAGAGCCAAAGGGAACACTCGAAGTGAAGTAACAAACGTAGTTTATTAGCAAAACAAACTTGTGATACAGCTACACTCGGCTGAGAACATACTCAAACTGAGGAACAAGTTGCTTATATACAATATTCGAATATTCCAGAATACAAGATTAACATAAATTAGAATATTCTAGAAACTGCTAGAATAGAAAATTAAATATGAAAAGATAATTATAAGACTTTTGAAATAATTATTTAGAGTCTTTAAATTTACATGCCCCCGGCTGGAATCGAACCGAGGCCGTCTGGGTGACAGTCCAAAGACATACCTCTACGTTATGGCGGCTTCGAAGAAAGCTGACTTTGTGGCAATATTTCTTGTTGTTACATTTTAAAATAACACGTTTCGAGTAGTGTTATCTGTTTCTATTAACTGTATTAAATTTAACTACACTATACAATTTACTGATAATATTGTTACAGCGGATTAAGTCTTTAACCTGCCATACTTATTCTATTGCAGTGAAAGTACTTTCACAAGGAAAGTGAAAATAACGAGGCATTTCATTCATTTTCAGTGAAGTCAGCCTTGGCGACAAATTTGGCGACTTGGCAATGAATTTGGCAACTTGCCGACCAAATTCGTCGAAAAATAGTTGTTTAGGTTTCCTGAAGTTTTGCAGCTGTCTGATGCACAGGAGCCGAAATCTCGAACTTTCCATGGGTTTCTCGATAGAAACTGCGCAAATCCCATCACCAAAGGGTATAATAAATAAGAGTGAGCTGACTTATACGAGAGAGTGTGAAGTTACTGTGATTTAGAGTTGTTCAGAGACCTTTTATCAGCGACTGAACTTTGGAAATTGAGCTCAAAGCGACTGAATTTTGTTCGTGAGTAAGCGAAGATTTCTGCTCTGGAGTATTTGATGTTATTTGCTTTACTTCTGTGGAACAAGTGACTGTTTTTTTTTATTGTTTTAGAACTTTCGTTGAATTGTGACTCTTGCAGTACAAGTGACAGCTTCATTGGACTGCTAAAACAAATAATAAACTAATAAAATTTGACAGTCTTTCAACAGTTTTTCTTGAAGTTCGCGTTTTATATGTGACAGGGGAATTGTGGCAAATAAAGTTCAATGGTCGCTTTTTCGGCCACTTGGTCTGCTCTTTCATTTCCCTGCATATCGAGTGTTGCTAAATTTAGGTTTTTTTTAATTCAATAGCACCAATAATTTTGAAGAATGATATTTGATATAAATGAGAGACCATTAATTTTTTATGTGATTAGGCAAACATCATATTTAAAAATTAGTGGTTGATACTGAATAAAAAAGTCTTTAAAATGACAACGCTGTGAATATCTGCATGTGTATACCCTTTTGCTCAGCCAAAGAACATTTGTTTTTGATTTCGATAAATTAGGAGAAGAATTTCATTTACAATTATGTCACTCAATTCTGTTTTAATTAGTGTTCGAATACCGTATTAGCTATCTGAAATTTTCACTATAGAAGTTGCATTTAATTTTATTATTTCCTCTCATTCTAATAAAATAAATAAATAAATAGATAAATATCATCTACACAAACTCAGAGCGTTCTAGATTCACTTTTATGTAGCTCTTGCACACTTTCATTTGTTTCTATTTTAAAAACTTTAAAGCTGTGTAATAATTTGTACTATTTAATTCGGGGCTCGCAGCGATCTTAAAATTTTACCCGAATTTTATTATACAAGGGGATTTGCTACCTGTGTGACTGATTTACAAGAGATGTAGGGAGCACAAAGATAATTCGGAATCACATAGCAATGCAGGGTCAGATATGCATTCTTAATAAGTAAGGGGTTGGGGGACTGTTAGGGGATATAATTATTAGAAACTCATAACTTATTATATGCTTTTGGCCTTTAAATGCCATTTCGCGATCAAAATTTATTCATAGTTTTAATTCTAACACTTCTGCGAGTAGCTGTTGACAGTTTTCTTGGAATAGCCGGTAACCCCTTAATTCTCGAGTATGTAAAATGAGGGGCCGTACTCTCCGCCCTTTTTCTCTGGACACTGTCAGAGATAAGAAATTTTCGCTTTTTTTGCCACTACTAATTTCATGTAGAAATACTTCTGGTATATGAATAGTGCCATGATTATACTGGGTAGAGATTATTTTATAAAAATAGTGGTAGCAATAAATTTGAAAATTTCTCATTCATGAGAGTGTTCTGAAAAAAGGGCGGAGAGTACGACCCCTGGTAAAACCCACTGGATTTGACCACGGCCCTTATTTCTTCTTTTTTGGATATTTTAGAGAACTAGAAAGAATCAATCAGCATCATACTATTTAAAATGCATTAAAAAATATCAAGTAAATGAAAATGTCTATCATTCATTTATTTATTTTAACAAAAGTGTCCTGAATTCAATGAAAACAGGTACCATTTCGGTGTGTCTTTAAACAATTATAAAAGGGCTAAAAAATCCCTATCTCGTTAGAACTGCATTTCCGACCATGCATTGCTATGAGGTTCCGATTCGTCTTTATGCCCCCTACGTCTCCTGTAAGATTGTCGCACCAGTAGTGAACGAATCATCTTGTATTGCCATCAATATTTCAGAACAGCCATTTTTATTATAAAAATGGAATCGAATCGAAGAAAGGAGCAATGAGTGGCGCCGAAGTACAATTACCTGTATCCACTCAAAGTGACTTATACGATTAAAAACTTCACAGAAAATTTCTTTTTAAATATAGTCGTGACAATTATAGCCTCCTAAACTAGATGCCTTTCGCATGGTTTGGAGACTTGGCGGTAGACATCGCCACCTGGTACAGATTGCGCGACTTTTTTATTCAACAGCCACCAAAAATTTTTAAAAGTGGCATTTGACATACATGAAAGGCAAATAGAATCGAATAAACGTCGATTATATATATCATACTAGCAGACTTTAGCCACGCGTTGCTGTGACTAAGTTATACGTTGAATTATACGGCTGTAAACTATTTAGTACAGTCAAATTATTATTTACGAACAAAGACGAAAACGTTGTAGCCGATGTAAAAACCCACAGGGTTGAGATTTGAAACTTAGGTCAAAATTTGGAAGCGATTGATAAAAATTTTCGTAGTGTAGATATTAAGCACAAATTAATTTTATTGTAGGGTCCTATAAATTTTAATGGAGAAGTGATATATATTATTTCTAATGCTACTTTGGATAAAATTGCTAAAATGACTAATATATAAATTAAATTCTATTAAAATAAAAGTATAAAAGAAACAGACGATTTTAAAATCAATTTTTATGGAGGAGTGAAATATAATATATGCTATAATGGATAATTTTACTATAAAATGACCTCATCATTTTAAATATTTTAAAGAGGGCAACAGCTGTAGTTATAAAAAGGAAAACAATAAGGCTAAACCAGAAAAATAAGTAAATTTGATAAATATTTTAAAACTTTAAAATTGGAAATCTTATGAAATATTGGACATTTAAAGTAAATACATGTATCATTTTAAATAGAAAAAGATTTTGGAAAAGTTTAGTGTATTTTAACGAAGTGATGAGACGTTTTTGAGTATGTTAAAATTTTAATAGTAAATTCAAGTTAATAAAGATTGGAAACATCGAGGATTAAGATAAGAATAATTATAAGATAAAAAAAAAAAAAAAAACTTTTTATATACCATGCTTTTAAATTTTAATATACTAATAATATACTAATTAAAAGGAAAATGATAAATATTCTATCATAGTTTGAAGTCAAATTTGTTTTCAAATGTCTAAATAAAATATCTGATGTAAGATACTAATATTTTGCAGCGGAATAGATTTCATTTCTGTCATCCTTGGCGAAAAAAAAAAAGAATATCGCCAAATTTCCTGGCGAAAATATTTAATTCCTTTCAAAAATCATGGTTATTTTAACAACTTATATTAAAAGAGTAATGAATAATATGAAACAATATTTCGTACTATACATATTGCATGTCATACATACGTACAATGAATAATACATATTACATTTCGTACAATGCATACATCTGGCATGTATATTTTCATGTTACGCTTTTGATCGCCAAATAATAATAATAATAATAATAAAAGCCAAGGGCGACAGAGTTTTGAAATTTAAAATTAAAATTTTGTCAATTTGACAGCAAAATAATTCAATCTAACACCCGCGATAACTAATACATATCTATACCCAAATATAAGGATTAAAATCGGGAAATAAATTTCCTCGATTTTTAATAATTTCTTACAAAAAATCCAGTGGGCAATTAACATAGGAAATCTTTTTCTTGGCTGCACAGACGGTCAGTGAGTCACACTTCGCTTGCGTATAGAACTCATAGATATAGTATAGCATATATAGAATAGAGTGATCATTGGGGAGAAAAAAGTTATTCCTTTTCATTTGGGAAAAGACGACGTTTTTACCAAAATATGGCCGTCTTTCCCCGAGTGAATACACACGGGAATACATACTAATATTTTAGCAAATAAAATTTATGAATAATTTATTTGCTAAAGGGGAATGGAAGACTCCAGATACAGTTTCAAATTCATATTTCTTTCTTTCTTTTCTTTTTTTTTCAATACCACTTAATGGCTGTTTCCAAAGCTTTTACTTATTTTTTTTTTTTCGGCATCAAAAATCTTTGTACGATAACATGGGGATGAGAGATCTATATATATTACTATATCTATGATAGAATTACATTAGCACTTTATCAATGTGTATAAAATCTTTAAATTGATTATGACGTCAATTTTCGTGAGATGCATATTTTAACATTTTATAATTTTTTAAAGTTCACGTTTGATTAAATGTATTTATTTTTATGTCGAAAGAAAATGAACTCGTATTTTTTTTTTTTTTTTTTGGCAACAATTAAATTAATGGAACTCACAGATATTTTGGAGCAACTTTAATAAAGGTCTATAATTAACAAATAATTCCAATAAAACAATATTGTGACAATAAATTGAGATAAAAACTATCCTATCTCTCAAGTTGGACCAAACTGCACACAGTGTGCAAAATTTCATTAAAATCGGTTCCTTAGTTTAGGAGTTTACCCCGGACAAACATCGTGACACGTAATTTATATATATATACAGATATCACTTCTTAAAATTATTGGTGACAGTTGAATAAAAAAGTGCGCAATCTGTACCAGGTGGCGCTGTCTACCGTTTGAATTGTTGCCAAGTTTCCGAGCCACGCGGAAGGCATCTAGTTTAGGAGCCTATGTGACAATATGCATACTTGCCAACATCCTAATTAATATTCCGTAATGTTGTTAGTCCCGCCCTTTTTTTCCCACCAGTAAATTTTTAGAGTAATATTCTTCAAATGCAATTACTATTAAATAAGAAAAGTACTCTAAAAAATGGTGTGAAAAAGAAGGCGGGGCTAATAATTCTAAGGAATATTAATTAGTATACTGGCAAGTATGCAATATAACAAAACGCGAGTAAAATGTTAGGAACGCTGCGAACCCTGCTTAATTATTTAATTGCTTAACCTATTGCTAATATTTCAGCCTGAAAGACAGTTTCTACTGGATAAGCGATCCTTTGCTGCGTAAATTAATTTATTGTTATAAAATACGCAGAAAGCTAGAACTGTTTTCTTTTTTTTTAACACGCTTTTATTAGCTTCACCTGTATGTATGTTTGTAACCACTCTGGGAGCAAACAAAAAATCTATATTGTAAAAAAAGACTTTCCCTACGTGAACGCTGTGGCTGTGAGGTAAAGCTCCGCGCTACGAACCTAAAGGTCTAGCGTTCGAGCCCAGTCAGGGGAGATTTTTTAAAAATGGTTTTTGTTTTATTCTAAATTATTTTAATTAAAGATAATGTATGTAAATATTACAGTGTGTCACTCACACGATTTTCTTTCACCCTGCATTTTAATACTAAGATAGATATTTTGTGCTTTTTAGTTCACATTTCTATAAAAGCGTGTTCTTTAATTTTTTAAAACTGTAATATTATTATTTCTGTTCTGAACCATCAGTGTAAATGAATAATCTGTCTTTCTAGTTATTTTGTTTCGTTAGTTTTATTCCTTCCTATGAAGGACCTAACATGTGTTTAAAAATTTCTGTGTTATATTTACAGAAAAATCTGCGCTACATTGAATATTAAAATCTCGCGACCATCTAACGAATACGCCGCTTCTTTTTTTATATGCAAATGTAACAGTTAAATACTTGATGAAATTTGTGAAGCTGCTGTTAATGTTGTTTTGTACACGGGATATCAGCAATATTTTAAATATAATAATATCATTAAGTGTTTTGCGACTGTATCTGTAATACAAAACAGTATTTAAATGGGGTAGTATCCCTCCCCCCCTCCCCCACCCCCCCCCCCCCCCCAAAAAAAAAGAGAGAGAGAAATCTATGCCAAATAAAACTGTTTCTGTAGCAGGATAAGATAAAGCCGTGTGAGTGTCATACTATAGATTCTTTATTTTTTAGAAAATTTATTTTTTTGTGCTTTTATTTCTTTTAGTGGAGTAAGCATTAATTGCGATCTCAGGTACTCTGAAACGTCCACGTTTACGTTGATATATAGTCAAAATTATAGATTTGGTAGTAGCTAATTAAATCATGATATAAAAATGTAATAAAATAAACTATGTAACATACTAAGGTATAATTTAAAAGAACAGGCGAATCAGACAGCGGTTTTCTTTTAGACGTATTTTGAATAATGAAATATTGTCACAAAATTGTAAATAATTGTGTTTATTTTTGTATAAATTCTTTCAAAGAGGCTTAGTAAGTTGATAAAGTGTTAATTTTGCGCATTTCTAGTCGTTTTAGCGTTAAAATAGCCTTATTTTCCCTTAAAAACGCATTAAAAAGTCCCAATAAGGCAGGTACTGGATTTGGCGCCAAATTTGGCGACTTTTTCCCACCTTGGCGATTTTTTGGCGACCTTGGCGAGAAAATCCTTATTAGGAATATACCAAATATGGAAGTTCTAATCTCATTGGCTGATGAGATACGGAAATTTCTGTAACTTTCCACACTTTTCTACAGGGGTATATAAGGGCTGTTTTTTTCGCCAAGGTAGTCAGTTCACTTCAGTCTGAGTTCAGAGTCAGTCAGTTTCGCTAATGCTTTGAGCCTCTTTGGAAGAGACTTGCTTTATGTGTTATTGCTATACAGTTTATACTGTGGATTTGCTATTGACAGCTGTTGTTTAAGTTGTGTTTACTGGCTGAATTGAAGCTGATACTTGGTTTATATAACTGTATTATTCTGGAACTTTCTGTGAATAAATTACTGAATTTTTGTAAGTTTCGCCTTTCATTCTCGAACAACTCACGAACCCCCAAGTACGCAACAATATTTTACGAGCTGTTTAATATACATTCGCAGTATACTTCTTTATCAATATACTCATACATACTGCTCTGATATTGTTACATTTCAGATAATTTAGTATTTGAATTTGCCTTCCAAAGAAAGTTAATAAAAATTCAATTATTTAATTTTCATAAAAAAAAGACTATTTTTTTAAACCTAGAGTTTATGGATGCATATTCTGCAACGGTGATAACATTCGTTCTTTATGATAGAAAATATATTGAAATAATTCAATATCACTTAATTTATTCAGCGAATTTTTTTAAGAGTAAGTAAATGAAAGAATGTTTTAAAAGATAAACTTTATTTAGAAGTTTTTTTTTTTTTTTTTTTTTTTTCTAGTGATATAGTTTTTATACAACAGAATAATTTGACTGCAGATTAAATATAATCACGTAGTCATAAAACATAGATTATTATTTTGTAAAAAAAAAAAAAAAAAAAGAAGAAGACAATATGTTTCAAAATATATGCAGAGTATCAAAAAACAGTAAAATATTCTGAATTCATATTTTTCATGTCAAAAATTCAAATACTCAAAACTTATATATAAAACATGTTTTCCAAACCAGAACAAAAAATGCAAAGTTTTCACCGAAAATGCTTGTTCCTAACGTTTTATATTTTTTCTTTCGATTTATAACAATGATATAAACAGAAAGAGTTTGAGATTTTATTATTGGTTGGATCATAAACCTTACACTAAAAAAACGCGGGTATATATGTATGTACATTATTTCAGGATTTTTGGCTTAGTTTTTTTTTCTTTCTTTATATTTTGTTGAGAGAGTAGTTGAGCTAAATAAAAACGTTTTTCTAAATTTGCAGTGATATCTTGAACTATTAGGAAGTATAGGATCCTATTAAGGGTTTGTTTTCTATTTTACATTGTTATTACTGCATTTGATATGTGTGCTTCTTGGTACTAAATTTTTACTTTCTCTTATCCATATGGGTACATGACACTTTGGTCCCGCCGTTTTGGTCCCGCCACTTTGGTCCCGCTGTTTTGATCCTGCCGTTTTGGTCCCGCCGTTTTGGTCCCGCCATTTTGGTCCCGATATCAGGAATAATCAAACAAAGTATTACAGATAAAAAGCGAAATTATTTTTTCATATTTCGAATTCTTGTCGTTCGACTTGAAAACAACGGGGTAGGAAAAGTCAAAATTATTATTATCATTATTATTATTATTATGATTATTTTGCAACAGAAAGTTGTAGTAACAAATAAAACTGAAAAAACTTCTAAAAATTTGAGATTTCGATTTTTTCTTTGTACGATAAAGGTAAAAGGACAGCAAATACATGAGGGAACTTCGCGCAAAAGAGAACCTAAACGAATTTTTACAATTGGATTGGAGAGTAAAATATCTACAATCTTTGTTGAAAATGGTGTAACTATAGGGCACGTTGAACAGAAAATTTATTATTTCGGAGTGAACTTTGAATGATAAAGGGTATTAGATATCAGCGAAGATCTAAGCATTGTTAATTTATCAAAGTCCTGAAAATTTTAGTTTAAATAAAATACAAGGTTTTTAAAATAAAACACTGTAATGCGACTCTTAAATATCACATTCAAATTTAGTGGGTTCGAAATCGATGCTTTATCCAAGCATTCTCTAAATGTTAGTTTAATAATAAAAGAAGATACGAGGAACCTAAATAATGATCTCGGGATTTAATTTGTACAGATCTGCTAAACTTGAGTCTCTGTCAATCGGGATACATTTGTCAAACAAAGAAAATAGTTATACTTCACACAGAATTGTAAAAGATTTCTCCTTCCTTATAATCCCTTACAATATTGTTTAAGAAAATTTAGATTAGAAGCGCTCCTCCCCACACTTTTTTTTTTTTTCAAATGTGCTGAAACAAAACAGTGAAATTCCTTTTAATTGTCTGTTGGAGAAACAGGTGTGAAACGAATCCCAAAGTGCTTCAGAGATTTCAATGTGGGCATTGTTTTTAGTCACAGAGTCATATCAGACAGATATATTTATTCATTATTATTATTATTATTATTATTATTATTATTATTATTATTAAAACATAAGATTAAAATAAAAAGATAAAATATTGTGCATCTCACAGTTGATTAAATATTGGACTACTTTTTTCACTTTTAAAATAAAATCATTGTAATTGAAAAAAAAGTAATTTACATACATATATACATAGTTAACATAATTAAATATCACGGACAAACAAAAATTAATTTTTTTTTTTATTATTAATGTAACGCAAATTTTTAAATAAATTCCTCTTAGATTAATGATAAAAAATAAATACAATCAAATCGAATGAAATCTCTCTCTCTCGCTCTCTCTCTCTCTCTCACACACACATACACACATATATATATATATGAATAAATTCATGTGTAAGTTCAAAAACTTCATAAATGATCGCAATCTTATGCTTATGAAGAGGAGTCTATGATGGGAGCAGATCAATAATTAGTTATTTTAAAGAAACCGAATTTTGTCACTAAAAGCAAATTATATTTAATATCTTAAAGTTTACTTTCTTTCTTTTTCCCTTTTTTTTTTTTTTTTTAACAAAAAATTTTCTGTATTTTATTATTTTTAAATTAATTCAGACTTTAACAATAAATATATTCAAGTGGGGATTTTTTTTTAATAAGAAGGTACTGTTGTTATTGTTAGCAATACTTAAAAAAAAAAAAAATTGTCACTAATAGTAAATTAAAAACCAAATTACAATTAAAATAAGTTAAATCGAAATCAAATTAAAAAAAAAAGAGAGAGAGAGAAAATAAAAGAAAGTGCAATTGCATCAAAAAAAAGTTTAAATATATTGAATGTTCGTAAAAAATCAGAACAAAATTCTCCGAATCTCAATGGCTAGGAAGCAATCATAATGTCGAAAATTTATGTATTTACCTATAAGATATTCCTTAGTTAAAGATATTCTAAGAGCACTTCAATTTTCCCGTATCAACAAATAAGCTATCATATTAAAAAATTGATATATATTTAAAAAATAGCAAAAAATTAGCGGGACCAAAACGTCTCGGGACCAAAATGGCCAGGGACCAAAATTTCCTCGGGACCAAAACGGCAGGACCAAAATAGCGGGACCAAAGTGGCGGGACCAAAACGGCGGGACCAAAGTGTCCTGCTTCGTATCCATATATATATAGTAGAAAAGTATTATTTTGGGGTAAAATGTTCTAAAATTGAATTTTTGTTATACATATATATATATATATATATATAATTTTGAATGGAAAGTGATAAAAAGGTGTAAGGGTTTAAGATAAGTGGGCGTGAATAACAAAAAGAAAAAATAATCTCGCCCACTTATCTTAAACTCTTACAATTTTTTATCACTTTCCATTCAAAATTATATAATTTTTGTATAATTTTTAGTACTGTTTTTGGCGTCTTTTTTATACAAATATACTTTAATTAATATGTAAATAATATATATATATATATACTAGCAGGCTTTGCCCGCTTCGCTGGACATTAAACTTAAATGAGTTGTCAAAATGCCATATCTTTATTAATAACCTAAGTTCTCGCTGTGATTGGTAGAGGTTTTCTCGCTCCCAATGTGAGGAGTCTGGGTCCCCACTGTTTTCGGCACAACTTACCCACTTCTTACTTCCCCACCCTTAGCGGATGAGTTCGAAGTTTTGCAAAATCCCACTAATGTACATAATGCGTACACTTAATCAATATCCACACACCATAATTCGCCATTCTAAGATAATTCAAAGCGAATTCAAACGGAAAAAACATGTTTTTACACATGTTTATTGCCCTCCGACTCCCAGAAGGGGGGGGGGGGGATTTCAAATTTCGTGAAATGCAGTTACAATAAGTGCCGGATGCATACAAACAATTTACACACCAAATTTCGTGACCACAGAAGTCTTTAATAGACAGTATTATAAATAAATAAATACAAAAAGCACAGCTTAAGTATCGGAACCCTTTGGTGACTTTAAATATTTTAAGCCCTTTTTGCGATGAACTGAATTGGCTATCTCAATTGTGCAATTAAAGATCTTGGCGAGAAACGTCCGAGCTACTTCGGTGCCGAATTTCAAATTTTGCCAAAGGGATCCAATACTAAAGCTGTTCCATATCGAATCTGGGTTGAAAACGGAAAAAGGGTAAAATAAATTAGAAATATCAGACTTATATTTATAAATTTGATACTAAATGAAAGGGGTGATTTTTTTAAATCCAGGGGTGCAAACAGTTTTTTGATGCTACAATTAGATTTTTAAAAAATAACTAAATTATGAAATTTAAGTGGTAACGGAAAAACGGTAAAAGGGGAAAATAAATTAGAAGTATCAGACCTATCGTTACAAATTCAGTACCAAATGAAAGAGGTGATTTTTCTGAATCCTGGGATGTAAACTGTTTTTCGATACGACAATTAGATGTTTTAAAATTAACTAAAGTATGAAACGCAGATGGCACATTTCAATCTTTTCATAATCTGTAGTGCGAATCACGCGAATAAAAAAAGTCTTTATCTTAAAAATTTATTTTTGCATTTTATTTTTCCATTCAAAGCGTTTTAGTGAAAAAATATTTATGGCGCATGCGCAGGCGTTTTTTACCCACAATTTAAACACTAATCAGAATTTTAAAAATTTCTATAGATATAATTTTAAGTTGGGTGAAGACCTAAGTTTCTGCCAAGCGCCGTTGAATTCCGTCCAGACGTTCTCGAGTGATGCCCGGACAAACGTGTTTTAGTCTTTTACCCCCCAGGGGGGAACGGGGGGGAATTTCTGAAAAGTTGATTGATATAATTTTAAGTTGGGCGAAGACCTAAATCCCTGCCAAGCGCCGTTGAATTCCGTCCTGCCGTTCTCAAGTGATGCCCGGACAAAAAAAAGCGACGGACAGGATGACACACACACACACACACACACACACACAGGCAAAATTTTCTGAAGTCATTTTCGGCTTTCATGTGGTGTAAAACGTGAAGATATCGCAAAATTTTTCGATTCCGACAAATTTACAGACAAAAGTCTGATTTTATTAATATAGATATGTATGATTTGAAGTTCCCTAAATCTAAAAATCATGTTTTTGGCGGTTGGTCTGTGCGTGTGTCTGTATATGCGTTTGTTATCAGCATATCTGAAGAACAAATAGCAGCAGGAATTTTAAACTCGATATTTTATATATGTATATGTAGTGATGTTACTCTAAACTTTTCGTTGAGATCAAGCAAATAATTTTTATACCGGGCCATTCAAAAGAATTCAAATACGTTACGTCTATGGCGAGGAGGGAACTTCTGATGAGTACCATCTATAGGATTGTTATATAGTTTCTTCACGCAGTAGGGATCGTTGTTTAGTGGAGAAATCTGTAAGGAAAGGTAAATTAGCAATATTTTAAGAAGTCCAATTGCTGTCATCAAGATGCTTTTATTGAATACATTTTCCAGAAAAAAGTCAAGGATTAATATTTCCAACAACTTGGTACAGAGCGTTGTTAAACGTTTAATAATGAAGTACATAATTCCAGGGTTAAATGTTGAGATTGTCGCATGAGATGGGGGAGAGAGCGAAAGTAATTCAGTCTTTACTAAACGATGATTTGGAACAGTTCTCAGTTCCTTACACTAAAACAGATCCGAGATGTCTGAAGAAAAAAAGCCAAATTTTAGAAAAAACAGCCAAAAGAATGCCAAGCTATTTCTTTGTCTTTACAATATATTAATACTAAATTTTGAATATAAAAATGTCGTTACAAAAGTTAGATCGATTTGGCATAAAAAGCATCGCCAGGTATGAGTCATCTTTAACGTACGAAAAACGACCGCTTTGATAGACGCCACTTAGTCGGAGAAAATCCATTATAAATCTATTTTTAGAACCATAATGACCTGCTTGGATTAATAATAGCTTTTAATGTAAACACAAGGGTAATAAATATGAACTGAAATGACTATTTTTTATTTTATTAATAGCTACTTATGCTAGAAATACGCTGATAACGACTTTTAAATTACATTCTCAAAATAAATAATTATAGCTAAATTGATTTAATTCTTCCGGGAAATAAGTATAAACATAATTACTTTTCAAAAACCCCGATATAAAAATTGCTTTATTTTATTCCGAGAGCAATGTGTTTGTAACTATAAAAGGACAAAGAAACGCTATAAATGAAAGATTTTGATCTGTAAATAAAACGGGAAATTCTATATAATTAAATAGTTGAATTACATAAATTTAAAAAGATTTTTTTATATTATCTATATTAATCCCTCCTTTTGTTATATATATTAAATTTGAATAAATAAATAAACTTTTAAGAACATATGTGTGAACACTCACACAAGGATGCTACGAACAAAATGAAATGTATTTTTTTTTATATGCATAAAAGCATGTTTTGTGTAGATTGTGGTATGGAAATCATTCATCATTCGTTTTCAGGGCTACCCAAAATGTTTGGATATATTGGGGTTATGCTTTGAAATTGTTGGAAGTGTACTTCATTTCGTGTTAAGTGTTTTTCACATAAGACTAAATTTCAGTACATATTGTGATGTGTGTATCGTTTACTGAAAATATCCAAGACTATCTAAAATTAGGCTAAACATTCTTTTCTATTGAATGAAATTGATGGAAGTGCTTTGCTACATTTTGCTACGTCGACGAATACTGTTCAGACAGGAAAATTAATTTTTTACACTTATACTGTAAACAAAGTTTTTTTTTTTTTTTTTTTTTTTTTATTGTATAATATCACGTTTTAAGGTAACCTGAATATGAAAGTCCAAATTTTAGCAGCAGATTTGTACGTATACTTTTTATCAACATAACTTAAAAACAAATATATTCAGGAAATTCAAACTTGGTATTTTAAAGTTCGTATTAGGTTTCCACTTGAAAAATTTGATCAAGATTGACAAGTTTGAAGGAAAATTAATAAGGGCATTGAATTTTTCTTTTTTCTTTTTCTTAAAAATAAAATAAAATAAACTAACTAACTAAATAAATGTATGCATTATGATCGAGGCGGCAGCCCTCCTCACTCAGAATTATATGTCAGATAAAACTGTTCCTAAACCTGTTATAGAATATTTTAAAAGTAGATTTAACTTTATTACCTTATCATATTGAACTTACAACTTAGTCTACTACCTATCTTTATAGTATTGAAACGCATGGTAAGAGAAAGTCGTGTGAGTGACATGACAGATTACTTTTCAAATCTTTATATGTAAAAGAATCTCATAAGGATACATATATATTTCAATCTCGAATCTGTATAAATCTAATGTTGGTATGTAATATATAGAATATAACACCATATGTATTTCAAGATTTATCAAAATTTTGTCTATTCTAACATTTTTTATATACATTGCGCAGCTACCTTTAATCACGTAGTGTTTATCATAATGCATATTTCTTTAAATTCCATTTAATGATGGATATTTGATACGAAGGTTGCTATTTATATTTCTGGCCTTGGCAACAGTAAGTGTTGCTAGGCGACCGCAGACGATTTTAATCGAAAGTTTGATATTTTTAAACGTAAATTCAGCAGACGATTTACCATTATAGCTTTATTTGTGTTGTTGACAGTAAATTGAAAAGTTCTTCTCTTTCAAAAAATGGAATTGAATCGTGAAAATTTTCGTGCGATTATTTTTCATAACTTTCGACGTGGATTGTCAAGACAAGAGTTCTTCGATGAACTTAATTCTTTATACAGCGATAAAGCGCCATCCTACAGCACTGTAAAAAATTGGTATAACGAATTTTATCGTGGTCGATGTTCGATCCAGGACGAATCCCGTGCAGGTCGTCCAAAATCCGTTGTTGTGCAAGAAAAGATCGATGCTGTGCGTGAACTGATAAAGCAAGATCGTCATGTGACATACCGTGAGATTGAGGCGTCTTTGGACATTAGTATGACTAGCATCAATAAAATATTGCATGAACATTTGAGCGTAAAAAAAATTTGTTCGCGTTGGATCCCGCATAATCTGGCAAACGCTCAAAAAAAGGCTCGTGTCGATTGGTGCAAGGAAATGTTGGAAAAATACGTTCAAGGTACATCAAAGGCTGTGTATAACATCTACACAGGTGACGAATCATGGATCTATGCATATGAGCCGGAAACAAAACAGCAATCAACTGTATGGGTCTTCCAAGGCGAGGCAAAACCAACAAAAGTTGTTCGAGGAAGAAGCACATCGAAACAAATGATTGCCTGTTTCTTCGGCATTAACGGCCATGTGGCAACAGTGGCGTTAGAGCAACGCAGGACGGTCAATTCTGAATGGTACACGACCATTTGTTTGCCAGAAGTCATCGGAGAAATTCGAAAAAAGCAGAAGAACAGGCGAATCATTCTTCATCATGACAATGCGAGCTCTCACACATCGACTCAAACAAATGCATTTCTGACTGAGCGAAAGATCGAACTGATGGGTCATCCGCCGTACAGCCCTGATTTGGCACCCAATGACTTCTTCTTATTCCCACACATTAAAAATAAATTACGTGGACAACGATTTTCGACCCCCGAAGAAGCGGTTGATGCATTCAAAACGCATGTTTTGGAGTTACCTCAATCGGACTGGAAAAAGTGCTTTGAAAATTGGTTCAAACGCATGCAAAAGTGTATTGATCATCATGGAGAATATTTTGAAAAACAATAAAACCAATTTCGATCCTACATATTTGTTTTTTCATTATTAGGCCAGAAATATAAATAGCAACCCTCGTATCATATATTTTTTTTAAACTTATTCAGTTTTGTCTTTGTGTTTCATATTTAATTAATCTCGCATTTCTTACTTTTATAAAACTCTATATGAATTTACTATAAATTTTATGTTATGGAAATAGTGGAAAGAAAATAATAATAATAAAAAAAAGTTGCCTGTGGAAGCCCTGTATAAAGAAGATATATATATATATATATATATATATATATAAGTTTCTAATGAAATTTTTGAATCCACAATGAGTCCTGTATCAGAACAAAGAAATAAACTTTGTATCGTATCTATTTAGTCGCATTTTGAATTTGAGAAAAACAAGAAATTTCGTCAAAGATTGCATATATGGCAAATTTTTATACCTTTTTTCCATAACCTAAATTTTCTCTCACTACTGGTGAAATTCCCCCCCCTCTATTCATCGACTAAATTAAATGTTCAAACATTAAAGTTAGTTTGTGTTAATAATTCATAATTAGTTAAATAAAAACCGAGCAAATATTTTCAGGTCCCCATCATACTATAGGTATGGGGAACTTAGGTAATCGTGAAAAATTTCGACCTTCATTTTTGACTTTTTTACACATTTTGAGGTGTGAGGAATCCAAAAATATCAAAATGAGTATGGTGTCCGTCTGTAGGGTGACTGTTAGTTTGTTAGTATATGTTAGTTTTTTAGTCTGTGTACACAATATCTCACGAATAAATGATCGCAAAGAGGTCGGTCCAGTTTTAAAATATTATGTAATGACACTGGTAAGAACCCTATTCATTTGCAACAGTCTAATTATATAATTTCATAAGTTATTCGAAATTTACGATTTTCTTCTTAATATGGGAGAACAGGCAAAACTTTACTTAAACGTGCATAAATAGAAATAATTTTATCGTAAAGATATACGAACAGCTTTTAAATATTAGTTTTGATGCCGGGATGAAAACAATTAACTATAAACATGCCACTTCGAAAATTTTGCAAGTTATTGGAAATTTACGAATTTGTTATTAGACAGAATAGAGCAGAAATTTTCATAAATATACTTTTAGAGGAATAGTTTCATCGTAAAGATGTCAGACTACTTTTAAAATGTAAAATGACGTTCGATATAATATGACAATAATTAAAATGTATGGAGATGGGAAACTGTGCAGAGTCCACCTATGCCAACTAATTTTCCATATGCATAGAGATAATTATTTATAAAGTAAGATTTTCCCCTTTCTTGTGTTTAGTTGAGCAACTTAGAGAGTACAATATACAGTAATATACATGATAAACTTGTGATGTAAAGTTCAGTAAATTCAAAATTTGTCCATACAGTTTACTGCTTTGATTTAATTAAACTTTCTAATATATGCAAAACTTCTGAACAGCTGAAATGATTATAATATTTAACATGTTATGAATATAATAATTCTTCAAAATGTTATGCATTTAATAATTAATGTACCTCAGTGGCAATTACGTAAAAAAAGTTAGTTTTACGATTTAAAAGCAATATGTTGTAGCCCTAGCCATAACAAAACTTTCTTCTATGTTTTTCTATACAAATTCACGCAGCACAAACTATTTATTATAATTTGTTCTATTTTGAATGCAGACTGTTTTAATCTCAAAGAAGTAGTATTACACGAAATATCCAATAGAAGTTAATTTTTTACAGTGCAGATGATTTTCTTTCCGTTCTCAGGAATATTTGCAGTATAGTGGCGCTATATATCGACCCATATGCACCTAAAGAATCAGTATAATGTTTCATAATGATCTTTTCTTATATCAAGTTTTTATCGATTATATGGAATAGAACATAGGATATAGCCTTTCTTTAAACTGCGAAAATCACTGTATATCAGCGCTACCTGTGGAGTGATTGGCACTAAAGATTGACTGGTGCTATTTTATGCCAAGGTATATTTATATAAATCTAAATGTATTTTTGTGCATTAATTCCTGAGATATATTTATCCCTGAAATTGCGGAAATCACTGTATAGCAGCGCCACCTGTTGATCTATTAGCACCAAATGTTGATAAACACTAATATATGTTATCGTTGAACTACGTATAAATTTATATGCAATTCTGAGCAGTAATTCTTGAGATATAGCCTTTCCTGAAATTGTGGAAAAGCTGAATAGCAACGCCACCTGTTGAGTGTTTGGCACCAAAAAGTAGTAGGCACCAATTTATGTCGAGGTGCAACTACATATAAATTTATATGTAATTCTGAGCAGTAGTTCCTTAGATACAGTTGTCACATACACACAGACCGACAGACATTTTCTAAAAATGGTCAAATCGTGTTCCGGAGCTCTCAAAACGTGTAAGTCTATCGAAAACCAGAATTCAAAAAGTTTTACGAATCTAAAACTTTCTTCTATTGAATATAGAAGAAATTAAAAATAGTCGAAAGTATGAAAACTAACTCTAAAATAATATGCAGATTAATGTCCCGTTTTGCCCACCTGGGAATATTTCAAATATAGATTTGTTGCTCTTTAATATCGTATACAATAAATCTATAATATTGATAGGAAAATAGAGATTTATAATAATTTGTATAATTTAGAAATATTGGATTCCATTTCCTAATCATGTACTACATAATTAAGTAATTTAAATAATTTGCGTAAATTGCGCAAACCTAATTAGAAATCAAATATTTTTTCAGATATCATTCGATCTTGCTCCAAAATATGTTTCCATGATTAATTTTCAAATAAGCTTTGATAAATTGAACAAAAAATATAGTTGCAAACTTCTACAATTTTTGAATACCACTTTTTCTAAGAAAATTCTTTGCCTTACTTGATCATAAAAAGTAATAAAAAAAAAAAAAAAAAAAAGAGCTTATCTTAAAAATTAATCTTGACAAAGCCCCATAGCCAACGGACAACTATAATAATATGCCTTCTGTTGTTCAGATGAAAAGAAATACGATTTTAATTGATTTGTAATAAATCTGAGGGTATTATTTTCTTTTAACAACCCTGATAACTTTATTATATTGGAGTGAATCTAAGGTAAAGAAAAAAAAAGTTTGAAAAATTTGAATTATTTGTATAATTTTACTCTTTTTTATTTACTAAATTTATTTTGTTTCAGTGGAAATTGGAAATTTTCGGTGCATGAAAATATAAAGCATGCTTCGAAACGTTTATATAAGTACCATTAGGCTTTGCCCGCTTCGCTGGTCATCGTGTTTAAAAAAATTCTCAAATTTCATATCACTTATTAATATAAAAATCTCAAGAATAAAAAAATTCAGAAAATTTTATAGAAATCAGTTGAAACTCCGATTTGAGCTCCTGCTGCCTTCAGTAGCGGATTTCCTGCCCGTAACATACTAAGTCCGAATCCCTACTGTCTGCGGCAGTTCCTTACATGACCAAGCGCACAAAAACAAAATTATTTACACACGAACCTAGGCTGAGTTTCCAGTGGTTTTGGTAGCGTCTTTCCTGTCTGCACTATGTCGGGTCCTGGTACCCACTCACTGCGTGCGACAATGCTATACCCATGTGCACTGAACTCACATGGCATATTTTCTATATACCTATTATAATTTTACAGGCAGGAAAGTAAGAGCAACCAATTCCTAAAACCGAAAACCAACAAACGTGTCAAAAATCGCCTTCCTGCGATAATTTTGGCAGGGCTACGTCTTTTTTGTTCCCCTCCAATTTGACCGGAGGGGGGGGGGAGGATGAAAATCTCGAAAAATCCCTTTATAGTTTGTATTGGATACCCATAATTAATCCATAAATAAAAATTAACCTTCCTGAGATTATTTCTTGCAGAGTTACGCTTGGAAACATGTTTTTTGACCCCCCCCCTCCCTCAAAGGTGAAGGGAGACATTTCGCAGCATCCTTTTATAGTGTGTGTAGGGTACACACAGCACATTTACATGCCAAAAAATGCCTCCCTGAGATAATTTGGAACAGAATTATTGATGGAAGAAACGTTTGTTTTGACTTCCTAAAAATCCCGTCACAGTAGGTATTGGATGCATATAACCAACCCACGCACCAAAATTAGTGAGGACAGCTTCCATAGATTTCCCATGACAAATTTAACGTAAAAAATGCCCCCAAAAGACCTTCCTTCCAAATGACGCACAGCTGTTTTCAAGTGCTCCGTGCCATTTTGGTTCCGGTGGATTTAAATGTGATTTGTAAAAATTATCTATAAAAATGTCTCCCTTAAAACGCAATGCACTGGCTTTTTTTTTTTTTTTTTTTTTCTATACACAAACCAATTGTACAGGACCTATTGATGCAATTTTAAATAGGGAACATTCCATAGTGAACTTGAATAACATATGTCATTTTTAAGGAATTCTGCAAAAAAGAAATTACGGATGCTGTAAACGGGCAAATGGGCAGATGGACAGATGGACACACGGACAGTCGGATAGACAATCACACTAATTCAAATCATATTCACACTTAAAAATTGGTAGAAAGTGTTAAAAACGCTCAATGCAATCGAAAATACGATTTAGAGAATTTCAAATAATAGCCCTTAATTAAATGAATATTTTTGAGTGGCCCTGTATATTTTAATGTTAATGAAATTCTGCAGAAAGCATTCTTTTGTGCATATGATTAACATGTTTCAATTTCATTAAGATTTGTGTAAAGTAAAGCTATTAAAATGTGGTTTATAGAAATACCTTTCATGGAACGCAATGCTTTGGAATACTTTCGGGTATCCCTGTACATAAACCATTGCAGGTATTTACTCCATTTTCAATAGGGAACATTCGATAGTGAACTTAAATAACATATATCAGTTGCAAGAATTTCCTTGAATATTTACGGGAGTTAGAGTGCGGATAGACAAAGAGACAGACAAATCGAAGTTATTAACACTTTTCAACCTTGTTGGAAAGTATTAAAAATGGTATTTAACAATATTTGGTATTTCTATGAAGTAGTAGCGGAACTATACAGATCTATTAATAATGATACGCCATAATATAGCTATAAAATTTTACTGTAATGTTCTTTGTACTGAACCCTCCCCCTTCATCCATTTCTTTTTGGAAAAAATGGTATCAATTTTTAAAATTTTGTGTAAAAGTTAGTATAGGGTTTCTTTTTTGAAAGATTTAATATAAAATTAAATATTTACTATAGTTGTATAATTTTAAGTAACGTGTAAGATTTAGGAAAAGATTAAGTTTTATTAAGAAACAGAAGTATTAAAAAATGCGTGATAGGTAATGATAATATTAATTAAATGAATTTAAAAAAATTAACAAACTATATTTTTTTAATAATTTAAAACATAATTATTGTTAATTATGCTAAATGCCTAAAGAAGTTTTAGTAATTTTCAGTAGTTTACAGGAACTATATCAGTTTTTCTTTTTGAATCATTCACTATTATTGAATTGCAATATTTTAAATTAAATTAACTACCAAAATGGACTCTTAGTTGGTTAACAAATCTGTTTCTTTCTCTTTCTCCTTCTCTCTATTTTAATTCTGTTCATAATCAGAACTGAATTTTCTAAAAATTTTCTTTATTTTTTATGATCTGATAATATTTAATTATATCCAAAACTGAAATCCATAAAAAGAAGTTGATGAAATCACAGCTCATGCAAATTATAAAGCTTTGGATTGCAGACTGTTAAAGCCAAAAATGAAACAAAACCCCCTAATCATATGAAGTAGATCCGAAAACGGAATTTTTATTCGATATGAAATCGATTTCTTTATTCCTTTTCTGTTCATTAATTCGTCAGTCATATTTTCTATAGTTTTTTTTTTTTTTTTTTTTTTTTTTTTTCTGTATGAAATTTATATTTTCTAATAAGTTTTTATATAACAAACTAAAAAAAAAAAAAAAAAAAAGAACTCATTAGAGTGGTATTTATTTTTAACAAAATAGTTGCTTCAATAATGATTTCTTCTTTTCCATAAAGTAATGGAAATAGAAGAAATTTTTAACCCAAACTTGGGTTTTTCTAAAATCGCTGAAATCATAAAAAGAAGGCTTCTGAAAATCTGAAATCATAAAAACAATAGCCTTAATTTTCTGAAGGATCACGCTTAATATTTACTTCATAACTACCACGATGTATTGAAATAAAGAAAGTAAAATGTTTTCCATGGCTTCAAACGAATAAAATAAAAATAATTAAAAAGAAGTGTAATATATCTGGAAACATTACAGCAATATAGTGAGAAAAATAAAATAAAATTTTATCCATGTTTTTAAATGAAAATATAATGATAATTAATTAAAATAATAATAATAATAATAATAATAATAATACTATTTAAGGTTATCGTTTTTTCAATTTTGGTTCGTCGAAATTTGAATTTATTGCTTTATGTAGGACAATGTCTTATTTCTTATCAATTATACCAATTAATTTTTATATGGTTTCCGTATACATTTTTTACATAGTGCTTTTTATTTTAAAATATGTATTTATGTTTCACTTTAAAATGCAACAGTTTGTTACAAGGAGACCACAAACTTTCAAAAGTACCCCACTCTCTCTCTTAAAAAATAAAATAAAACAAAATGTGTCTCGTTTTAATTTGTTCTAAAAATTTCTGTTTTATTACACATATTTTTGGTAGATTTCCCCATACTTTCTAAAGTTGCTTTATTATTTTTTAGTTTGTACAAATCCGTTAAATTGAAGGAAACCTCAATATTTACTTAACCGATTTTGTTATAAATATAGTTGAATTAAATGATTCAGATGTTATTCTTAATTTCTCAGAGCCTTTTACATTTTATAATATAATGATATAAAAGATATAAATATTTTTTTAAATGTTATATAAATCAATGTTAAATGACTTAAATTAGCATGAGAGCTAAATAGTAAGAAGTAATAATAATAATAATAATAATAATAAAATGAATTTTAAAATTGATTACAGGCGAGCAAAGGTCAACTAGTCTTCTATATTTTACAGCTTTCATTAAATGAAATTGTTATGAATTTCCAATTACACTACGCTGAAAAAAAAAATCAAGCCCTGATACCATTTTTGCTGATTCTTATGTAAAATGACCTCCTGAATCTGAAAATGACCTCCATTTTGTCACCCACCGTTTTCTCGGGACGTCACCTTCTCCCCCAATTTTTACCACTGTTCTGTAATTTTATTGCGATGAATTTGATTTGTAGAATAGAAAAGAATTATTTTAACACTAATATGTATATATATATATATATAATATAAGAAATAATAATAACAATTGATTAATAAAATATATTAAATGTAATACATAATTTCAGTAGCACCCCCTCCCCCTTGCTGAAAATGTTCATGTTTTATAATTTTCCAATTCTATAGTTTCTCAGAAGGTATTTAACAGTTACAATAATCCCCCCTCCCCCCTTTCCCTTTAAATCAAATTTATAGCCATAAAATTACCGAAAAGTGATAAAAATAGGGGAGCATCCCTAAAAAACGGTGGATGATAGGGCGAAATGCGTGTCATATTCGGATTGAGGAGGTCATTTTACATAATAGTTTGCAAAAGGGGTGTTGGAGCCGATTTTCTTGCAGAGCAGTGTTATTGTAATTTTTTTTTTTATTCGTGGTCAGTTTCATTTCTATGAAAGGCACCGTTTTCATTTAAAAAGAAATGATCTCATCAAAAATAAAAGAATCTAATTATTCAAATAAATTAATTTTATAATTTGTTGAATACTATATATGTAAATAAAACAAAAAACAACTTCTAGGATATTTTAATTTG
Source organism: Salticus scenicus (assembly GCA_963930645.1). NCBI lineage: Eukaryota > Metazoa > Arthropoda > Arachnida > Araneae > Salticidae > Salticus > Salticus scenicus. The sequence goes on along the minus strand of OZ005653.1, from coordinate 205,509,217 downwards.
TAATTTATTGATGAAATTTTTAATTATTTCTTTTTCAATTTTTATTTACAAAAAGGAAAAATGTTTTGTCTCATAAGTAATCATGACGTTAACAGAGAAAACCTGTTTCTCATTTATAAGACATATCGTCATTTACTAGCTTATGAATAATGGATTTCGATCTATGTTCATAGATTTATGTATATAGTCATTTGGCATCAAGAGGTAGTGTTTAAACAAAGGATTTCTGTTGACGGGAATGAGAGTGATTGGTTAAACACAAATAAGCTCTTATATTTGTTCTTGGAAGGAATATTTCCATAAAAAATTCATAAGAATGTTATATATATATATTTTTTTTTTTTTTCGTAACACCTGCGTTTCAGCTATTTAAGTTTTTTCCAAGGTACGCTAATAGAGGGCGCTGCCTAGAAAAAACATTATTTTTTGTGTTGTGGAGAATAGTAACAGCGGTGTGAAGAGAGAGATGGTACAAATAAGTATGTTACGCCAGAACTAACATTTAAAGTAATTTTTAACTATAATTTTTGTATTTTATTACACTGTACAACAAATTTAAACTTTTTTCTGTGCTTCATATGAAACTATGTGATTCTGCAACAAAAGGTGTTTGATTCATATATCAAAATCAAAACGGTCCATCACGTACCATTTATGTAGGAAACATACTTCTTATATGCGTACAAATTGGTTACAGAGAAAGGTAACAGAGGCTTGATTATAGAAAATACGAACACTAAAAAGTTTTTTTTTTTTTGCCTCTTTTGTCTTGTAGCCGTCTGCTGGTGTGTCCCTGATAACAGACCAGCAATTTTCAGCTAGCATACTTTCATTCGATCTTCCACTGAAACTCTTTTCAAACATAGAGATGTCAGGTGAAACCTTTCCCTATGCGATCAATAACTGCGCGGTGGTTATGAGGAAAAAAGTCCAGATGTGAGTTCAAAAAGTGTAGTTTTAATGACCCATTGCAACCTAAAACACAAAAGCATGTAAAAAGCTAAAAGGTGCATTTTTGAGAAAATCGTGCTTGGAAAAAAAAAATTGTACAGACACGACATTATTTCATTATTTAAAACATGAAAATCTGACATTGACAGATTTTAATTTAGTGCCAGAGGCCTACTGCTAAACTTGTTAATATCGACAAATTCTTCTTTAGTTAATTCGTGACGATCTAAATTCCATGATAAAGTTTTCATTAAATCAAACCAATGTGTTTCAGCTGCAGATATTGTAACAAATAACGTTGGAAGTCCAAACTGTCTTATAGCCGCAAAACAACGTTTTTTCTCTTTTTCCCAATGAGGGGGAGGTGTGCCTTGGGGGGGACTCATGTCAAAGGTGTGCCTGCCTTGGGGGGGGACTCATGTCAAAGTTGTACCTTACGGGGGACTCATGTCAAAGTTGGGCCTTGGGGTGACTCATGTCAAAGTTGGGGCTTGGGGGGACTCATGTCAAAGTTGTACCTTGGGGGGGACTCATGTCAAAGTTGTGCCTGGGGGGGGACTCATGTCAAAGTTGTGCCTTGGGGGGACTTCATTCAATAAAGCCCCATTCAATAAACCGACTGAAATAGGCCCTTAGCACTATTAAGAGTGTATTATAAAAATTCAACAAGGCTGTACCGACTGAAATAGGGGTACCTTGGGGGGGACTCATGTCAAAGTTGGGCCTGGGGGGGGGACTCATGTCAAAGTTGTGCCTTGGGGGAACTTCATTCAATAAATCCCCATTCAATAAACCGACTGAAATAGGCCTCTAGCACTAATTAAGAGTGACCTATAAAAATTCGACAACTGTACCGACTGAAATAGGCCTCTAGCACTAAACAACAACAAAAAAAAATATATACATATATATATATATATATATTCACTCTTTACATCCTAAAATATACAGGAACTACACGTTTTCATCTAAAGGCATTACACTTCATGATGTACTGTGTTATAGTTGTATTGAATATGTGTTCGTCTTCAAAAAAGTGTTTCATTTTCTATTGATTCTTAGTATGAAGTTATTTAACTAATTCCTTACAACACTAATTCTTTTATGAAAAATCTTGTCCTTGTCAACAGAAACTCAAAAAAAAAAAAAAAGAAAAAAAGAAAAAATCAAGGTTCCTTGAGATTAAACTATTAAACTGAACATGAATGTTATGAAACTTTTTATCGCAGTATTATTTTTTATTTTAGAATATTTTCTTAGTAATTTACATTTAAATTGGTTTATTTTCATGCTAATATATTATTATTTTTTTTTAATATTGTATTAGTACTTTACCAAAATTGCAAAATGGGAAACTAAATTCTAGTCTTAAAACTTCAGAAATTCAATTTGGAAAAATTAAAATTAAACGTTTCGTAAACTTGAACGATAAACAATTTTTCCGTGTCTGCCATAAACTAGGTTAATTCTAAAAGCTACAGTGGTGGTCAAAGTAATAAGAAGAAGGGGAAAAAAATAGCCAAATGTTGGCTACAGTTCGCTAGAAAATGATGCATATTTTATGGCTGAGAAACAATCATAAATGAAGTATATTTCATTAGTTTTTTATAAAAATATATGGGAAATTGTTAGTCATAAAATGTATTTTGGATTTACGCAGCCTTGTGACATGGACATTATATTAAGGACAACTCTGTTTGTGTATTCTAAAAAGCAAAATTTGCATGTTTTTTTGTTCTTCACACAGCATTCCCAGACGATATAAATGCTTATAGTAAGCGATTGGGGATGCCGTATTCCATTTTTGCAGTCATTCCGCTAAATATTAAACTTTCGGAGTTTGAGAAAGGGAAAATGGATGCTTTCAAGAGTTCAGGACTTACTGCATGTCAAATTGTAACAAAGCTGAATAGACTGAGAATAATAATTTATAATTTTCGTAAAAATACCGTCAACTATGGACAGCAAAGACATGGTAATAAGCCTTTTTATGTTTCTATACTTAAGAACAGAATGGGAATAAGATGTGATTTCTCAAGAAAAACAATTATCGGCGGAAATTAAACGGGAATCAAACTTACAATGCAGTGATCAAACTGTTCGACGTGTTTTACAAAAAGAGAAAAAGGTTCATTGTGGAAAACACTTATCATGACCGCTTCTTAAGTTCATAAGAGACTGGGGGACCAGTTGCATTATCCCACCTTTTCTCCACAGTAATGCATATTTTTGGCATGCATCTTTATAGCTTACCAAGCATTTATATTGTCTAGGAATGTCGTATGCTAAACAAAACACATGCAATTTTTTTTTTTTTTTTTTTTTACAACACACAAAAACACTTGTCATTATCATTTTGTCCTTATCACATGGCTGTCTAAATCCAAAATGCATTTTATGAATACCAATTTCCTGCATATTTCCATAAAAACTAATAAAAAAAATGCTTCATTTATCACTGATTTTTAGTCAAAAAATTTACATAACTGTCCAGCCATGGCAAATTTTTCTCTTGTCCTTATAACTTTGACCACCACTGTATATTTCGATCAATAAAGCTATTTAAAAGAAAAATTTAAATTATTTAGAGCTTTTAATCTAAGATTTATCTAAAATTACTAATCCGAATTATTTTTCTTATTCCAGTAAACAAAAAAATTCGACACTACAGCGTCTAAAATATACAGTGTAGCAAGCGCTTATAACCGTAATGTTTAAAATATTGCTAAAATAATTAAGCCTCCACTGCGATAGAAATTCTTGCTCAAATCGTAAACATTGCATAGGAGTTGATTGGGTCTTCCCAGTTTTGTCTGCTTAATCATGTGTTCTAAGCACTTAAGTGATAAATAAATACATTATTTTCCGTTTTTCAAGCAAGACTCAGTCGCACTGACCTCTTAATCTTCAGAGCACTGTTTTGTTGGATGGTTTCCGCACTATTATTGTAGATAGCGTAGCATTAATGCAACGCCTGGAATACGTAGTGTGGAAAGCGATCCGCAAATAATGCCCTAAAATTTAAGACTCTCACCAGATGTCAGTGCGATCGAGTTTATTGGTTGAAAAACCGAAACTAATGTATTTATTGGTTATTTATGTGCCTAGGTCACGTGGCTGAGCAGACGAAACTGGGAAAAGCCAATGAACTCTAATACAATGTTTACGATTTGAGCAAAAAAATTCGATCGCAACGCTATGTGGTGGTGGGGGGGGGGGGCTTAATTTTTTTAGCAGCATTTTAAGCATTCGGTTATAAGCTACACTGTACATTTTAGACGTTGTAACAATACCTGTCATAGCATATCGTAACACTATATTTTGCGTAAAAGTGACCTTTTCTTATGACCGACCTTATCCGCATTTGTAATGATAGATAGATAGCGCTTTTTCAGTTTTTGTTCTTAGTAAATATTATAGCCACGTGTATTTATTTTTGTTCTTTTTGTTATTCTACTTAATATTCGTACTAAAATTTCTCCGCTATTACATCATGGAAAATTGATTGCTTTTGGAAAAAAATATTTCAGTTTATTCAAAGTTCGAACGTAAGTAGATTTTTAACTGAAGTTGAACAAATATTAGTTTTAAATCATCTGATTAATTCTTTACTTCCATTAGCCGAAGCAACTGAAATTTTAAATTTGTCATTTGGAAATAAATGGAAGTTTAATTCTGGATTTCTTGGTCCTTTGGAGTTACACTGAAGCACACAACAGTATGTGTTATCTTTTTTACCGGATTTATACATTTTTATTCAATAAATATATGTGAAACTAAACATCGGCAGCAATGGCGGCGGGATGGAAGCCGAATTAAAGCATGTTTATTGTAATTTCACCTTAGCCCACCAGATGGCGAGCATTTCATTACAATCGCGGATTATACTCAAGTACGAAAATTTTTATGGAATATATAATTCTTTCCATAATTTTAAAGTAAATTCTCATACAGCGAAAGACGAATATTAAAGAAAAAAAAATATTTTGAAGACTTTTTAACATAAATTTCCTTCGGAAATCTGTGTTTAATTTGAAGGAAAAATAGTGAATATTTAAATGCAGGAACATTTAATTCAAAATTTTATTCAAAATTTTAAAATTTTATTACGAATCTTAGAGCAAAATAAAAAACAGATGTTTACTTTGATGTATCGAATATCTGGCTAAAGAAAATGTTAAATCTGTTTTTGTTTCTTGAATAAAAATAGAACGTAGAATTTCATTCTTTAATTTCGCGGTTGACATGAAATTTTGAGCGTTAAAGTGGAGAAATAAAATATAGTACATTTTCAGTAAAATTTCTTTTTCAGCGTTGTTGTTACGTATGTAAAAATATTCAAAAAGGAACTCTATTTTTTCAGTAGCATCAAAAAAGAAACTTTTATTATTATTATTATTATTCAAAACTCCTAATAGTGAAAAGAAAAAAAGTAAATAAAATACATTGTAAAAAGTCCGTTTGCTAGTTTTTTAGTATATTTACAGAAATATTTATTATTATTATTTTTTTTTGTTAAATTCAGAATTTTAGAGATTCATTTTGATACTCTTTGTTTTTTTTCACATTGCTTTCTACAATCGTAATTTTCATAATAACGATGCTTTTTGTGGTCTAAAAGAAATATATTTTCTAATCTTGTCTCTCTCTCTCTATATATATATACAAATTATTTTTAAATTCAGTTATAGGTAAACATTTCGATAATAATAATAAATAAAAATCTTTGAATAAAACTATAAAATGCAAAAAACTCACAACAGTAGTTTCAGATCGAAATAGCACATTACCCTTCGTCAGGCGAACAAAGATTTTCAATTATTACTTTTTAACGTTAATCTTCTGGTTCATGTTTATTATATTTGGGTAAAAAAAAATCCAAAAATAGTAAAATACATGAAAACCATACTTCAGTATATTAACAATCAGTGGTGGATATCTGTTTTTCTCTAAGGAACTCCTCTTCTCTAAGGAACTAACCGGGTAGACTGTGATGATTTGGGTTGTTTGATGTGTCTTGATGCGGTTTCACTCACTGAGGTACTGCGGAAAAGAAGTTTATCATATTTAAAGATTGGGAAGGAATATTTCTAACAGTACAGGTAGTTGGTTTAAATTTTTTTTTAATATGACAGTCTTTTATTTAACTTGGTTGTTCCATCGGTTTGGGTCATTTCGTAAAGTCAGTTTTCAACCAACTCCTGCCAAAACGATTTTGCTGAAAGTTTGCACACAAGTTTATATAGTCCAGGACATAAAGTATTCAAGTATATCCAATGATTTATCTTACCAGAGGCAGGTTTCATACACAAAAATCTATCGACATGTGTCAAATCTTGCGATCCAAGTTTAATCCCAACTAAATCAATTTTGCTTAAAATATCCACACGAGTCTGTAGTCGATGGCAATACAAAACGCCAATACTCTTAGGAATATATTCCACCACGGGTAGGTTCCAGGGCATAAATTTTCTACCTGAGTCAAATCTTGAGTATTATTTTTAATTTCTTCAGCTTAATCGATTATTCTTTACGTTTTTCACACGAGTCCATTGTCGATGAAAGTGTCAGAATGTACCTGGACTGTTAAGAAATATATCTCATGATGGGCAGGTTCCAGCAGCAAAAATCTGCCTACTTGTGTCAAACCTTATGTATTATAGACATTATATAGACATTTATATGTTATATAAACATCTTTAAAATTCCTCACAGCCAAAACGATTTTGCTGCTATTTTACACCGAAGTCCATAGTCACTGTCAATGCAATAAATAGTATTTTTAGAGCCCTATCTCATATGTTGCAGGTTCCAGGGACAAAGTTTACATTTTTAGTACTTATTGGATTAAATGCTTGTTTTTAAAATTTTGATTTATGTGACATCAATTGATCGCCTGCCTGTTTTTATATATTTTTTATTGTTACATTCTATCTAATATTAATCACAAATCCTTAAAAAAAAAAAAAAAAAAAAAAAAAAAAAAAAACTTATTTTAGACTCTAAACTTCTTTAGAACTTTAATTATTTTCTTTTTTCATTTTGCGGACAATAAATGGATCATTTTTCTTTGTTATAATTATTTAAGAGCGAACAATATTTAATCTCGACGACAGGCAATGGGTATTATTCCATGGCAAAATTTGTTTCCACAATCACTCATTACCTGTAGCTTTTTTTTTTTTCACTTGCACATTCAGACTATTCACAACAAATCAGTTAGTACTCGTTTTTTAAAACTTATTGTATTTTTTCATTTTTCAGTATTCTATTTACGATTTAAAAATAATTAAGTGCATTTTTTGCTTTTTTTTTAGCTAGAAAACATGATACTAAAAATGTAAAAAATTAAGTTATAGAAAATGAGTATTAATTTAACGATTGTGAATTTTCTGAATGTGAAAATGGAATTTAAAAAAACACTTAAAAAAAAAATTCTCCAAAGAATAACATGGGATTTGGCTGTCAGCCAGATTAGATATTGTTCGTTCTTAAATATATTTAATTAAGCATAAGCACAGATAACCTATACGTAAATTTTAAGGAAAAAAAAAATGAAAACAACGTTAAAAGAACACAAGTGAAGGAAAATTGTTAACTAATTTAAAGCCGTTTCCCGCTTAGAACTTCCAAAATTCCTTCCTGAATACTAGTGAAAGATGAATTTAAAACACAATAAAAATGAAAAGAATTAAGAATAAGAAAAATATTAAACCTCTTTCGAGTTTAGGTCTTGGAACATGCTTGCTTGGAAAGTTTCGGGGTTTTATTTTTTAATTTTACGTTTCTTTTATTCTTTTACTTCTTATCACGTTTTAAACTCATCTTTCACTAATACTGAGGAAGGAACTTTGGAAGTTTCGAAACGGCCGTCTACTAATTAACAAGTTTCCTTAATTTGTGCGCTTTTAAAGTTTTTTTTTTTCTTTTTTTACTTTCTGTTTAATTTAAAAGTACATTAATTATAGCTTTGATTATATAATACTGGTTATAACATTTACACCACAATGTTGTTGCAAAGAATCTTTTCTTCCTCAATTGAGCAGTTGCAGTGAAAGTAGTTTTACAGCGAAATTAGAAATAAATGGGCAGTTACCCTTCCAGTAAAATCGACCTTGACGACAAACTTAGCTACCTGGAGAAGAATTTGGCGACTTCATGACTAAATTTGGCAAAAAATAGTAGTTTAGGGTTCCCGAAGTTTCAAGGTTCTATGTTGAATAGGAGCCAAGATCTGAAACATTCCATTGAATTCTAGCATAGAACCATCGCCAAACTCTCTCGCCAAAAGGTATAAATAGAATTAAGTTGACATCTGCGATTCAATTGTGTTCAGGAAAGAAAACTGTTCTGAGCGATTGCGTTTGGAGACTGTTCAAAATGATTTATCTTTATTCGTGAATCAATAAAATTCCTTCTCTGTGGAATATTTGATGCTGTTGGCTTTACTTTTGCGGAACAAATGATTGCTCTATAGGACTGTTCCCAAAATATTCGTTGAATATTGCCTTTTGTGATACGAGTGACAGCTTTATTGGACTATTTCGTCAATATTCATTGAATAATTGACCTTGGACTGTTTTGAGAATATTTATTGAAATCATCGTTTTTCTGTGCTGTTTCAAGAATTTACTCTGAATAAAGTGAATTCACAAGTGCCTGTTTTTTTATGAACTATATTCTCAACACAAGAAAATTGACATTTTTGTCGTAACAATATGTATAATTAAAAATAATTATAAATGCTGGTCAATTCACTTTAAAATTAAGTCCATTTGTTACTAAATAAATTTTAAAATATAGATAGAAATAGAAATAAAAGGATATCTGGATAGTTTAAACAATGAAAAACAAACAATTGAAACACTAATCAAAGTTTTAATTAATTAATAATATGCGAATTTATAAAAGTAAAATTATAATATAACAAATGATGCAGGTACAAACTTGACAAATTTATTGATTAATCAATATTCAAGATTAATTATTTACAAACTTTCTTTATTTTGAAACTGGGGTAAACGTTTCTTTTTATTATGAACTCGACTGTTCGTGTTAACAAATTTCTTAAGTTTTAAGACTTGTAATATTAATTTTTAACGTGATAATTTACGTTTAAGAAATAATATAACGTGATAATTTAGTTTATTGGCTTATTTCCACTTCAATAGAATTTTAACATATGTAATTAACAAATTATTTCATTCATTTATTACAACATCAGTTTTAAAATCATTATACAGACTTGATATCTTCCGGAATTTTGGACTTTTTTAAATACTAACAATTTTTCCAAATAAATTAAAATATGTGATTTATCATAAAATAGAGTCACCTCTTATAAAGTTAAATTCTATGTATTTTGTTTTTCTAATCTTATTATTTTTATTTTTTGAAAGAAATAGTTGAAATTCTTAGTATAACTGCTTAGTTTTCTTTACCTTGGTCTCAGCTTTGTACCAATGAATATTAAACACTTTCGTCCAAGATGGTTGGGTTTTAAAGTCGCACTAGTACTGCGCTATGGGCAATTGGTGATGATCTGGGACGCACCCCTAGTAGTCCAAGCGGCGGCTGCAAAAAATTGACTTGAGAAGGTACGAAGCTGATTTTTTTCCTATACATAGAATTCATTGTTACAATGAAAATCTGATTGGGTTGCCTGGTCAAAGCCGTCAAGTTTAAGAGAAACAACCTCACTTCCGGTCACAATTTAAACGATTTTCGAACCCCAAAAGGTATGAAGATGAAACCGGTGCTAAAATGTAGAGATTAATATGCTCTTTAAAATGGCATAGGGTTGCCTGGTCAAAACCGTCAAGTTTCAGAGGTTGCCTCGATAATAGGGGTCAAATTTAAACGATTTTCGACCCCAAAAGGTATGAAGATGAAACCGGTGCTAAAATGTAGAGATTAATATGCTCTTTAAAAGGGCATAGGGTTGCCTGGTCAAAGCCGTCAAGAAACAGAGGTTGCCACGAAAATAGGGGACGTATTTTACGATTTATTTATCCAAGTAAAAAGTGATTTACCCAAGTGTAAAGATGAAACCGGTGCTAAAATGTAGAGATTAATATGCTCTTTAAAATGGCATAAGGTTGCCTGGTCAAAACCGTCAAGACCCGGAGGTTGCCTCGAAAATAGGGGTCAAAATTAAACGCTTTACGAACCCCACAAGTGTAAAGAAGAAACCGGTGCTAAAATGTTGAGAATAATATACTTTTTAAAATGGCATAGGGTTGCCTGGTCAAAGCCGACAAGAAACAGCGGTTGCCACGAAAAAGGGGGGGCGTATTTTACGATTTATTTACCCAAGTAAAAAATGATTTACCCAAGTGTAAAGATGAAACCGATGCTAAAATGTAGAGAATAATATGGTCTTTAAAATGGCATAGGGTTGCCTGGTCAAAACCGCCAAGAAAAGAGGTTGCCACGAAAAGTGTGTGCGTGTGGGGGGGGGGGGGATTTTCGCGGTTTTCTTACCCTAACATATTTAAAAATGAAACCGTTTATAAAATATAGGGAATAATATTCTCTTTTGAGTATCATAGGGTTGCCAGGTGAAAATCTCGAAAAATAGTGGTTGCCTCGAAAGAAAAAAATAAGCTAATTTTGAAGGGTTTTTTATACAATGTGAAGAAAAAACATAAAAAGTATTTAAAAAATAAAAAACAAATAAACTGTAATGAAACTGTTCTAAAATTTCCCATAAAAACAACGAATTAAAAATTAAAAATGTAGCATGCGGATACGGATAAGAAAATACGACCGCAAAAGTTAACAGAAATGAAGATATAATAATGCCCAAGAAACTCATAATAAAAAATTCTGTTAGTATACAAAATAAATAATTAAATAAAATGAAAAAAAAAAAAAAAAACTCTTATTTCAGATTTGCAGCAAGATTTACAAATTTCAATTTCATAAATAAATTCATTGTTATTAAGAAACGCGAAAAATTTATCAATTTTTTAAAAATGTTTTTCGCTTTATTTGTACCCATAATTAATTTGCAGAAGGTATTATTGATTATTTTAATTAGATATAAAAAAAAAATTAATTGAGAAAATTTTCTAAAATTAACAAATTCTTAATATAACAAAATCGGCACAACCCAATATTTTCGTATAAAATTCTACAAAGCAGTCGCATACAAAGCAGTCGCTTCAGGGAATTATCTTCTCAATACTTTGACACAATTTGAATATTTTAAGTATTGAAAAATGGGGGAAAAAACGAGCTCGTGAGCTGAAATTAGTTTTATACAGATTACAAAAAGAATGGTCACGCATAATAATTTAATTTTCTGTATGCTTTAAAATCTCTTATATCATTAAACAAATAAAATAAACGAATATTGAAATTCGCTTCCTTTTCTAAGCTGACCGCTATACCTTGACAGGTTTGAAGCACAATCGTAAGGAAATTGAAAAGTGTTGTATGTTCTACATTTAGCTAGCATTTTCATCTTTTAAATATTAACCATTTCGTGTTTAACCTTTTTAAAATAGTCTTCATGTGTGTTTCACTTTGTGTTAAACACCTTTAATATTTGTTAGCTTTTTGGAGACTGACCGCTATTTCTTTACGAATTTTACCAGGCAAACATATGCCATTTTAAAATAACTCCTACGCTGTACATTCTAGAACCAGCTACACCTTTCAAATATTCATATAATTTCATCCTTATTCATTTTCTTTGTTAATGCTATTCGTATTTTTTTACACTTCGTTAAGAAATCTTCAAAACTCGCCTATTTTTTTGTGGTTCACTGCTTTACTTGACAGATTTGACCTATTTTCGAGGCAACCTCCGAGTCTTGACGGTTTTGACCAGGCGTTTGCCTGGTCAAAACCGTCGGGCGGGCTAACCTTATGCCATTTTAAAGAGCATATTAATATCTATATTTTAGCACCGATTTCATCTTTACAGTTGGGTAACTCACTTTTTTACTTGGGTAAATAAATCGTAAAATACTTCCCCTATTTACGTGGCAACCTCTGTTTCTTGACGGCTTTGACCATTCAACCCTATGCCATTTTAAAGAGCATATTAATACCTACGTTTTAGCACCAATTTCATTTTTACATTGGTGGGGTTCGAAAATCGTTTAAATTTGACCCCTATTATCTAGGCAACCTCTGAAACTTGATGGTTTTGACCAGGCAACCCTATGCCATTTTAAAGACCATATTATTCTCTACATTTTAGCATCGGTTTCATCTTTACACTTGGGTAAATCATTTTTTACTTGGGTAAATAAATCGTAAAATACGCTCCCCTTTTTCGTGGCAACCGCTGTTTCTTGAAGGCTTTGACCAGGCAACCCTATGCCATTTTAAAAAGTATATTATTCTCAACATTTTAGCACCGGTTTCTTCTTTACACTTGTGGGGTTCGAAAAGCGTTTAATTTTTACCCCTATTTTCGAGGCAACCTCCGGGTCTTGACGGTTTTGGCCAGGCAACCTTATGCCATTTTAAAGAGCATATTAATCTCTACATTTTAGCTCCGGTTTCATCTTTACACTTTGGTAAATCACTTTTTACTTGGATAAATAAATCGTAAAATACGTCCCCTATTTTCGTGGCAACCTCTGTTTCTTGACGGCTTTGACCAGGCAACCCTATGCCATTTTAAAGAGCATATTAATCTCTACATTTTAGCACCGGTTTCATCTTCATACCTTTTGGGGTCGAAAATCGTTTAAATTTGACCCCTATTATCGAGGCAACCTCTGAAACTTGACGGTTTTGACCAGGCAACCCTATGCCATTTTAAAGAGCATATTAATCTCTACATTTTAGCACCGGTTTCATCTTCATACCTTTTGGGGTTCGAAAATCGTTTAAATTGTGACCGGAAGTGAGGTTGTTTCTCTTAAACTTGACGGCTTTGACCAGGCAACCCTATCAGATTTTCATTGTAACAATGAATTCTATGTATAGGAAAAAAATCAGCTACGTACCTTCTCAAGTCAATTTTTTGCAGCCGCCGCTTGGTCTATAGGGATGATCCGGAGATATGCCATCACAATGTTGATCTTCCACAGAGGGGATCTTCAGTGGCCGCCAGAGGTGTAATTTGGATGGGAACATGGAGGGAATTGTGGCCACGCGGATTTTACATATACCAGCTGCCATTAGTGTATACGACGACCTTTGACGGTCTCGAGTATCGAACCCGCAATCTTCCAATTACGAGTTCGATGCTCAACCGGCTGGGCTACCGTAGCCCTCGTCCAAGAAAACTCAAAAAAAATATTTGTCAGATTTTTTTTTCTTTTTTTTTTTTTTTTTTTTAATTTTTCATAGGAAAGGCTTATTTGCATCATAACAAAACTGTCCTATTTCTGAGAAAAAATTCAAATCGTTCAGAAATTAGATTAAAAAAAAATGTTCCAATTAGATTTTATACTTTCTCTTATCCAAATATAAGGTAGATTAGTACTGTTTTGGGGTAAGATTTCTGAAATTGACTTTTTGTTATATTAAAATGTTTTTTAGTTCCTCTGAATAAGAAACAAACAAACAAACAAACAAACAAACAAAAAATAATAATCTAGTGTGTCACTCACACGACTTTCTCTTACTCTAAAATTTAATACTATAAATACAGGTTGGAGATTAAGGGGTAAGATAACGAGTTCTGTTATATACACCTATGTTAAAACAATTCAAATTAGGCTTCGGAAGAGTTTTATATGATAATTTGTTCTGTGTGAGGGGGCTACCGCGCTCCTCAAACCCCCTTTTCATTAATGCACCTACATTTATATAGAATTTAAATCTGTTATTTAAATTTAAAAAAGTTCACTTAAAATTATTCAGACAATTTTCACGCGCAACATTTCTTGAAACTTATCAATCTTGATCAAACTTTTCCAGCTACAAACTATATTAATTTCAAAATACAACATTTGGATTTTCTAAAATTATTCGTTTTTAAGTTACTCTAACAGACACAGGCAAAGAACAACCGTTAAAAAACTTGACTTTCGTAATCAGGAAGACTCAAAACGTGTAAATATGCAAAAAACTAGTTGGCATAGGTGGACTCTGCTCAGTTCCCCATCATATTTATGTTCTCATAAATTTCTAGTGCGAGACATATTATAATCATGTTAAAAGAAATGAATTTGACCAAAGCTATGATAATTTGTTCTGTGTGAGGGGGCTACCGCGCCCCTCAAACCCCCGTTTCATTAATGCACCTACATTTATATAGAATTTAAATCTGTTATTAAAAGTAAAAGTTCACTTAAAATTAATCAGCCAACTTTCACACGCAACTTTCCTTGAAACTTCTTAATCGTAATCAAACTTTTCCAGCAACAAACTTATATTAACTTCAGAATACACCATTTGGATTTCCTAAAATTATTTGCTTTTAAGTTACTCTAAAAGACACAGGCAAAGATCAAACGTTAAAAAACTTGATTTCGGTTATCAGGAAGTCTCAAAACGTGTAAATATATAAAAGAAGCGATAAATATTTAGCTTAAAACATACATTATTTACCATCTCTATGAGGAATTAATTTCAATCCCTGAACAGCTTTCCTGAAAACGGTAAAATATTATAGTAAAGCACATCCACTAACAACAAAAAAGAATGTTATCGCTTAAATATTGGCAGCCCTGTATATCTTTTGAAGATTATATGCAGACCACATGGTGTACCTAAATATAATCCTATAGTAATAATACACGGCCTAGCCTGAAAAATACTTCCATCAATTTATAATTACTGTTGCACTTTTATCTAGTCCTTTTGTGTATTCCTGTAAACGAACAGTGAATGATTTCCCTAACGTATTCTACATGAGACATGTTTTTACGCATATTAAAAATATATATTCGTTTCATTTGTTTTAGTTCAGCCTGTAGATGTTAAACTCTACTTACCTGCAATTTCCCCCATAGATGTAATGTATTTGAATTCTCTTAGATGTCGTTGTACACGAACCATTTGCTTGATCTCCACGAAAAGTTTAGTGTAGCATCACTATATGATACACATTTAGAATACCAAGTTTGGACTTTCTGCTGTAATTTGTTTTTGAGATATGCTGATAAAAGACACACACACACACACACACACACACACAGACCAACAGCTAAAAACATGATTTTTGGATTCAGAGGACCTCAAAACGCGTAAATATAACAAAAACTCACTTTTGAAAATTTGACCCAAAAATAACACTTTTTATGGGTAGGAGAAAGTAAAAAAAAAAAAAAAAAAAAAAAAAAAAAAAAACAGGTTTTCATTGTTGTCTTCCAACACATTTGTGGCACTCTCATAAGAACACTAAAAAGAAAAACGAGAAAAGAAACACAGCTGAAGTTTTATAAAGTTATGGCAGTGCCCAATTTTCTGTGAGGCTCAGAAAACATGGACACTGAATGCCCAAGAGAGAAGAAGGATCCAGGCAGCAGAGATCTCTAAAGGGCTGCACAATTATAGACAAAAATTAGGAAGGAAAATATTAGAAGAGAATTAGAAGTTTTCAACATCACAGACAAGATCAATGCATACTACACCAAATGGAAAAATCAATTCCAATGTATGATGCGAGGAAGACTACCGAGAGCTGCCTTCTACTACATTGTTTAAACTCTACAGATGTTTAAACTCCACTTACCTGCAATTTCACCCGCAGACGTAATGTATTTGAAATCTCTTGAGTATCCCTGTACACGAACCATTTGCTTCATTTCAGAGAAAAGTTTAGTATAGAACAGGCCTGTCCAACCCAAAATACTAGGTGGGCCGCATTGGAAATCTTTTTTATTCAGGCAGGCCGCATCGTATGTATATATGTTTATGTGTTTATATGTTCGTAAGTATATGAATCATGCATGTATACTCATTGCCATAAAAATTTGCGCACCAAGAAATAATTATTGGACCGCAATGAAACGTGGCATGAAGGTACGTGCCAGGCAGATATGCAAATGATTAGAAATGCAGCATGAATGCGCATTGTGTAATGCCACCAGAGGGCGTTGAAGTTCGTTTTTCTTGGAGTATAAAACAGGTAAGCAGAGCTTGCTTGATGTGCATAATCTGTTGCAGAGGAACACTTTTTAAATAGAGATTCCGCCACGCCGCCATCGAAGACAATACGAACAGCTGTCAGAGCCCGAGAGGGGAAGAATCAACGGTGTGATGGAATGCGGGTGATCAGTTTGGTAATTAGACAGCCACCCAGGCCGTTCTGATTTTACTGTGAGGAGGTGTTGTGACTAGTGGACAAAAGAGAGGCCGCTTACATGGCGAATAGGCTCAGGACATGCTAGACAGATCAATAATCGAAAAAATCGTCATATCGTACGAAACGTACATATAGCGCCAACTGTCTCGTTGTCCGATATCCGGACATATGCAACACCTATTCCTATATAATCTGTCCTTGTGTCTGTACGTACCATCACAAGGTCCCAGGCTGAAAGGCATTTACTATCGCGATGCCCATTACGTATGTTGCCAATAATACCATTCTATCCTCTGTTTGGAGTAGTGTCGTGTCGCGCTCGACGGGTTTGGATTGCAACCGGATAGAACCAGGTCGTCTTCAGCGACGAATCCAGATTCAATTTGGGCAGTGATGACAAACATGCATGTGTATGGAGGCATCATGGTAAACGCCTCAATCCTGCCTTAGCTTTACAGCTGCACACTTCACCCACAGCTGATGGTATTGGTAGGGGTTGACATTGCATTCGATACACGGTCATCCCTAATATTGATCAACGGCAACATGACAGACCAGCGGTACATTCGTAACATCCTTCAGCCATAAGGGTTGTCACTTATGACAGGGCTCCCAGGAGCCCTTTTTCAACAAGACAATGCACAGCCACACACAGCAAGGGTGTCTCAGGATTGCTTCCATCATAATACACCCTTCTTTGGCCTGTTCGATATCAGATTTGTTACCAATTGAGCATATCTGGGATCATCTGGGACGGCAAATTTAGCAGCCTACGAGTTTGGGCGAATTAGAGGCACATTTACAACAAATGTGGAACGAGATGCCACAGGGCATCATACGGTACTTGTATGCCACAATGCTTGCCGGTATCGCATCGTGCATTTACGCTAGAGGTGGCCCAAGTGGGTACTAAAACCTCCCTTCTTTTGTAATTTTTCCTGTAATAAATGATCATTTCGCTTCGATTTTGTAATCATTTACTTATATCAACATTGAACTTACGTATGTAAAATTTTGTTTCATTCTGACAACCCTTTCTTGGTGCGCAAATTTTTATGGCAGTGAAGATATATACTTTTTTCGGGGGAACGGCAGGGTGAAGATTCGCAGCAGAATACATTTTTTTCTTCATTCATAAATTAACAACATAATCGGGAAAAAATTTTGACTATACATTAAGAAGTATAATAAAAAGAACAAATACTGGATCTAATAACAATTTCGTTACAACAGTGTGATTTAGCTACCATGATCGTTGAAAGTTATTTTTACTGCGAAAAGTGAGAAAGGATTTATTAATTTTTAAACTTTTAACCAAATTTGCCAAAATTTAAGTATCGTTAGACTCCTCGCGGGCCGCACGAAACTACACGGAGGGCCGCGGGTTGGCCACCCCTGGTATAGAATCCCTGTATAATACACATTTAGAATACCAAGTTTGGACTTTCCGCAATTATTTTCCGATGTCAAAAAAGTACTCTTAAAACTGTTTTGTTAAATAAATCCTTGTCGAACCATGTTCTTAGACTGACTAAAAACATGACTCGACAAGGATTTATTTAACAAAGTAGTATTAAGTGTACATTTTTTTAGACAGGGATTATTGCTAGTGCTCGAATACTTTTGCTGCCGACTGTATGTACAGTTGCCAATTCTCAGTATTTTGGACAGGCAGTCAGATTTAAGAGAAAGTTGTTCATGTTAAGTCCAGAAAACATTACATGATCAGAGAAAGTTCTTAATCTGATTGGCAGAATACATAACTAAAATGTAATAAAAGGCTGTGTTACAATTTCCAACAGCAATTGATATTTTGATTTTAAGCTAGCATGGGACAATTACAAAGCTGTCCACAAAGCTTAAAGTAAATAGCTGTTAGTCAGTATTAGCCAAATGTTATGAGATGTTTAATTAAATCTTAAAATATCAAGCTAAATTTGACTCCAAAATTTTATTTATAGAGAAATATGTAGGTCATTTATATTTGTTTTAATCCTACAACGGTCGTGAACGTGCTTTTGTAATTGTTTGTCCCCTAAAAAACGTATATTTAAAATGTGCATAATTATAGATTTTAAGCTTGTTTCTGTAAGTATGAAAGGTCATATAATAGTCATCAATGTTCATCTTTAAATGCAAAGTGAGAAATCCATTGTTTTAGTATATTATAAAGAATTTACAGTAAAAACAACTATACCATTTTTCGCCTCAGACAGCCTCCTCACACACTTAGAGGGTTTTAAAGAAATAAATATATTTTTATCAATAAACTAACTGTTTTTGTTGGTGGTCAGTTACTAGATATCTAAAATATTATTATTGTTAGTAAACTACAAAATTAGTCAAGTACTAAATTTTGGACTTTTCAGTAATTGACTCTTTGAAAAAGGATATAAGAGGAGTTAGCATAGGCGTATCAGCATGCAGAGTGAATGAAGTTAACTGCTGTCCACCCAAGATGGCTGCGGCTATAGTAGCGCTATGTTACTTAATGGCTTCTGCAGTTACGATATTGGCTTTATGTGTTTTCGGTCATGTCACCTCCTCTTATATTATTCCTCCAAGAGTTGATCAATGTAATTAATTTCTAAATGTGCGAGAATCTCAATTAATTTTTTGAAGCGACTTTCTCGGCTTGCGAATGTTTCTAGCGTTCGACTTTCATAGTGTGTTTTAATCCGATAATTTAAGTGGTTTAAGAAGGAGATGGAGTAATTTTTTCGGACAAAATCGTCAGCGAAGAATGAATGAATGAGTACGTTTAATACTTTAATGACATATTAGGGTTATGCAATGGATTACTGGCGACGGTCTTGGGTCCACGTCTAATAGGCTGCAAGGAAAGTGTTAATTGGCAAATAGAATGGTGTTAATTACATTAATATTACATTACATGTTAAATACATTTACTAGCTGGAACCCGTCGAATTCGACGATCACTTTATTGACCGTAATGTTTCAAAAATCGTCGCATCATTATTTAAATGTATTTCAAGTTAAAACATCTAATATAATTTACTACATTTCACTTAAAAAAAAGAAATTCGGAAAAATGCTTATAAATAGAAATACTATATATGACATCACTTTCTGCAAAGTACTGTCAATGAGACGTCAAACTGACTCAAAATAAACAGTTGCTATCTTTTATTTTCTATTTCGTTTAATACTAAAACTACATGTTAGCTGACCCGTCCAGCGTTGCCCGGGTCTATGGTAATAGCCTTAAATTAACCTTAAATTTGTATGGTTTTACATCTTTAACTCGATTTTGTTTGAATTTCTATTTTTAAATAAAAGCATCGTGAAAAAATAATCAGTTGTAACGAAAAAAATACCTCGAACCGAATGAAACTCTGCCTTGTGACCCCGGTGCCTGCGGCAGCACATACACGGGTCGCTAATAACATAAAAAAATTCCCAAAAATTAACCTGGAACCGAACAAACCCGCCCGGCAATGCCCGGGCCCATGATAATAACCTTAAATGAACCTTAAATTTGTATGGTTTAACTCGACTTTGTTTGAACTTCTATTTTTAAACGAAAGCATCACAAAAAAATAATCATCTGTAACAAAAAAAATTACAGAACGGAACTCGGGCTCGTGACCCGGTGCCTGCGACAGCGTATATGCAGGCCGCTAATAACATGAAAAAATTCTCAAAAATTAACCTTGAATCGAACGAACCTCTGACTCGTGTTGCCTCTGCCTGTGGCTACCGCACCGTATAGCAGGCATGCTACGCACGCGCTGAAAAATCCACTTTCCTCTACCAGGGCACGCAGTATGTTGTACACGAACATCACCAATCGCCTTGAATTTCCAAGACCTTTCAAATAAGGTGTCAGATGGTGGTGTCAACTGCAAAATCCTTTAGTTTCACTTTCCACCGCCAGGGGGCACAGCGTGTTCTATACGAACAACACCAACAGCCAGGAAATACCAAGTCCTTTAAAATAAGTTGTAACATGATAGGGTCTACTGCAAAATCTCCTAGTTCCATTTTTAACCACCAGGGGGCGCACAATATTGTATACAAACATCTCCAATCAACATGAAATTTTAAGACCTTTATCTCCAATCGCCTTGAATTTCCAAAACCTTTCAAATAACGTGTCACATAGTGGTGTCAACTGCAAAATCCTTTAATTGCACTTTCCACCGCCAGAGGGCGCACTGTGTTCTGTACGAACATCACCAACGGTCAGGAAATACCAAGACCTTTAAAATAAGGTGTAACATGATAGGGTCTACTACAAAATCACCTAGTTCAAATCTACTTTCCCCCTTTCTCCTCCCCTTTAAAATTGAAAATTCTAAAATCGGAGATATCAATTTTTTAGTATTCTACTCTAGTCCTCCCATGTACAATTTCTTCACCGTGAAGTAATTTGGAGCTGAGTTATGCTCGCCAACGTGTGTTTAACTCCTGCCCCCCAGGGGGGGAACCGTTCGACTTTTTTTATTTTTCTCTTTTCATAACATATCTACAGACCAAGACCTTTTTTTAGACACCTCAACCAAACTTTTACACCTAGCCGTTCTCTCAATTTAGTGGAGACAGACAAAAGCACGTTTCAAATTAATATATAGATATTATTTTCTCTTACCCATAGGGTCGAGAAAGTATTGTTTTAGGGTAAAATTTTCGAACGTGAGTTTTTGTTATATTTACATGTTCTGAGGTTCCCTGAATGAGAAAATCATGATTTTAGCGAATGGTCTGTGTGCCTGTCTGTGTGTCTGTTATCAGCATATCTCAAGAACAAATAGTAGCAGAAATTCCAAACTCGATATTCTAAATGTGTATCATATAGGGATGCTACACTAAGATTTTCGTTGAGATGAAGCCAATGGTTCGTGTACAGGGACACGCAAAAGTATTCAAATACATTACGTCTATGGGGAAATTGCAGGAGGGTTTAACATCTATAAGTTAGAGTTTAACATCTATAGACTGCACTAAACCAAATGAAACGAATACATATCTTGTGTAATAGAGACAGTCCACTGGGAAAATTTTTTTGTGTATGTAGGAACCTCGCCTACCCCCCTGGGGGGAAGTCCCCCCTCGAGGGGAGTAAATTTTCATGATGGGTATCTTTCAAAAGAGCTCGCCAATACCTTTAAAACGAATGGTTGAGCCACCGATCTGCGATAATTTAAAATAAAGTTATCGATTTTTTTCCTTTTTAACAATATATTATTATTATTATTATTATTATTATTATTATTATTATTAATGTAATATTGAGAAGAATTTCGACTTTTTTTTTAATACTTAGTGTTTTACTACTTGTCTAATATGGAAACCGTGTGCATTGTCATGGAAGATAATTTTTTAAAATAATAATTTTAATAAACTATTTTTACTGAGTGAATTTGTATAGGAAAATATAGAGGAAAGTCGTGTGGTGGCCACAACACACTAGTTAGTTGTTGTTAGTGGATGTGCTTTACTAATAATATTTTATCATTTCCAGGAAAGCTGCTCGGGAATTGAAATAAATTCTTCATAGAGATATGGTAAATAATGCATGTTTTAAGCTAAATATTCATCGTTTGTTTTTTGTACATTAATGAAACAGGGGATTGAGGGGGTGGTAGCCCCCCTCACACAGAAATAATTATCATATAAAACTCTTCCTAAGCCTAAATGGAATTGTTTAACATAGGTTTACATAACAGTACTCGTTATTTTACCTCTTAATCTGCAACCTGTATTTATAGTATTAAATTTCAGGTTAAGAGAAAGTAGTGTGAGTGACACACCAGATTATTTTTTATATATATTTATTGAAATATAATATAAATATATATTTTTACCATTACTTTTTCATTTAAGGAACTTTTAAACTTGATTTAAATGGTCAATTATTAAAATGACTATGGTCATTTGTTGATGTAAGTGGTCAATTATTAGCAAAATCTCTTTTCGAAACTATTATTGTAAATAACGTAAATTGTAAAACAGAAAACAAAAAAAATAATTCTCTATTGTTAACCGTTAAACATGGATAAGAACTTAAAATAATTCAAAAAATGTTGTCAATGGTTATTTAAAAAATAAGAAAAAACTTCATGACATTTCCAATAAATAATCAATTACTTGATCGGCTCACTTTACCTATGATAAATAAGTTAAGCATTAAAACACATTCCTCGGCGTCAAATGAAAGTGATGTGTAAAATGACAAAGCCTGGTCAAAATCCCTGAAAAATAGATACACTCTCACAGTTAAAGAATTGGTACGTGAACCCGTATAAATGAAGACCCAGACAGCACATCGCCTCCACAGGATATCTTCAAGATGTCTTCTGGATGAAAAGATATCCCAAAAACGTCCTTAAGATGTACTGTGGATAAGTTAACCCTAATTGTGCTGTTAGGGGAGGATCATGATTAAAATTTAATTTGTGATTTATGTTCTTAACACGTATAAAAAATTGTTCAATTAACTTAATTTATGGCGCTTTCCAAATGTATTAAATCGTAAGTTACCTATTCTCCGTGAATTTTAATCCCGCATATACTGTTTAGTGTAGGAGGGCCAATGTACTAATATATTGTTATAAATAAATATTTCAATAGCGATTAAAAAACACCTTTTTAAAAATATTATTGTATTATTATGTGTACTTGATTTTATTCGTATACACATCTGGTTACCCTATCTGACCTTATCAGATGAAAATGGGCATATACCGGCATATACATAGGATCAAATTATTTTTGCATGCTTCCAAAAATAATGCAATTACACTCCAAAATATAGTTTTTTTTAAAAATTAAATAGTATTTATTTTTAGAATTAAGCACTAATTTTTCAGCCAAATGGATATTGAACGAATTTTATAAAATGGAAAAACAAATTAGCCTGGATTTGTTCAACTTTCCCCTATATACAGTAGAACTTGGATAATTCGAAGTTGAAGGGACCAGAGAAAAATTCGAAATATCCAAAAATTCGAATTACATATACTATTTTGTCAAAAAGAAGAGAAATTAAAAATATAAAACTCTATGATCAAAGATTTAACGTATAAACTTTATATCTAAGAATACTGCATCATTAAGCCCCTCCCATTAAATCAATATTTTTTTACGAGCTTAATTATTCAACACATTTTTAAAATAGTCACATATTTTTGATTGCTTCTTTAAGTACAATCTTTGTGTCATAGCATATGACTTCAACCCATCAATTGATGCAAAAACAGAATCTCCTACAATAGACATGACTTTCAATTAAAAAAAAAAACCCTCGAAGTTCATGTATGGGGACCATATCTTGTGATGCACTATCACTGTAAAAAATATGTCCTATTTGCTGCCAGAAATTTTCTGTAATTTGAGAAACTACGTTCTGACAACGTAACTTTTTTGTAAATTACGCGTTTTTTCTCAAATTACAGAGAATTTCTGGCAGCAAATAGGACATATTTTTTACAGTGAGGTAGGAAATACTCTTGTATTTCCTTATCCTTCTTTTGAAAGACTGTTAAAAAAAATAATGCACTTTAGCTGAGAAAAATCTCGGGAACAAATTTTACTGTAATATTTTAAAGGTAATCGTATGAAAAATTCGAATTATCCAAAATCGAATTCGAATTATCCATGATTTTTTAACATTATTTTAATACAAAATTCAAGGGACCGACTAAAAAATTCGAATTATCCAGAATTTCGAATTGAACAAGTTCGAATTATTCCAGTTTCACTGTATTTTAATCTACGCATAGGTATGAGCTAACCACCTCATTATAAACAAGGCATAGTTCATAAGTTAAAGATGAAAGGAAAATACCTCGTGAAAGTGATATCGAAAAGCAAAAACAACGTTAAAAATAGCTCAAATTTATAAGTAAAGAAAGCTAAAAAATGGTCGTTTTCTTTTAGAAATATATATATGAGAGTATTATTCGAGAGATTCATAAAGTTTACATAACAACCAGCTGGCAAGCAGTCGTGGCCGAGTGGTTAAGGCGATGGACTTGAAATCCATTGGGGTTTCCCCGCGTAGGTTCGAATCCTGCCGACTGCGAGTAAGTTTCAGTATTTTCACATTTAGCTTAAATTTTCTGTGTTTAACAGTAATGTCAGTTTTAATATCATAAGCCTGCGATGAAAAAATACAAGGGATTGATAGCTGAACTTTATGTATTTTTTGGTGCTGATTTAAAAAAAATATGATGAAAAATTTCTATCACGTCACATTTTCTTGAAAAATTCAATTTTACTTCGATTTTTAAGACATACATAATATTTGCTCCTCTTGGTCAATTGTCCATTTTATGTAAATTACCTTTACTAAAAACAAATAAAATAATATTTTGGTGATTTTCTTCTAAAAACTGCACCATAATTTGATGTAAAAAGCTTAAACTCAAGGGTACTTTCTGTTTTTCTCTCGACCAAAGGCGGCTCATGCGATCTGACAACAGGGGTTTTTATATTAAGCCTATAAAAAATAAATCGATTGTTGAAGAATAAGTTTGCTTCATTTTTACATGATTTAAATTTATAAAAACCACTATTGCTAGATAGCGCAGGCAAAATTGTTCGAGAGAATTCTTTTTCAAATAGGATTTTAGTAAAAATATCGAAATCGACCTCATAGAAAATCCTGACGTGATGAAAAAAAAAAAAAAAAAAAAGGAGGTCATTTTCGAAATCAGCACACCAAATAACATAAAAATCAACGTTAACTCCCCTTGTATTTTTCAAAAATTTCAATTTTGCAGGCCTATGTAATTTATATACGAAGAAGTTTCAATAATATTAAAAAATGTATTCTGAAAACTCAGAAGGTCATTCGTTAGAAGGCGATTCTAGAGAGTTTTTTAATGTGTTAGAATTATTAAAAATTAATTATTTCTTTTAATGGATACATGTGAAGTAACTAGTTCTCTATCTGCTAAGTCTCTATGTTTCGCCCGACAATACGAGTTTAAGGGAAAATGTTCAGTGGAAAAAAATAAAAAATAAAAAATAAATAAATAAATAAAACCCAAGGGGAGAAAAATATGAATGCTGGCTGTTCTTCTTTCTTTATAATTTTATAATTTTTATTTTGCCATTAAGCCATTTTATCCGTTATCATATCAATTCCATACCTTATATCATATTTGCACATGATATGAGGTATAGAATTAAATTTAGCCAGAGAGTCAAAATTGTGTTACTTTTTATTTACAATTTTTTGTCTGTTTCGGGGCATGTGCATTAGGTATGGCGTGTAAAGCTTCTGTAAGCAATTAATTAATAAATGAAAAAATTTAAATATTGCTCTCTTTTAAAATTATATAAATTAAAACTTCAATTTGGTTTCACAGCGATTGTTTAAAAATGATCTTTATTGTGTACATTTATAAGAAATTTTATCCTATTTTGCCATATTTAAAAAAAAAAAAAAAAAAAAAAAAACTAAACTAGAGCGCCACCTGTTGAGCGATATGCATCAAAATTTGATAGACACCACTTTATGTCAAGCTGAAATTAAATAAAAAATTTCATGAGATTCTGTGCATTAGTTTTTCATCAAGGTCTGCCCCAAAATGTTTCACGCGTACAAACAGACAGACATTTTCTAAATATGTTCAAATCATGTTCAGGGACTATTAAAACGTATAAATTTATGGAAAAAGGAAATCTAAAAATTTAAGAATCCATTGATTTTGAGAATTTAAATGTTGTGCATGTTAATTGTTTAAATTATGGTACTGTGTCTTTATATGATTTAATAGAAATATTTGTTACGTAAAATTTATCTTTTCTTTTTCTTTCCAAAAAAAAAAAAAAAAAAAAAAAAAAAAAATTGATGAAATTCTGGCAAAAGCAGAATTTAGTTTAGTACAGAGTTTATTTTATTTTATTTATTTATTTATTTTTTAAAATTATAACATCGCTTTCAAATTATTCAATTATATTTCCGGTAAATTTTGGATTTCGATAAATGTCCAACTATCGTAAACTGGTATCGTAAAAATCCATAGATTGAGACAGTCCTCAGTCCTTAAAAAAAAAAATATATATTATTATGGGGGCAAAATATTTTGTTTTGTTAAACTGCCAATAAAGAAGTATATTCAATTAAAAAATAGTTTTAATATAGCATGTACTTATAATAAAGTAGAAATTATCCTATTTATTCAATTAGTGACAAATCGATTGGCCTAACTGTGTGAATCTATTTTTTATACGTTGTTTTATGAACTACAATCGGCAGCAAAATTAATGAAGCGCTAGCAATAATTCGTATTTGAAAGATGTGCAAAAGTGATGTGCAAAAGTGATGTGATGAAGTAAATATTTGTCGAGTCATGATCTTAACATTTATGCTGTTTATAAAAAAAGTAAGTTGATAGTAAAAATTAACGATCAAACTATTTAAAAAAAAAGTGGATGTGTGCTTTAATAACACTAGTCGACAAAAAAAAAAAAAAAAAAAAAATGGGGAGGGAGGGAGGGGGGTAACAGAAATGAAATTAACTATTTTCAACTAATTTTGTAGTGCAGAATAAAAAAATAATAGTGAAAAATCTGTAACACGCCAGCTTTTTTTTTTTTTTTTTTTGTTATGATTATTTAATCTCTACTGGAAGCAATATACAAAAGTCTTTAGAAGACGTGCATTATTACTATCAATTAGGGATGGACCGGATATGGATTTTACCGGATATCCGGCATTCCGGATATTTTTTTTACTTTGCCGGATCCGGATATCCGGCCGGATATATCATCGGATATCCGGCAGTCCCCTTCCCCAGTTCACATGAAATTTTCAGTTTTTTAAGAGCACACAATAATTAAACTAGTATATTGTGGCCACCACAATACTTTCTTCTATATTTTCCTATACAAATTTACTAAGGGCAAATAATTTATTAAAACTATTATTCATTAAAATTATCTAACATGAAGAATGCAAATGATTTTTATCTCGGAGAAAACTAAAACCAAATATCCAAATAAGGACAGTTTTATTGCCTATAAATAAATCTTAAAAAATGCGTATTTATAATGGTTATCTCATATCTCATACAAGTTTAGATATAGTCTTCCCGTTATCGAGGAAATTTTCAGTATAGAAGCGCCATCTATTGGTCTATAAGCATCCAACTTGAATCAGCGTAATGTCTCATAATGTCCTTCTCACATATCAAGTTTTGTTTGATTATACGCCATAGAACCTGAGATATAGTCTTTTCTTAAATTGCAGAAATCTCTGTGTGGCAGCGGCAGCTGTTGAGCGGCTGACATCAAAAATTGATAGAAACTAATTTATGTGAAGATTCAACTACAGATAAATATTAATGCAATTCTGTGCATTAGTTCCTGAGATATAGCCATCCCTTAAATTGCGGAAATCGCTTTTTTAGCAGCGCCACCTGTTGGCCGATAAGCATTATTTATTAAAATTACCCACCACGATAAATGCAGGCGATTTTCATCTTACAGCAATCTAAAAAACTGCACTATAGCAGCGTAACCTATTGGTAGATATACATCCAAATTGAATCTGCATAATGTCTCATAATGGTCTTCTCACATATCAAGTTTTGTTTAATTATACTTTTCTTAAATTGCAGAAATCGCTGCGTGTGCATCACCTGTTGAGCGGTTGACACCAAAAGTTGACAGATAATAATATATGTCAATGTACATCTACATATAAATTTATATTCAAATCTGTACAGTAATTCCTGAGATATAGCCTTCCTTATATTGCAGTATAGCAGCGCCATCTGTTGGATGATAAGCATTTAACTTGAATCAGCATAATGTGTCATAATGACCTTCTTACATATGAAGTTTTGTTTGAACATATGCAATAAAACCGCTGCGCAATGCTATGCTATGCAAAACCGATATAGCCTCCCCTTAATTTGAGGAAATCACTGTATTGCAGCGCCACCTGTTGAGCCGTGACACCTAAAGTTGATAGGCCCTAATTTAGGTCAAGGTGCATCTATATACGAATTTATATACAATTCTGAGTAGTGGTTTCGGAGATAAAGTTGCCACAAAATTTTTGTCTCTCTCTCTCTCTCTCTCTCACACACACACACACATTTTCTAAAAATTGTAAATTCATGTTTTTAGACCTCCCAAAACGTATAAATCCTTCGAAAACCGGAAGTCGAAAATTTTTACGAATCCCATACTTTCTTCAATTGCATATAGAAGAAAGTAAAAAAGATACTTGCATTTCGTTTTTATACAACTGAATTACATTCGCATAACTAGTATATGATGTGGCCACCACATGAATTTCTTCTGTATAATTTTACACAACATTCATTGAACATAATTTTTTTATTAAATTATTTTTTATTATAAATGCAGATGATTTTTATCTGAAAGAATTATATCAGTACATGCTGAAAGAAAGTAAATTTTTTTGCCACTATCAAAAGAAATAAGATTTTTTTCAAATTTTTTTTCGTTAAAAGATAAAAAAATCTATAACTTTGTTTTAATTTATCACAGATCTATACTTAAACCATTTATTTTAAAGGTAATGACGAAGTCTTTCGAAACAAAACACCCATATTGAAAATTTACTCCACCCCCGTGGGGGGGGGGGGTTAACTCCCCTTCCAGAGGGTGAAGCTATTACTATTATAAATAATTCATATTAATTTTACAATCATACGATTAAAATAACTCTCATTATGTACATTTATACAAGATTTTGTCCCATACTGGCATAAAAAATGCGATCACAGCACCACCTTTTCAGCAATTGTTCCACAAATCTAATCAGCACCAGTTTATGTCAGGGTTCAACTAAATACCAAGTTTGGTTAAATTTCGTTTATTGGCTAGTGAGTTACAGCGTCCACAAAATTTGTGATACACACACAAACAAACTGACAGACAGACAGACATTTTCTAAAAACAGTCAAATCGTGTTCAGGACATCCCAAAACGTGTAAATCCATCGAAAACTGGAGTTCGAAAATTTTCACGAATCCAATACTTTGGTAAAAAATGTAAAATTGTAAATATCATTGGGATAATAAAGCCATAACAGAGTTATTTTATTTTATTACGTTATTCTCTATTCAATAGAAGAAAGTATTGGATTCGTAAAAATTTTTGACTTCAGTTTTCGATGGATTTACACGTTTTGAAAGGCCTAGAATACGATTTGATCATTTTTAGAAAATGTTTGTCCGTCTGTGTGTGTGTGTGAGAGAGAGAGAGAGAACAAAAATTTTGTGGCAACTGTATCTCCGGAACTACTGCTTAAAATCCCATATAAATTTATATGCAGATGGAACTTGGCCTAATTTAGTGTCAATCAATATTTGGTGTCAACTTCTCAAAAGGTGGCACTGCTATACAACAATTTCCTCAATTTAAGGGGAGGCTATATATCTCAGGATCTATTTCGTATAAGCAAACAAAACTAATATGTAAGAAGGCCATTGTAAGTCATTATGCTGGTGCAATTTGAATGCTTATCAGCTAACAGGTAGCGCTGCTATAAAGGAAGCAATTTAAAGGAAGGTTATATCTCAGGAACTACTGCACATGAATGCAGATAGTTTCATACGCAGATGCAACTTGACCCAAATTAGTGCCTGCCAACTTTTGTTGTCAACCGCTCAACAGGTGGCGCTGTTATACAGTGATTTCCGCAATTTAAGGGGAAGGCTATATCTCAGGTTCTATTGCGTACAATCAAATAAAATTTAATATGTAAGAAGGCCATTATGAGTCCTAATACCAGTTCAATTTGAATACTTATCGTCTAACAGGTGGTGCTGCTGTACAGCGAGTTCCGTAATTTAAGGGAAGGCTGTAGCTAAGGATCTACTGCACAGAATTACATATAAATTTACATGTAGATGCACCTTGACGAAAATTAGCACATACTTAATTTCCCCCATAGACGCAATGTATTTGAATTCTCTTGGGTGTCCCTGTATACGAATCATTTGTTTGATCTTGATGAAAGATTTAGTGTAGCATCCCTATGTCATAAAAATTTATAATACCATGTTTGAACTTTCTGCTATTATTTGTTCTTGAGATATGCTGATGATAGACACACGCACAGACACACAGACCAACCGTTAAAAATAGGATTTTTGGATTCAGGGAACCTTAAATAGTGTAAAAAAAAAAAAAAAAAAAAAAAAAAAACTCGACTTAAAAAATTTGACCCAAAAACATTATTTCTCTACCATTTACATGGGTAAGAGAAAGTAAAACTAGTATGTTGTGACCACCACAAAACTTTCTTCTATATTTTCCTATATAAATTCACTCAGTTAAAATAAACTACAAAGACTATTGTTTATTAAAATTATCTACCATGATGAATGCAGGCGATTTTTTATCTTGGAGAAAACTAATACTAAATATTCAAAGAAACACAGTTTAACTAACACCTTAAAAAATAAGTTTTCATACTGGTTATCTCATGTATGAAGTTTCGTACAGCTAAATGCCATAGAAGTTGAAGCATGCATTCCCGTTCTCTGGAAAAAACTGCACTATAGCAGCGCAAAATATTGGTAGATATACAACCAGATTGAATCGGTGTAATGTCTCATAAAGGCTTTCTCACATATCAAGTATTGTTTGATTATACACATTAGAACCTTGAATCTTCCCTTAAGCTGAGGAAATCGCCGTATAGGAGCGCCGCCTATTGAGCAACTAGTTCCAAAAGTTGATCCTCTGTAACTTATGTCAAGGTGCATCCACATGTAAATTTTTATGCAATTTTGCACAGTAGTTCCTCAGATATGGCCTTTTTTCAAATTGTGGAAGTCACTGCATAGCAGCGCCACCTGTTGATTGGTTGACACCAACTGTTGATAGGCACTAAGTTATGTCAAACTGGCAGCTTTTGAGCGATTTCAGTATTTTTTTTATTCTTTTTTTAATAAAGCGATATAGAAAAGAGTTTCCTTAAATATATAATGACCAGCGAAACGGGCAAAGCCTGCTAGTACACAATAAAACTGTCTTTCTTTGAATATTTAATGTCAGTTTTTTCTAAGATGAAAATTATTTGTATTCATCATGTTAGATAATTTTAATAAAAAATAATTTTAATAAATTATTTGCCCTTAGTGAATTTATATAGGAAAATATAGAAGAAAGTCTTGTGATTTCCACAACATACTTGTTTTTAATTAAAATAAATGAATTGCAGGAATCTACATCTATAAAGGCAGATCTCCTGACTGATTGCTTGCTCGCTCAGCAATGCCGAGTCAAACTAACGGAGACACAAATGTGTAATTTTATGATATTATTGATTTATGGCCGTATTCACCATTAACTTTAACTCCCGGTTCAAAGCAAAAACTTGAAATGCGTCTAAAGGCAGGGTACAGCTTTCTAGCAAAATTTGGCACACTGTTTCTGCCATCTAGCGTTGAAGATTTCATATAATCCTTGAGTGGTTATTTTCACCTAAAAAATCTGAAAATAACTATACCGCTAGATGGCGGAAAAAACACGGCAAAATTTGCTGAAAATTTGCACCCCGCCTTTATACGCTTTTCAAATTTTCATGTTCGACCGGGAGTTGAAGTTATTGGTGAATAACAGCTTTAGTCTACAATATGTGTATTATCTCCATATTAACAGTATTCTATGCTAAATTAATAATATTGATAGTAGGGATGGACCGGATATCCGGAAAATATCCGGTATCCGGCATATCCGGCTAATTTTTCAATATCCGAAATATCATCGGATATCCGGATCAAAATCACCGGATATCCGGTTAATATGCCGGATATCCGGTTTTTTAATATTTGCTTTTTTTTTTTCTCTTTCGTTAAGATATGGTGAGAAATGCGAGAAACAACTTTTCTCCCTCCGTTTGCGGGGAAACTTCAAAAAATAGCTTCTTAAATCACGTCACGCACAATCATACTTAATAAAGAATATCTGTTAACTAGAATACCAGGGGAAAAAAAAAAAAAAAAAACAGATAAGGTTGCCAAACAGGGGTTGCCGGCAGAGAGGACGGCCAGGAGGCAGGGTTGATAGCACGAAAGGGTACCATGTGGGATACAATCGGCAGCAAAAGTATCTGAGCACTAGCAATAATCCCTGTCTAAAAAAAATACACTTAATACTGCTTTGTTAAATAAATCCTTGTCGTGTCATGTTCTTAGTCAGTCGAGGTACATGATTCGTCAAGGATTTATTTAACAAAACATTTTTTAAATGTACTTTTTTGATATCGGAATTATTGGCTAGTGCTCGGTTACTTATGGTGTCGACTGTATTGTAAAAATCATAAAAAAATAGTGAAATTTGCTATTTTCTGATACTCTAACAGAAAAAATGGAACAGACATGGTTGCCGGGACTCTGAGTTGCCAGGACTCTGGATTGCTAGCAGGAAGGGTTACCACCTGTGATACTGCGAAAATGATAAAAAATCGTGAAAATTGCCATTTTCTGACACTTTAACAGAAAAATGTGACGTAGTGGGACTTTTTTACTTGCAGATATTTAAATAAAAATTGGAATTAATAATAAAAATAATAATTTGACCGTTGTTACCGATCCACTGTAGACCAGTGTAATTTTGCTGCCAACTGCAAGCTTGTTGGGCGCTGTTAGATTTCTATAATCAGAGTTATTTATCCATGTGTCATCAAAAGGGATTGTTAAAAATGTAGGTAGTTTTCTGGAAACGTAAAATGTTTATACAAGTGTTATTTTGAATGCAAAGACCCTATTTAAAAAACTCCGGATTATAGCCACAGTTAGCTGATAGGACTTTTTTAACATTGGGTTCCTTAAATTTCTGTTTAAACTCATCACTTTGAGCGCATTATGCAGGTTGCAAGGTCGCAGTTTTGAAATAGTTTTATAAAATTTAAATGGATTAAAAAAAAGAAAAAGCTATCAAAGATTGATTGCATTTATAGTAAAATAATAATAAAATAAACTTTTAAAATAAAAATGTTAGGGGCCTTTCAGTGTTGGAGGTCCCTCGGTTCAGGACATATGGCGACTAATGAAAATTCGAAGTCAGAGCATGCAGTCACGAATCTATTGGCTTTGGAGTTTCCTCGTTCTGGTTCAAATTATGATGATTACACTTATTTCTTTTTTCTAGGGTGAGTGATATAGTTAAGTTTTTCTGAGAATATAATAAGTTTTTTTGATATCACAACGTATGCTTTGCTGTTTTTTTCCCTCTTATGTTGTATCTATGCATTACTTTTGTTAAAATTTAAGAACAGTGGGGATTTCTTTGTTTCTTCTTTCCTTTGTTCCTTTTGGTTTTTATAAATGTCTTTTTTTATGTTCAACAGAAATTTCAATTTTAATGAAAGCATTATAAACTAAGAATCTTCCATGGTTTAGAAACTTTATTCTTTAAATTTAGACTTTTATTTCATAAAAGGCTAAATCTAAAAGTGTTTTAAATGAGAGTAGTTGCAGCGATGTTAGAAATACCTTAAAACCTTGCAGATATACATGTATATCTACCAGTTTTTTAAGTTTTGGCTAGATCGGTAAAAAACGCATTAGGAGGAGCGAGGGGGTGAATGGGATTTACGTCATACTAGTGGTACATTATGGACAATTGGCGGGGATCTTTGACTCACACTTCAAGGTAATCGGGAATCGTATTTCCAAAACATACATTGTTTCGGAACCACCATAGCGATCTTTACCTTTGGTAGGGTAATCGCACCATGGTGTCTCGTGAACGGCAACACAGTTGACGTCAAAGCAAAGCAGATGGGCGAGTTCAATTAAAAGACGTTGATTTGCCAGACTGATGCATTATTCTTAAAAGTGATGAAGTAGCCCCCCCTTCCCTTTTAGAGGCTGAATTTCTAAAATTCCAGAAATTAGTTTTTAGGTATTTGTAAAAGCGAAATTTTAGAATAAAAATTTCACGTGTACCTGTTTTTTTTTTTTTTTTTTTTTTTTTTTTGAGATATATAGGATTATGTGAAATCACGTTTTCCGCATGTGAAATTACGTTTTGCCCTCTCTCCCCTTCGGGACCAAATTTCTAAAATTCCAGAAATTGGTTTTGATATATTTGTGTTAGCTATATTTTAAAGTAAAAATTGTCTTTTTTTTTTTTTTTTTTTTTTTGTTTGAGATATGAAGGATTTTGTGAAATCATGTTTTGTCCTCTTTGCCCCTCTTGGGAGGTTGATTTTTGTAAAATCGCTTCTTAATGGATGTCTACGTAATAGAAGGAACATTGTCACAAAATTTCATGCTTCTAGGTCCAGGGGTTTGGACTGGGCGATGATGAATCACTCACTCACTCAGGACAAACGATTTTATATATATAGATTGTTCAGCAATTTCATATATAGAGATTGTTTTGGATTCTACAAGATGAAGAACATAGCTGCGATAAATACGCCAAGTGAGAAACCTGGCATCTTCCGAAGCAAAAAGATGGCGGCTGATGCGCCAGTCTGCATTATTATAGAAGATCTATTCATTTGGGGAAAAAAAAAGTAGTTACGTTCTATAAAACTTTAATTAGAATGATAAAACATTTAATGAACAACAACAACAACAACAACAAAAATATTGATTATTAGCCAAAAGTACGTAATTAAAAATGTTTCATTTTGTGAATACAAAAATAAACTAAATTTTGTAACCGAAATTCTATAAGCAAAAATTTGGTAATTTTAGAAAATAATGAACTTAAAATTGTAGAAGATAATGCACATCCGATTTGTCTTCTGAAATTGCAAGTAAGTGCACTTGGGTTAGTGTGCTTGCAACACATCTTAATCTCTGATCTAAAGTAAGAAGTGAAATATGAGAACACCCTTTTATACCCAAGTGTATATGAATATAATAGAGGTAATATCGCAGCACTCACTTCGACATGGCCATATCACACGGGAGCATATATACTCAACACAACATTATACGCAACATGTTCGCTATGCTGAACGAACGAGAAACCGGCCAGTTGTCCGAAGGGTTCCCCCGAATTGATAGCGTGATGTATTCCCTTCTCTAAAGGTATTCCAGGAAAAATTCCTGTTTATTCCTCCTATTGGCCAATTTTGATCAGCACGCTCAACATACTCAACATTTTCTAAACGGTTTCGTAAAAGTGGATCATCCGAAAACTTGCTGTCCTTGAACAAAATCAGGCTGAGTATGTTGGGTATAATGCTGTGTTTAGTAAAATGCTGATGGCCATAGTCTACAAATATAAGCTTATTGTAACACATTTCGTACCAGATTGACATCGCTGCCCTGTTACTCCCTTTTCTATGTTTGAACCTAAAAATTGGTAAATAGATATTATTTCACACAGCGAAAAAATATTCTTCATTCATCACTCTTTTGGAAAAAGTGACTGGGTGAAAAAAAAAAAGAAAATCGTTAATAATTGAGGGATATATTCGCGAATATTAAGTATTGCCGCACTTCTGTGTTTGTAAATAATCTAAATTCGCGAATGTCAAAATTGCTAATTTTAAGGGATTACTGTATTATAATAAATATTATTATTTACCTTGGCAGTTCTGCAAGATAAGACAGTGGATGTGCGAGGATTGAAAAATTATAAAGCGATGATCCAAATCTCGAAATTATAATTAACGTATTTGCTATACTTGAAAATGTGTGGGAATGTGCTCACCTCAACTATTACTGAAAAGTAAAAAAGTATATTACGCGCTAATTTATTAACTGCCTGTAAATAGATCGATCAGTGAGAGTTAATAAGTTAAATACGTGAGTAGGGTACGGATGAGAGTCCTAGGCCAGACGGCGGAGGCACTGAGGCACCGGCAAGTCGTGCGGGTGTCACACCACCCCCTGAGGGCCTAGATGAGTTGGTATCGTCCTTGAGACATCCTCTGACAGTATCGTAAAAGATGACGAGGGTGTTAATGAGGAAATTTAATTAAAAATTAATTAGTGATTTTTGTGAAAGGTGACGATGGTTTTAAAGAGATGTTTGCGGTAGAATGAAAAAAGCATGATATTGTTTGTGACTCATTAGTAAATTAATTAGGGAACTAATTAAGAAATTAATTAAGAAATTAATTAAAAAATTGAGAAATAAATGAGGAATCGATAAAATATATGAATTTAAGAATGTTGATGTCGATATACTATGAAAGAAATAGAGTGATCTGACTGGGGTTCGAACCCGGCACGTGGCAGTAAAAATATTTCCATAAGACAGTAGTTTTCGCGTATGTGTGAGGGATTTTTCTATTATATACCTGCATAGATCTTTTTTAACGTTAGAATGTTATTGATTGAAAATTAATCAACCATAAAAATGGTATTAATTACAGAATAATAATTAAAATAATAATTTAAGATCTTGTAAAATTCACTAAATATTTTATGAAAATAGACAATGTACGTGAAAAATAAGTAAAAAGATGATTGAAAATTCTTCAACATGCCTGAAATTCAATTAGTTATCAAATGTTTAATGAAGTGATTAGTAAAAGGTAATATATATTTTTTCTTATTCAATCTCCCTTCACAATGAGCTAGGTTGATATACCAAGGTCATACATCCCTCCCCGAACCTGTTTTTTCCTACGTACTTACACCCTCGAAGGAAATTGACCATTCCTGCTTTTTTAGCGATGAGAGAAAATATCAGATTTTTTTTATAGATTCCCACTAACTTTTTTTAAATATAAATTCATTTCTTTCCATCTTTAGAATAATCTTATTGATTATTTGATATGCAATATGGGGATATAATAACTTTTAATAATAGACATTTTCAGCAGATTTTTTTATACAAATCGTTACAAAAATTCATTACAACTTCAGAAAATCAAGTTTTTAGGTATAAATTGGAACTTTTTCGAATAATCCTTCACATATTAGATTAATGATCACTTAGTTCAATGTATTTTTAACCTATAGTTTAACCATTTTTTCTGTAACTCCCTTACACTTTATTAGTGTAAACCGTGAAATTTTAGCAATAAATTCAGAAATAGGATCGTAAAAATAAAAATTTGGCATGATTTTAAATAAATTTTAGGATACATTTAACAAGATTTTTAAGACATTTGGCGATAAGATAATTCGGATTTGGCAAGAAACATGCGGTATAAATGAAGAGTGAAAAAAATTATGACACTTGCTAACTTATTTTTGCGGAGTGAAGACATCTGTTTTTTAACCTGAATTCAGTGTTACATAATAATAATTTTTTTCAAGATGGATGTCAGAACAGATATAATTTTGTTAAATACATTTACTCATATATTCAATAGATCACACCTTCACAATTCAGAACTAGAGATTATAAACCAGCTTAAATTTCGAATGAATGAATTTATCAATTCCGAAATTAGCAAACAACTTTATGAAAATGTTGATATGTTATCTGAGGAAAATTTTTACACCTGTTTAGATATTGTCTTAAAAGAAATGATAAAAAATGAAATTAATTGGGACAAAGTTGTAATTTACTTAATATTTTCAAGCGAACTTATGGCGAAGCGCTTTAAGAGATCTGGGGACTTTATCATACCTTGGATAAAACTTTTTAATATCTTCCAGAAGTATTTAGGTAATTGGATTATTGATCATCAAGAAAGTATGAAAGTCAAAGAAGAAAAGAAATCTATTTTTCAGAGAATGTGGGGTTTTATCACTCGACCATAATATGAAAATTGTAAAAATATTATCTGCTATGGTGAATTATGTTCATCTCAATCTGTATAAGAACGATGTTCAAGAAAAATGTATGAAATGTGAAATTGAAAGTAAATAAAAAACTTTAAATGGAAATTTTGTTTAAGAAAAAATTATTTGAAGTAAAATTCATCTTAAAAAAAAAAAAAAATAAAAAATAAATAAAAAATAAATAAAAATAAAAATGAGTTGATCAATGTAAAAAACTGAAAAATTCACTGTTTGAAAAGAAGTCTTAATAAGTTTAAGAAAATATCATATTATATTTCACCTAAGAGAGTGAATCCATCATTTTTTTCAGTACTTTAGTGTAAAATAATATCTAATGTCAAAAATTTCTATACCTAAAACAGTTATACTTTACATATAACTTTTTGGAATCTTCTTATCACTGTCATCGAACATATGTGTATACTTAAAAATTTTTACAAAGTGGTATTTAATTATAAATTTTCTTAAGTTTGCTATAAATTTTCTAATACTCTTTAAAAATAATAAATTTTGTAACATTCTTAAAATAATATAAGTTTCTGAACGTAGTGATAATTAGAAATTACCATTTTTTTTAGTTTTTAACGCGATCTGGAATCGAACCTGACACTTCCCTAATAACAACGTTAGATTTTTTTTGTAATTCATTCCCAACATTAGTCATTTTAAGCTATATTTGCTAAGAATTATTCAATAATCTATGTCAAATAAAGACTTCCCAACAACATTTTTTACTACTTTTCAGCACTTTAACATAGTGAAATGCCTCACGTCATATGCTACCTTTCATCCAATTTTTCCTTACAGATAGCAAGTTTGTAAATAATGAAAGCTAACTTTGAAAAAATTCAGAGTTGAAAAATATTAATATATGTTTTATAAATACATTCTTGTTCACAAATGCATACTTAAGTTTTCTAAAGTGTATTTAAACATACTTAAAAAATATTTTAACCAAGTATTGTAGATTACAAACATATATGTATATAAACTGAAAATGTTTTTGTACAAAGTATTTTAGAAATTAAGATAACTTATTCTTGAATAAAAATATAAGAAACTTATTTTTACAATAATAAGATTGAAAATGTATGATAAAATCACAAAGTTATCAGCATAAGAGGCTGTAGGTATTCGAAAAAATCATGAAGTATGGAATTTTAATGTTACACATGTGTTAACAACACATCTTATTTTACAAAGTACTAAGTTTTTTAAAGTCATTTAGTTTGAAGTTTTTCAGACATATGCTTCTAAACTGAAATTTTTGTGAATGAAAAATTTTTACACAAAGTATTTTAGAAAAAATATCATCTCAGAAATTAACTTACTTATTTTTAGAATAAAAATATAAGAAACTTATTTTTACTAATGATAAGAATGAAAATGTAAGGTAAAATCTCATTCTTACCAATTTAAGAGACTGCAAATATTTGAAAAATCATGAAGTATGGAATTTTAATGTTTTACACGTGTTAATAACGCGTCTTATTTTACAAAGTACTAAGTTTTTTAAAGTCATTTAGTTTGAAGTTTTTCACACATATGCTTATAAACGAAATTTTTTGTTAATGAAAAATTTTTACACAAATTATTTTAATACAAATACTATCTCAGAAAAATTAACTTTTTCTTTTTTAGATTGAAAATGTAAGCTAAAAATCTAACACGTATCAAATTTAGAAGCTGCAGATGTATGATGAAATCATGAACTTGAAACTATTAACAACCTTCCTTCTTTGAAAATACTAAACCACGAGTTTCGACAAATCTATAATCAACTGTTAAAAAACATAGATCTTAGAATATTTTTTACCCTAAAAAGTTTAACGTAGATGCTACATCCATAAAAATACAGAGTGAAAGTGTACAATTTATCTGTTTAGACATGTTGATAAACTAGAATTTTACACAAGATTCGAGTATTATAGCAAGGTATGGGATAATATTTGGCTAAATTTCCACCAATATTGGCGATAGTTATAAAAATTTGGCATGAAATAAGAGAATTTGGCGTAAATTCTTAAGTAAAACTGATGAACGAAGAAAAAATTTGAATTAGTTACAATCTTTTCTCGCTGTAGAGTTGTCTAAGTTCTCATACTTAGTGGTTTTTAATCATTTTTAATGTCCTACTTTTAGAGTGATTTTTTATACTTTGCTAAACTGAAGTACAAAATGGATAATACTTTACCGTCTGAGGAGACTCACGTTTCTGTTCAACACCCCCCTTCATCAAGTTTTGAGGATGAGAAGTTATCGAAACTTTTTATTTGTCCAATTTGCAATAAGTCATTTAAAAAAAAATCCTATCTTACTAGACATGTGAAGGTTCACAATGATATTAAACCTAATATTTGTTACGTGTGTGAGAGAGGATTTGTTACTTTACATCGTTCAAAAAGACATATGGAAACCCATAGAAAAATTTCCATAAGATACAAATGTGAATATTGTATTGAAAATTTCAATCGCAAGTGTGATTTATTTAAACATAAGAGATTATTTCATCAAAAAGTCTTAAATGAACATCTATGTATTATTTGTAAAGATGCTTTTAAACACAACTATGAATTAGAAAAACACAAGAGGGTGCATTATCGTAAACCTGAGTATCTATGTGAGGAATGTTCTATAACCTTTTCAACTAAACATGCTTTTTCGAACCATAAGCGAAAAACTCATAAAAAGACTTTACATACATATTGTTGCGACGATTGTACTGATACTTTTTCAAACAAACGACATTTTTTAAAACATAAAAGAAATATGCATAAAAAATCTTCAATGCAAACTAGATGTGATGAATGCAGTGAAACTTTTCAGTGTAAGTATGAATTATTGCAACATAAGAGAAAGAATCATCTTAAAGACTTTAACATACGTAGAAATTGTAATGAACGAAGTACTAACAATGAATTACCAACAGTTAATAATGACAGTGAGAATCTGGACTTGTTAAATTTTTTGGATAATTTTCACACTGAATGTATGAATGGTGTTTTTGACCTACCTTCCAACAACTTTCAGAATGAAAATATAGACTTAGACTTAAAAATTTTTTTGAACAATTCGAATGTGGAATATACAAGTGAAAATAATATTGATGATTTATCTACCAAAGTTGAAAATAAGGACTTAAATAATTTTAACCTGATACAAACTGATTTACCTCTAGTAAACTGTGACAATGAAAATCTAGACTTGCTAAATTTTTTGAATAACTTTAATATCGAATGTATGAACGATATCCCAACAATATAGATTTTTGTGAATTTGTTGTCTTGTATTATTGTGAATGAATTTCGAATAAAAAGATTTCAATGAAAATGGTTTGTTTTAATTCTTATTACAAAATCACCCTTTATATAATATTTTCTATTAGAATACAAACTTAAGTGTCATCTTTTTAAAATAAAAACATGCAAAAAGTTTACTTGTGTATTAGCGATATACTTTTTCACTACTGTAGTAGAATTGATTGAGTATAAAATTTAAACACTAAGTAAAAATTATACACGATAGTAGTTTTATAAACTATCAAACTTACATCGAAGAAGAAAAAAACTTGTAAAATTGTTTTACCACTCAATTGTAAAGTACTTGTGAAAATCTTAAATGAATTTATCGTATTAACAATTTTCCTGAAAAACTAACTTATAAAAATTTTAGATATAATTATGAAGTTAGTATTTTCCTAAGTATCACGATTGAATCTTACTTTGAATATGCATCATCAAAGTGTTTTGTACTTTAACTAAAATCACAGTCTCTATTCTAAAGAGTGTAAAAATAATTTTTGAGTAACAACCTTTATATATAGATACTTTCACGATTGTATTTTAACTTTTTTTTTTTTTTTTTTTTTTTTTTTTTTTTTTTTAGAATACAGAAAATATTTTATAAGAATTGTGAAAGATTAATTTTAGGAGTTTGTAAAATTTCACAATTTTTTTTAAACATTTTGTCAAATGCTTTCTTCATGTCACATCACTTAGAAAAAATTAATTGTTTTTAACAGAATTGCTAACACAAAACATTAAGTTAGAAAATTTATAGATAAAACTTAAAAGATATGAAAAACCATATGTGAAGTAATAACAAAAAGTATACATACTTTCAGGTTTAGACATGGTTGAACAAGCTTGAGGAGACACTAAAACCTGTTGCTGACGTCATAACCCCCGTGACGTAAATTCCCCCTTACCACTACGTCACAATTGTATAATTTAACAAAAAGTACTTATGTCTACCCACAATTCCTGTCTTGTATTATTTTACTTTGTGTATTAAATCAATGATCTGTAAAAAAAACTTTGTCGTTTTTATACACTTTGAAGTAAATATTTTCTCCCTAAACATCAAATTATATTTTACAAACATGAATTGATATGTATTTGTTTTAAATATCTCTAAGTTACATTATTCATTGTCAAGAAATACTAAATTCACTAAGTCACATACGTGGACGTAAACACACAATATAAGAGAAATCTTTAAAAACATTATTGAAAAAACTTTTTAGTGTAATTCTAGAAATGCATACAAGTTAATTTTTGTAAAATGAAAATTGTTTAAATATTAGAAAATATACTTTGGTATAAAGTAACTTAGAGATATTTAAAACAAATACACATCAATTCATGTTTGTAAAATATAATTTGATGTTTAGGGAGAAAATAATTACTTCAAAGTGTATAAAAACGACAAAGTTTTTTTTACAGATCATTGATTTAATACACAAAGTAAAATAATACAAGACAGGAATTGTGGGTAGACATAAGTACTTTTTGTTAAATTATACAATTGTGACGTAGTGGTAAGGGGGAATTTACGTCACGGGGGTTATGACGTCAGCAACAGGTTTTAGTGTCTCCTCAAGCTTGTTCAACCATGTCTAAACCTGAAAGTATGTATACTTTTTGTTATTACTTCACATATGGTTTTTCATATCTTTTAAGTTTTATCTATAAATTTTCTAACTTAATGTTTTGTGTTAGCAATTCTGCTAAAAACAATTAATTTTTTCTAAGTGATGTGACATGAGGAAAGCATTTGACAAAAATGTTTAAAAAAAATTGTGAAATTTTACAAACTCCTAAAATTAATCTTTCACAATTCTTATAAAATATTTTCTGTATTCTAAAAAAAAAAAAAAAAAAAAAAAAAAAAAAGTTAAAATACAATCGTGAAAGTATCTATATATAAAAGTTGTTACTCAAAAATTATTTTTACACTCTTTACACTAAGCGACAAAAAGAAAGCCTTGAAACAAATAAAACTGTCTTGTTTGCATAATACCAAAGGTATGAAATGATACCTATGTATATTTTTGATTTAATAATTCGCTTTATTGCACTTTACGAAGTACTTTTTAAAAATCTGCATAAAACTTTCTTTTTGAACATAATGCAATAACCATACACTTTGCATTCTATTATGATTTATTATGTGAAATAAACAAGTTATATTTTAATATATGAAATAAAACTATTTATTTGTTAGATCTAAGCAATGTTTTCTTAAAAATATGTATTCTGCATTGGGTTAATTCCACCTTTATATGGAATTACTGCATTAATGCGCAATGGCATACTTTTATACAGTGTTTTAATATAAATCTCAGAAATTTCAATGTGCCAAATATCACAAATAATTTTTTCTAGTTCTGGCAGAGTTATAGGCTGCAAATTTCGAATCTCTCCCCTCTCCCCCGCCTTTTTATCGACGAAACATTTTCGAGCGGATCGCGATTTTGACTATTTCCATGTCTGGTAAAGAAGAAATTCTACTATATCCTTTGTGTTATTTAACTTAAAGTGAAAAAAGATATGTTTATTTACAGAATTATAGGTTCTCATGGGAATGTATCAGAAATTCTGACAATTTGAAGTGAATAAACGTACCACAGACGCCGTGTAGTAAGGTGCCTTATTATCTTCAGATGCTGTTTACGGAAATGTCCAAGATACCTCCAAAATAGTCGGTCAGGCACCACTTTTATGCAGATTGTGTTTTATTTCGAGTTAATTGATCCCTTGAGCATAAAAAATTTCCCGAGTGTTTGAAAAGTTATGCATCTCCGTACCATAATG
The DNA here is from genome assembly GCA_963930645.1 of Salticus scenicus. NCBI lineage: Eukaryota > Metazoa > Arthropoda > Arachnida > Araneae > Salticidae > Salticus > Salticus scenicus. Next base: position 205,465,283 of record OZ005653.1, on the reverse strand, counting down.
TATGGAGAATGTGTCACTGTTTTAAAAGTGCGATTTTCATTAAGTCGGTCATATTTTCGTTGTCAGATCTGCTTGTTTTCTTTAGCTCGAAATGAGTTAAACTTGACTCATCAGAGAGAACCAGTTAAGCCCAATAATTAACTAATCATTTTTTAATTTTTTTAGCCATCTGAGTTCTTGCTTTCCTACTTCTCTTCACTAAGAATGGAATTTTTTCAAATTTTCTGTCATTTAAACCTGCTTTGTTTAATAGTTGTTGTACTGCAGTTAAAGAAATTATGCAACTAAACACTTTTTCTGAAGCTCTTTTATGTTCTAAATGTAATACAAACCGATTTTATAAGCAATGGCTTTTTAACTTACGGTCATCTCGCTTGGATGAGCAGTGTGGCCACCTAAAACCAAATTTCCTGTTTAAACGGCCAAAAACTTTTATATCTTGCTGAAAACCCTTTTACCAATATTTCGTTAGCATTTAATTATTTTGCCATCTCACGTATTAAAATATTTTTTGATTTTCATTCAAAAATTAATACTTTTTGTGACATCTTTAACTGGCTTATTCTTACCATTTTTGAAATAAATTCTAAAATTACAATTTTCCTGGCAATTGCATTTTGTTTTTAACACTGGACTCAAAGCTAAAGTGTATATAGAGGACAACATAGTAAAATTTGTTCGAAAATTTGCTTTTTAAACGATAAAATTGGTGGTTGTAGAAGGCGAAAAGGAAAGCATCCAAGTGCGGCTTTTTTTTTTGTCGCTTAGTGTAGAATAGAGATTGTGATTTTAGTTAAAGTACAAAACACTTTGATGATGCATATTCAAAGTAAGATTCAATCGTGATACTTAGGAAAATACTAACTTCATAATTATATCTAAAGTTTTTATAAGTTAGTTTTTCAGGAAAATTGTTATTACGATAAATTCATTTAAGATTTTCACAAGTACTTTACAATTGAGTGGTAAAACAATTTTACAAGTTTTTTTCTTCTTCGATGTAAGTTTGGTAGTTTATAAAACTACTATCGTGTATAATTTTTACTTAGTGTTTAAATTTTATACTCAATCAATTCTACTACAGTAGTGAAAAAGTATATCGCTAATACACAAGTAAACTTTTTGCATGTTTTTATTTTAAAAAGATGACACTTAAGTTTGTATTCTAATAGAAAATATTATATAAAGGGTGATTTTGTAATAAGAATTAAAACAAACCATTTTCATTGAAATCTTTTTATTCGAAATTCATTCACAATAATACAAGACAACAAATTCACAAAAATCTATATTGTTGGGATATCGTTCACACATTCGATATTAAAGTTATTCAAAAAATTTAGCAAGTCTAGATTTTCATTGTCACAGTTTACTAGAGGTAAATCAGTTTGTATCAGGTAAAAATTATTTAAGTCCTTATTTTCAACTTTGGTAGATAAATCATCAATATTATTTTCACTTGTATATTCCACATTCGAATTGTTCAAAAAAATTTTTAAGTCTAAGTCTATATTTTCATTCTGAAAGTTGTTGGAAGGTAGGTCAAAAACACCATTCATACATTCAGTGTGAAAATTATCCAAAAAATTTAACAAGTCCAGATTCTCACTGTCATTATTAACTGTTGGTAATTCATTGTTAGTACTTCGTTCATTACAATTTCTACGTATGTTAAAGTCTTTAAGATGATTCTTTCTCTTATGTTGCAATAATTCATACTTACACTGAAAAGTTTCACTGCATTCATCACATCTAGTTTGCATTGAAGATTTTTTATGCATATTTCTTTTTTGTTTTAAAAAATGTCGTTTGTTTGAAAAAGTATCAGTACAATCGTCGCAACAGTATGTATGTAAAGTCTTTTTATGAGTTTTTCGCTTATGGTTCGAAAAAGCATGTTTAGTTGAAAAGGTTATAGAACATTCCTCACATAGATACTCAGGTTTACGATAATGCACCCTCTTGTGTTTTTCTAATTCATAGTTGTGTTTAAAAGCATCTTTACAAATAATACATAGATGTTCATTTAAGACTTTTTGATGAAATAATCTCTTATGTTTAAATAAATCACACTTGCGATTGAAATTTTCAATACAATATTCACATTTGTATCTTATGGAAATTTTTCTATGGGTTTCCATATGTCTTTTTAAACGATGTAAAGTAACAAATCCTTTCTCACACACGTAACAAATATTAGGTTTAATATCATTGTGAACCTTCACATGCCAAGTAAGATAGGATTTTTTTAAAAATGACTTATTGCAAATTGGACAAATAAAAAGTTTCGATAACTTCTCATCCTCAAAACTTGATGAAGGGGGTTGTTGAACAGAAACGTGAGTCTCCTCAGACGGTAAAGTATTATCCATTTTGTACTTCAGTTTAGCAAAGTATAAAAAATCACTCTAAAAGTAGGACTTTAAAAATGATTAAAAACTACTAAGTATGAAAACTTAGACAACTCTACAGCGAGAAAAGATTGTAACTAATTAAAATTTTTTCTTCGTTCATCAGTTTTACTTAAGAATTTACGCCAAATTCTCTTATTTCATGAAAAATTTTTATAACTATCGCCAATATTGGTGAAAATTTAGCCAAATATTATCCCATACCTTGCTATAATACTCGAATCTTGTGGAAAATTCTAGTTTATCAACATGTCTAAACAGATAAATTGTACACTTTCACTCTTTATTTTTATGGATGTAGCATCTACGTTAAACTTTTTAGGGTAAAAAATATTCTAAGATCTATGTTTTTTAACAGTTGATTATAGATTTGTCGAAACTCGTGGTTTAGTATTTTCAAAGAAGGAAGGTTGTTAATAGTTTCAAGTTCATGATTTCATCATACATCTGCAGCTTCTAAGTTTGATACGTGTTAGATTTTTAGCTTACATTTTCAATCTAAAAAAAAAAAAGTTAATTTTTCTGAGATAGTATTTGTATTAAAATAATTTGTGTAAAAATTTTTCATTAACAAAAAATTTCGTTTATAAGCATATGTGTGAAAAACTTCAAACTAAATGACTTTAAAAAACTTAGAACTTTGTAAAATAAGACGCGTTATTAACACGTGTGAAACATTAAAATTCCATACTTCATGATTTTTCAAATACTTGCAGTCTCTTAAATTGGTAAGAATGAGATTTTACCTTACATTTTCATTCTTATCATTAGTAAAAATAAGTTTCTTATATTTTTATTCTAAAAATAAGTAAGTTAATTTCTGAGATGATATTTTTTCTAAAATACTTTGTGTAAAAAATTTTTCATTCACAAAAATTTCAGTTTAGAAGCATATGTCTGAAAAACTTCAAACTAAATGACTTTAAAAAACTTAGTACTTTGTAAAATAAGATGTGTTGTTAACACATGTGTAACATTAAAATTCCATACTTCATGATTTTTTCGAATACCTACAGCCTCTTATGCTGATAACTTTGTGATTTTATCATACATTTTCAATCTTATTATTGTAAAAATAAGTTTCTTATATTTTTATTCAAGAATAAGTTATCTTAATTTCTAAAATACCTTGTACAAAAACATTTTCAGTTTATATACATATGTTTGTAATCTACAATACTTGGTTAAAATATTTTTTAAGTATGTTTAAATACACTTTAGAAAACTTAAGTATGCATCTGTGAACAAGAATGTATTTATAAAACATATATTAATATTTTTCAACTCTGAATTTTTTCAAAGTTAGCTTTCATTATTTACAAACTTGCTATCTGTAAGGAAAAATTGGATGAGAGGTAGCATATGACGTGAGGCATTTCACTATGTTAAAGTGCTGAAAAGTAGTAAAAAATGTAGTTGGGAAGTCTTTATTTGACATAGATTATTGAATAATTCTTAGCAAATATAGCTTAAAATGACTAATGTTGGGAATGAATTACAAAAAAAATCTAACGTTGTTATTAGGGAAGTGTCAGGTTCGATTCCAGATCGCGTTAAAAACTAAAAAAAATGGTAATTTCTAATTATCACTATGTTCAGAAACTTATATTATTTTAAGAATGTTACAAAATTTATTATTTTTAAAGAGTATTAGAAAATTTATAGCAAACTTAAGAAAATTTATAATTAAATACCACTTTGTAAAAATTTTTAAGTATACACATATGTTCGATGACAGTGATAAGAAGATTCCAAAAAGTTATATGTAAAGTATAACTGTTTTAGGTATAGAAATTTTTGACATTAGATATTATTTTACACTAAAGTACTGAAAAAAATGATGGATTCACTCTCTTAGGTGAAATATAATATGATATTTTCTTAAACTTATTAAGACTTCTTTTCAAACAGTGAATTTTTCAGTTTTTTACATTGATCAACTCATTTTTATTTTTATTTATTTTTTATTTATTTATTTCTTTTTTTTAAGATGAATTTTACTTCAAATAATTTTTTCTTAAACAAAATTTCCATTTAAAGTTTTTTATTTACTTTCAATTTCACATTTCATACATTTTTCTTGAACATCGTTCTTATACAGATTGAGATGAACATAATTCACCATAGCAGATAATATTTTTACAATTTTCATATTATGATCGAGTGATAAAACCCCACATTCTCTGAAAAATAGATTTCTTTTCTTCTTTGACTTTCATACATTCTTGATGATCAATAATCCAATTACCTAAATACTTCTGGAAGATATTAAAAAATTTTATCCAAGGTATGATAAAGTCCCCAGATCTCTTAAAGCGCTTCGCCATAAGTTCGCTTGAAAATATTAAGTAAATTACAACTTTGTCCCAATTAATTTCATTTTTTATCATTTCTTTTAAGACAATATCTAAACAGGTGTAAAAATTTTCCTCAGATAACATATCAACATTTTCATAAAGTTTTTTGCTAATTTCGGAATTGATAAATTCATTCATTCGAAATTTAAGCTGGTTTATAATCTCTAGTTCTGACTTGTGAAGGTGTGATCTATTGAATATATGAGTAAATGTATTTTACAAAATTATATCTGTTCTGACATTCATCTTGAAAAAAATTATTATTATGTAACACTGAATTCAGGTTAAAAAACAGATGTCTTCACTCCGCAAAAATAAGTTAGCAAGTGTCATAATTTTTTTCACTCTTCATTTATACCGCATGTTTCTTGCCAAATCCGAATTATCTTTTCGCCAAATGTCTTAAAAATCTTTTTAAATGTATCCTAAAATTTATTTAAAATCATGCCAAATTTTTATTTTTACGACCCTATTTCTGAATTTATTGCTAAAATTTCACGGGTTTACACTAAAAACGTGTAAGGGAGTTACAGAAAAAATGGTTAAACTATAGGTTAAAAATACATTGAACTAAGTGATCATTAGTCTAATATGTGAAGGATTATTCGAAAAAGTTCCAATTTATACCTAAAAACTTGATTTTCTGAAGTTGTAATGAATTTTTGTAACGGTTTGTATAAAAAAATCTGCTGAAAATGTCTATTATTAAAAGTTATTATATCCCCATATTGCATATCAAATAATCAATAAGATTATTCTAAAGATGGAAAGAAATGAATTTATATTTAAAAAAAGTTAGTGGGAATCTATAAAAAATCTGATATTTTCTCTCATCGCTAAAAAAGCAGGAATGGCCAATTTCCTTCGAGGGTGTAAGTAAAAACAGGTTCGGGGAGGGATGTATGACCTTGGTATATCAACCTAGCTCATTGTGAAGGGAGATTGAATAAGAAAAAATATATATTACCTTTTGCAAATCACTTCATTAAACATTTGATAACTAATTGAATTTCAGGCATGTTGAAGAATTTTCAATCATCTTTTTACTTATTTTTCACGTACATTGTCTATTTTCATAAAATATTTAGTGAATTTTACAAGATCTTAAATTATTATTTTAATTATTATTCTGTAATTAATACCATTTTTATGATTGATTAATTTTCAATCAATAACATTCTAACGTTAAAAAAGATCTATGCAGGTATATAATAGAAAAATCACTCGCACATACGCGAAAACTACTGTCTTATGGAAATATTTTTACTGCAAGGTGCCGGGTTCGAATTTCACTTATACATTTGAGATTTTAATCATCTTTTAACTTAATTTTCACATACATCATCTTTTTTCATAAAACATTTTAGTGAATTTTTACAAGGAATTCCCTAATTAATATTTTTTTAATTTTTATTCTGTACTTAATATCATTTTAACGATTGAATTTTTTTTCGGACAATAGCATTCATAGTTTTAAAAAGAACAGTGCAGACATATACTATAAAAATCACTCACACACACGCGAAAACTACTGTCTTATGGAAATATTTTTACTGCCAGGTGCCGGGTTCGAACCCCAGTCAAATCACTCTATTTCTTTCATAGTATATCCACATCAACATTCTTAAATTCATATATTTTTTCGATTCCTCATTTATTTCTCAATTTTTCAATTAATTTCTTAATTAATTTCTTAATTATTTCCCTAATTAATTTACTAATGAGTCACAAACAATATCATGCTTTTTTCATTCTACCACAAACATCTCTTTAAAACCATCGTCACCTTTTACAAAAATCACTAATTAATTTTTAATTAAATTTCCTCATTAACACCCTCGTCATCTTTTACGATACTGTCAGAGGATGTCTCAAGGACGATGCCAACTCATCTAGGCCCTCAGGGGGTGGTGTGACACCCGCACGGCTTGCCGGTGCCTCAGTGCCTCCGCCGCCTGGCCTAGGACTCTCATCCATACCCTACTTACGTGAAAGTATATCTTAAAATATAATCTTATTTACTGACTAAATTTAAAAAAGAAATTCCATTTAAAATTAGATATCTTACGTATTTTTTCTAGTGCATGTGCATTTTACATATTTTTTTTTTTTTTTTTTTTTTTTTTTTTTTATAAATGTTCAATACCAGTAACTATTAACAGCATTTTATTTGTAACCCTCCCCTTCCCCTTCCTTCTGATAAAACAACTTGAGAAAAAAAAAAAAAAAAAAAAAAAAAAAACTATTTTTCAAGCATTAATTTGCGGATTTGATTTTGTTTATCAGTTATTTTTTTTTAAATATTTTACTTCATATCTAATCTTATAAGTATTTCACTTTTTAATCCCCTGGAGAATAAGTAGAGTGAGAGTGAATAGTTATTTTCCAGTTTCTTTGGTTACAGAAATGTATTTTTTAACAAGTTGTATCTCTTTTCCATAAAAGAGTGGGAGCAATCTAATGGCATCGTGTTTTCAGCTACTTACTTTATTTTTTATTTATTTCAACTATCAATTTTTCGCTTTCATATCTTCTTTTTAACAACTGGAAAAAAAAAGGTTTATAAAATTGTCAGAATATTTCTTAAATAAATAAATAAATAAATAAATAAAAAGGCAATTTTACAAGTAGCCATCAACATTTTTATTTATTTATTTCTGAATATGTAAAAGGTTAGGATGATTTATTGTGAAGTTTACTAAAATTTAAACCGCATAATGTTTTTCTGTTTACTTATTTCCCTAATTTTATGATTTTATTTTATTAATTTTAATTTCTTTTAAAATGGATACTTGTTATGAAGTTTTAAACTGTTGTTGAAATCGATGATATCATTTTATATTGTATATATAAAAAATTCCAATGCAATTTCATAAATTTTCATAATTATTTTACTGTGCGCGGTACTAATTATCAAAATATTAGGATGATTTATTAAGATTCACAGTACTATTTTACATTCAAAAGTCATTATCATACTTTTTTTTAAAGAAATTTTTTATTATGTTATAATTTATTGCTGCTGTGAGACGTTTCGATTAATCTAAATATTTGGATATATTAATAATCGATAATTTTTACGTCCATTAGCAGATTACCATAGGTAAAGGAAATACTTTATTGAATAAAAATTTTTGACATCGAGTGTTCACTTAATTTATACGTTTCAAAGTCCCTGTGGTTTAACTCAAAAATTCATTTTCTAAAAGATGTGTGTGTGTGCGATTTTCTGATTATCATATCTCTAAATTGAAAAAAAAAAAAAAAAAAAAAAAAAAAAAGAGCAACGAAACTTCATAATTAAAACGTTCTTTAACGTGTATTAGTTGGTTACTACTAGAAAATTTATAGTTTTAGATCTCGAAAATGAATGTCTTAAAAAAACGATTCAACTGATATTTTAACGGATATTTTGGTATTATTTTCTTTTGTTTGAAGTACTAATTTTAATTTATTTACTAAATTTCATTTTTAAAGAATATATTTGATAACCCTTCATGTGACATTATTTTAAGGCATTTACATATGTTGTATTTATTATTATTATTATTATTTTTTTTATAATGGTCACAGACACAATATTTATAAGAATAAGACAGGAATTTTAACTACAATTGATTATCTTCGTAGGATAGGGTAAAATCACCAGTTCTGATTCGAAGCTTTCGTTTAATTACTTATTCACATGACCGGCCAACGCACCTGCTCTGGAAAAGTTCAAAATCAGCGAAGAAAACCAGAACCTTTTATACATAAATGAAATATAATTAAAAGCATCCCTTAAAATTAAAGCTTCATTTCTCGAACACAAATGATTCTGCCTCACACCAGTCCACTGATCGCGCCCTAATTAATTCTTTATAAATAAATTTTCTATCTATATATTTTTGTAATTCTAAATTCATTGACTTGTTCTCAATTCTTAAACCTATTTTATTTTGTTTTCCTATGAAACAAAACCATTATTTATTACATTGTGCAACTGAAACATAATATTAATCTAGAAACTTCTGTTCCCTCCTCCATTGTATCGGTCGCGATTACGTGACCATGGCTGCTTCGAATGAAAAAGTGAATTTTTAATGCAGTTTTTAAAAGTGAGTTCGTTTGACTAGCAGCCAGAAACATGACTTAAGCTCGCTTTGTTTTATTTACATAAAGGCTCGTCTTCTCTATATGCAGTGTAAACCCTTGAATTCATTAAAAAACTACAAAGCCAACCACTACCTTAATCGAGTCTTTTCTGATATCTGTTATCTGTTTAATACGATATATATATATATATCTATATATATATATATATATATATATATATATATACATATATACATATATATATATACACATATATATATACATATATATATACATATATACATATATATATACATATATACATATATATATATATACATATATATATATATACATATATATACATATATATATATATACATATATATATACATATATATATATATATATATACATATATATATATACATATATACACACATATATATATATATATATATATATATATAGAGAGAGAGAGAGAGAGAGAGAGAGAGAGAGAGAATTATTATCCACAAATTTCATATTAATATAATAATAACTTCATATCGATATTGCCGAAAAAGTTTAGATGTAAACGAAATAAAATAAAAATTAAAAAGGCTTAAAAACCTGATGGTGCATTCATTATTTTTTATAAGTATATAAGTACGAGTTTCTATCGCAGAAACTAAATCTTGCGTGGCTTGGTAATTGAATTTGTACGATACTTCCTCAATAAATAAAGAGTATTTTCTGCTATTACTGTGAGCTTTACGACACAGGATGCCTCAAAGATTCTTTATAGGGACAAGATCTGGGCTACATGCTGGCCAATAGAGAAATTTTATTCGAATACAATCAGGGTTTTTTGTTGTTTGCAATGTAAATAAAGGCATTGTCTTGTAAAAATTTGCACTACCTAGAAACTTAGCAAAAGGCAAGGGACAATCTTCCAAAATCTTAGTATAAATCCTGTGATATTTGGCGACCACTGATAAAAGTCAGAGATACTTGTCCATTTTAGAAAAATGTTGCTTAAATGACCACCGGATCACCCCCTAGTCCGTGATTAAGAAAACCTCGAGATTCTTTGAACATATCACGCGAATTCGGTGACCATTCACCTGGATCATTTACATTACATCCCCCTCCCCCTGCTCCCCTTTTTATCACTAAATATTCCCGATTGTTATATCTGTTCATAAGACACATGGTTTAAAGACTACAACGTTCTTTGTGATTTATGATGTGACTTTAAAGCTGATTTTTTTTTTTTTTTTTCATTGTACCATTGTTTCTATTTCATAAATTCGTCTACAAAACAAAACGCATCCGTTGGTACAGAGAGTTCCAATATCACAAGTACTTCACGAACAGGTCTTTGCGGGTTCTCATTAGCATTTAGATCTGACGATCATTCCGTTTGTTTGTCACACGTAACCTTCCAGATTTGCTTTAATTTTATATTTGCTGCAACCACTAGATAAAGTTGGATAAATGTATTTTTTTTCATCTATTAATAATAGTCGCCAATTTTTGAAACAGGTTTATTTTTAGCTATTAACTATCAAATCTTGGTAGGCCCATCTGCTTGAGTTTCCTTAGATAACTGTACCTCGACGATGAAGTGTTATCGTTTGCAGATCTTAAAGTACTCGAAATTTGTGACGTCACCTTTTATAAATTTGAATATACAAAGAATTATTCACAGAATATCGTAATTGTATCTAAGCTTCTGCACCAAGAAAATTTATTTCCATCTTTCTTTCTCTTCTTTTACCCATTTTCTAAAAAATCTGGTGTGACACTCACACGACATTTTCTTACCCTACATTTCAATATTATAAAGACAGAGTGCAAATTAAGGGGTAAGATACAAGAACTGTATACTAACATAATTCTACGTGAGAGGGGTGGTAGCCCCCTCAACACCCCTTTGAAGGCAGTATATAGAATTACAGACTGTTAGATTATTCTAAGTTAAATTGATAACACAAAGATCAATAGTTATAAAAATTGACTTTAGTATTCAGGGAACTACAAAAAGCACAATTATACTAAAAACAAACACTGAAAATTTAACCTGGAAAAATAACTTAGTTCCGCACTTCCAGCAATTTAAAAACGTAGTATATATCCCACTGTTTTCTAGTTCTTTTGGGTAGCCTTGTAACCGAATGGTGAATGGTTTTCATACCATTATCTACACGAAACATGCATTTATGCATCTAAAAGATATATATTCATTTCCTTTGGCTTAGCGCAGCCTACAGATGTTAAACTATATCTACCAAAAATTTCGTCCACGGACGTAATGTATTTGAACTCCCTAGGATGGCCTGGTAACGCGAATTATTTGCTTGATCTCAACAAAAAGTTTAGTGTAGCATGCTTATATGATACATATTTATAATACTGACTTTGAACATTCGGCTACTATTTATTCTTGAGATATGCTGATGACAGACACACGCACATATACATAGAGACAAACACACCAGGCTAACCGCTGAAAACCGGATTTTTGGATTCAGAAGACCTCAAAATGTGAAAATATAACAAAAACTCAAAATCGAAAATTTGACTTAAAAGAATATTTTTTCTACTACATATATGTGAAAGAGAAAATAAAAAAGTGTTAATATAGTAAACCAAATAACTTTATTTTATTGATAGTTTTTAACAGAGTATTTGAATATGCTCACATTCTTTTGTAATTATATTCACATCTTTGCAAGAATGGTAATTGGTATTTGGACATTAGTACAAGACTTAATACATTTTTATTTTCTTATTGCTTATAAGTTACTTTTAAATGATACTCCAAACTTCTAAATGAAGTTGCCTCAAGTAAGATTTTCATTTGTCATCTACCTTATGTATCCTTTTTAAATTTTAGATTGAAAAAAAAGGGGTATGGGAGAAAAGAGAGAAAATAAATATTTGCTATCAAATACAAGCTTTAAAAATAGTTAAGAAACACTGATTGTTCTATTACTAGGACGTATATTAAAATAAGTGAAGATTTTTATTTGAAAAATATAGCCGATTTAATTTTGGTATAAAATATGATTCTTCATCAGGTTTTAATGAATCTTTGATGTGAATTTTGAAATACTGTAATTTTAATTTGTTGCTAATAAACTTTATAACTAGGCAAATTACAAATATCTGAGTTGGGTGGATATCGAAGTATCAAATCAACGTATTTTTCGTAATGAAGTTTAGAAAGTTATATCAGACAAAAGTATTAAAGTAATTTATACGTATTATGCCGCAATATGACGTTATTTATGATGTAATATGACGCAGAATATTGATAATTCCTTCTAACTATCATGAATTTAATAAATAAAGTATTTTAAATACATTTAAAATTATTTTATAAGTATGCGTTACATGCAGTGTTAAGGTACATTAAACTGATTTATTGCGCAAAACTTTGATTCAGTAAGGTTTTTTAATAATAAAGCTTTTTCAGCAATAAAGCTTAATGCAATAAAAGTTTTCAGCATTAATTATTTTTTTACATAATTATGCAAAAGAATAATTAAAAAAAATGGCTAATCTTTCTGACATAATTATATTCGAAGAATTTTTAATATCCATAATTGTATTTTTTTTCTGAGACAGAAATTTAAATAAATAAATAAATAAATAAATAAATGTTTTGAAAGAAATAATAAAAAAAACTTAATTTAACGTAACGTAAAAATAGATTCCCTAAAAATTGTATTGCGTGAAATAAAAGATTGATAAAATGAAATATTTCCGATAAACTTTTTTCCAAAAATATAATTTCCAAATTTTATTATTACCCGTAGCGCAGTGCTAATACGACATTAAATCCAACCAACCAACTCAAATTTTATTTTATAGAAAAAAAATCTGGAGTGACTCCAGTCGACTTTCCGAACATTAAGTAGTAATTAACGCATGTATAAATAAACTAAAGTAAGAGAAAATTATAATTGTGTGTATGAGTACTTTTCATTATATAGTTATGTTATTTAATTTAACACTATTGCCCTTCAAATAATTTGAGCACATAGATCATATTGATAAATTTTCTTTGTGTGTCTGTGAAAATGCATAACGGATATACGCACCAAAATCTATAAAGTTTGTGCGATGGTTACCTATAACATGCATATAAATTTTAAGATGAATCGTATGAGGCATTTAGTCGCTATCGCATTTTTAAATAACTGCAGCCCATAAACCACAATGATAATGCATTTTTCTTTGTATCTCTGTGTAAAAGTGTATAAGTGTTAAATTCAAGAAAACCTTTAATGTTTGTGCGACTGTACCTGTAACATGTGTATGAATTTTCAGTTCATTCAAATCAGAAATTTAGACACAATCGCACTTTAAATAATTTGAGTCCATAGGGCATAATGATAAAGAATATTTCCTTCTATCCCTGTAAAAGAACTATACGCGCTAGATTCACCAAAATTTATGAACGGCGTGCAACGGTAAACTATAGCATGTGTATAAATTTTCAGCTCAATTGAATTAGGCGTTTAGTCGCTATCGTAGTTTAAAAAATTTGGGCCCATGTAGACCATAATGATAAAGAATTTTTCTTTGTGTCCCTGCAAAAAAACCGATAAACGCTAGATTCACCAAAATTTATACATTTCGTGCGACGGCGACTCATAACATGTGTATAAATTTTCAGCTCAGTCGAATAAGGCATTTAGACGCAATCGCACTTTGAAAAATTTGGGCACATAGACCATAGTGATAAAAAATTATCCTTGTGTCCCTGTAAAAAAACTATAAGTGCCTCGATTCACCATAATTAATAGGGTTCGTGCTATTGTGACCTATAATATAAGTACCAACTTTCAGCACACTCGAACAAAGCGTTTAGACGCTATCGTGTTCATTCACATACATACACACATACATCATTGTAAAAACAGTAAAAATGAATTCAAGGGACCTCAAAACGTGTACGAAGACCAAAATCTCAAATTCAGATTTTTGACATGATTCAGATTTTTGACATGATTCAGATTTTTGACATGATTCAGATTTTTGACATGATTTTGACAAGTGTCAACACTCGGTACATCACAGCGCTGTGATGTACCGAGTGTTGACACTTGTGAACAGAAAATTTCCTCTTGTATAAAATTAGCTCTTTAATTAATGAATATGATAGCAAACATGAAGATGAATATATACATATGAGAGATTTATATACATATGAGTACCCATGTACTCATGTAATAAAAAGAATAAACTAACGGAATAAATCCGTGACTCGGGCGCGCCAATTGCACCCTACGTTTCAGGCCGAAGGCCAAAGTCTCTCTCTCTGCGAAAATACCTTCTCCCGCTCACGGCGGCTTCCAAGGTTGGTTGGTTGCATAAAATGAACTTAGGAGTGGTTGGTTGCATGACACCCCCCAACTAAGATTGAGATATTATGAGACTGATAATTATTAGCAACCAACTGACACATAAATATTTAAACACATGAAAATAAAACAATGCCAAATAAATACTTGACAACAGTCTTGGTACAATACCGGAACAAGCATAGATATTTTAACACAAGAAATAAATGCAAAAATAAAATAGACAATTCACAACAGATGTAAAGAGGTCTTGATATAATACCGGAACAAATATTTATAATACTAAACTCACACACACACACAAAAAAAAAAACTAAATTACTAAATAGAACCAAAGTTATTTGTAAATAGCAAAACTTATTATTGGCATAGTCTCGACAATCCATCAGCGTTTTTCAGTTTTGCACCAGGGCAATGCGATATGTAAATATCATATCTTTGTAAAGATAGTGCCTATCTTTGGAGACTAGCAGATTGAGGTGCAGTTTTTTGTAAATAAACAAGAGGATTATGGTTCGTTATAATCTCAATACGAGTTCCGAAAACATAATTTTCAAATTTCTTTATAGACCATACTACAGCATAGGCCTCACGTTCTATAGTAGACCAATTACACTGTACATTAGTGAGCTTCTGACTAATAAAACTAATTGGACGTAGATTACCTTCATTATCTCTTTGCGAAAGACACGCACCGACACCATAGGAACTGGCATCACATTGAATGGTAAAGGGTTTATTTGGATCTGGAGTATAAAGCTTAGGAGCTTCGCACAACATTTCTTTAAGTTGTCGAAATGCTATCTCTTCCGTCTGTGTCCACGGTAAATTTTCCGGAACCTTCTTTTTAGTTAAATCGGTCAACGGTTTGGCAATTTCAGCATTTTAATGTAACTTCTATAAAAGTTAAAAAGACCAAGAGCGCTTTTTAAAGCTGTTTTAGTTTTCGGCGATTCAATATTTTCAATAGCAAGTAACTTTTCAGGATCAGGTTGATGTCGTCCAGAACCTATTACATGGCCTAGATATTTAATCTCTGATCTGCACAATACACATTTCTTAACATTTACGGTAAATTTTAGTTCAGTTAGCTTAGTTAAAATTGCATCTAAATGTATAAGATGTGATTTCCAATCATTAGAAAAAATCGCGATATCATCGAGATATGCTTTGCAATATTCGCGATGTTCATTCAGAGCTTCATTCATTATTTTCTGAAAACTTGCAGCCGCATTTCGTAATCCGAAGGGCATTACTTTCCAGCGATATTGAGAACGTCTTGAAAAACGTAAAATCACGACTTTTCTCTTCTAAGGGAATTTCCCAATATCCTTTTAACACATCTAAACAAGTAATAACATGTGCACGACCGACTTCATTAATTAAGTCTGTAATGTTCTCCATAGGGTAATCAAAAGGTTTGGTTATCGAATTGAGCAAACGAAAATCTATACATAATCGTACACTTCCATCCTGCTTAGCTACGCACACTACTGGATAAGCTATTTCGGCTTCACTCGGTTCAATAAGACCTAAGCTTTCTAATTCTTCTATTTGTCTGTCAACTTCAGGTTTAAGTGATTCGGGTATTCTATACACATAAGGCTTTTTTCTTTCAGTACCTGGCATTAGACGAATTTTATGTTCTCCAACATTAGCAACTTGAACTTTACCCGAAAATAATGGTACAAAAGTTCGAGCAATTCTGTTTGTTTCTCCTTTCCTAAATGACTAATGTCCACATCAAAGTCAGTTTTATTTTCCTTAATAGGGGTTGGGTGGATTTCTCCGAATTCACAGTCATCTTCAAAAATTACACCTACCGTTTGTGCTCTAACATGGAATTTTCTTATCTTATTTACATGTATGTGTCGTATATTACCGTCAGGTAACTTAACTTTATACGAGTGAGGTTTAATTCTTCCTAAAATCTCACCAGGACCTGTCCATCTCGCATACAATTTATTAGTAGAATCCGGAATTAGTAAGTATACTAATTCTCCAATTTTGAATTCTTTCATTTCTTTGCGACGATTAAAATAATGAGTATAAGCTTCTTGCTTTTCTGCAGCAGTTAAAGATGCTAAATCGGCAGTTTTCTCTAAGTTAATTTTTAATTCTTGTAAGTAATCTACAGCCGTATTACTTAAATTGAGAGGTAAAGGGATTTCTCCTGACTACGTTGATTTTAATACTGCTAATGGACCTCTAGCTTCGCGCCCATACATAAGCTTAAATGGAGAAACTCCTGTTGTACAGTTAGGAACTTCGCGATACGCGAAAAGTAAATACGGAATGTGTCTATCCCAATTTACAGGGTCAGTTCGTATTACATGATGAAGCATTTGTTTAAATACACGGTTAAATTTTTCAACAAGCCCATTCGAGGCAGGGTAAGCTGGAGTTGAGAAACGAGGACTTACTCCTAATCTTTTCACAAACTCTTGTGTCAATTGAGACGTAAAATTAGTGCCTTGATCACTACATATCATTTCTGGGATTCCTGTACGCATAAATATTTCTAAAAGTGCATCACACGTGACCTTAGCCGATAGGCTTCTTAAAGGTATGACTTCGGGCCATTTCGAATGTTGGTCAATTAGACAAAGACAATACTTATGTTTTCTACCTGAGGGCGGCGCAATCTCTCCAATTAAATCGACACTCACTGTATGAAAAGGATAAGGAGGACGTACCACAGGCGTTATAGGTATTTTATCGGACGTTTTTTCCGGACTCCTCAACTGACATTTTTCGCGAAATAGCCATTTTTCTATAATTTTTTGAAATAGTACATGCAACTTTACCGCCTTTAACGCTGTCTTTAAAAAAATCTAGAGTGACTCCAGTCGACTTTCCGACCATTAAGTAATTAACACTTGTATAAATAAAATAAGAGAAATTATTTAATACACAAAAGAGAAATTTATATAGCGTGTATGAGTTCTTTTCTTCATATAGTATGTTGTTTAGTTTAACGCTACTGCGCTTCAAATAATTTGAGCCCATAGATCATAATAATAAATTTCCGTTGTGTCCCTGTAAAAATCTATCAATACAAAAAACCCTTAACGGGTTAAAAGTTTGTGACGCAGCACTGTACTTTATGGCTATAAGAATTAGAAATACGGGTCTTAAAAATAATGATATCAAATTTTCAGTGACGCTTTGATATTAATTAAATTATACATAGATTTTCTTATTTGAATTTGCTTTTTCCTTTTATTTATATTTACAGTGTAAACGTTATTTTCAACATAAAATAATATATAGCATTTACTCATTGATACCTTTCCTTTCACATCTCTTATACTATGAAAGCATGTGTTTTAAAAGAAATTATATGAAATTCCAGTAACGCAGTCGTGTTACATTAAGTGATTTGTTTTTAAATTTCTCTGCAATTATTTTGTTTTGCATATTAAAGTATATGTGCACATTGAAATATTGCTTTTAATTTTCAAATACGCTGTCAAATATATCACTTTCATTAAGCTTATATTATGTACTGAAATATATTTATTTCAATGAATTATTCTATCTTTTGCGTCACGCCATCCAAAACTGTAAGTAAAATATATGGAAATGTTTACTTTGTGTCATTTCATCCAAATAAATTAAAAATGCATGCAAAGAGATATCGTGATGCAAAGAAAAAAACTGAAATTTTTTTCAGTTTTGGATGGCGTGACGCAAAAGATAGAATAATTCATTGAAATAAATATATTTCAGTACATAATATAAGCTTAATGAAAGTGATATATTTGACAGCGTATTTGAAAATTAAAAGCAATATTTCAATGTGCACATATACTTTAATATGCAAAACAAAATAATTGCAGAGAAATTTAAAAACAAATCACTTAATGTAACACCACTGCGTTACTGGAATTTCATATAATTTCTTTTAAAACACATGCTTTCATAGTATAAGAGATGTGAAAGGAAAGGTATCAATGAGTAAATGCTATATATTATTTTATGTTGAAAATAACGTTTACACTGTAAATATAAATAAAAGGAAAAAGCAAATTCAAATAAGAAAATCTATGTATAATTTAATTAATATCAAAGCGTCACTGAAAATTTGATATCATTATTTTTAAGACCCGTATTTCTAATTCTTATAGCCATAAAGTACAGTGCTGCGTCACAAACTTTTAACCCGTTAAGGGTTTTTTGTATTGATATCATTACTTTTTAGGGGTTAATGATCAAAACGTAAAATTAAAGGAGCATGGTAATGAGTTATAACACTGTATTAAAAGTGTTGCTTTATAGGTCATACTCGAACAAAATAACAAACTAAATAAAATTTTAAAATTTTATAAAAAGTGATAAAAAAAGATGGACACATGCAACATTACAAAGGCATAAAATAGTACATTTTAAAAATGACAAAAATTTCTTATTTATATTTATTTCTTATTAAAATCTTTTAGGTATAGATTTGATTTAAAAGAGAAAAATAAATAATAATAGAAAAATCTTTAAAAGGTGAAAATTTTATACTGGTAAATATTTAAGTAGTATAGTTTGTTATGAATTTAATTAAAAAAAATCTTAATCTATTCAAAGTTTTATTATAGCTTAACATTTTGTAATTTATATATTATATATACTAGAAACTTAATGAGCAAATTAATTATTTTCAAATTCTGTTTTAAGAATTTTTTCAATCCGTAGTTTAAGTGATTTATCACCTAATTTTGAAAAAATTACAAATTTTTGCATATGATTATCATATTATTTGTCATTTTTATGAAAATAAAGGAAAAATTTTTTGTTGTTGCAATCACCTTTTAAAATAGAACCAATTTTGAAAGTTAACAACGTATCAGCATGAAAACAATGTAAATACAAAGAATATTTTTGATAAACAAATGTCATATAAAATACAAGTACCTAAATAAATAACTCATTTAATATATATATTAAAAAAAGAAAAATATATATATATATATTTTTTTGTGTTTATTTTTGACGCTTTCCGATAGATGGAGCCAAAACGATTATTTGATATTCAGTATTTCAGATGGAAGAGAAGAAATTCGTCCGCGAAACTGCCGCATCACGGTATTTTCGGAGTAAAAAATAGTTCGATTTTTAAACTGAGTTATAAAAAAAACAAGAGTTTTCATAGGGAAAAGGGAGATGTCAGGCACATCAGATAAAAGCGATTAATATCATATATAAATTAAACTAAATTCGCTCGAGCCATATTCGAGAAAAAATTCTTACACATTAGTCCGTCCATTTATAACTTAAATGAGCCAATTCATATCTCGAAATATATTGCACGCAGAAATGTAGAGATTTCAGGGTAGGATCAGACAGAAGGTGAAAGTCTATTTTGAAAATATCAGAACATAACCTCCTATATTTCCTGAGATATTAAGTGTCGGCTTTCAGCGGTTTCTTTGATCTTAAAATTCCTGTATATATAAGTGTCGCAGTTTTCGTTCGTTTTTCCGTTTCCGCTGAGTGTCGTGGCGTTCGTTTGTTTTTGCGCTTGCGTCACTAGAAAAACTGCCGTTTTTCATGATAAGTACTAGACTATAGTTTGCTATAAAAGAGAAAATAAACCGTTCCTTCGTAAAAATAGATTTTTTTTCTTAAAAAAAAAAAAAAAAAAAAAATACCTGCTTTTATTAGCGTTTATTTTATTATGTTTAACTCTATTGCAAACTATCTTGTGAAATTGGTATTTAAAGTCTCTTTCTAAACAACTAGAAATAAAGGAACATCCAATATATTGTAAATCAGTCGTTATAACAAAATATTAACAACAAATATTTCAAATTTAAAAACAATTATCTCAGTTTTAGTGACACTTCAGAAAATCGATACCTCGCTGCCAAACTTCAGCCGTAAATTTTAAAGCGAGTTTTGCAATTTACGGCGAATGAAGTATAAATAATTATAAGATAAAAAAAATTTTTATATACCATGTTTTTAAATAGCTTAAACTTCTCTTTAAAACGCGTTAAAAAGCTCCAATAGGCAGGTAATGGATTTGGCGCCAAATTTGAGAACTTTTTGCCCTTGGTGACTTTTTTGGCGACTTTTGGCGAGAAAATTCTTATTATCGATATTCCAAAGATGGACGTTCTAATGTGATTGGTTAAAGAGTTACCGGAAATTTGAATTTAAAAAAAAAAGTTGGTTTTAAAAATAAAATATTAATCCTTTCCGAACAACATATATTTGCATCATGAACTACATTAGCACTTTATCATTGTGTAGAAAATCTTTAAAATGATAACGACGTCAAGTTTTTGCCAAATGCATAATTTAACTTTTAACAATTTTTTAACGCTCACGTTTAATTAAATGTATTTATTTTTAGGTCGAAAGGAAATGAACTCGTAATTTTTTTTTTTTTTTTGGCAACAATTAAATTATAGTTAATATTTTAATGGCTATTTTTATTGCTATTAGGAGCTTATCATTTTCACATTTTAATTAATTAAAAGAAAACTATTCGAAAATTCGAAAATCTGACTTCGAAGTATTGTGTTGTCACCGGGTTCTGAGCTACTGTGAAAGTTTCAAATGTCTAGCTAGTCGGGAAGTTAGTTAAAAATCGATTGCAAGATTTGTCCCTGACAAACACACAAGAATCGAAGTTAATAAAAACATGGTAAAAAGTACGGCTTACCGTGAGATTTACAACTAATGCTTGTCAGCGACTTTCTTTTTTTTTTTTTTTTTTCCTGTGCAGTAAATGACTACTTGTAAAAAAAAAAAAAGAGCATCAACTATACACTGTTAAAAATTTCAAAACAAAACTACTGGTAATCCATTATCTTATGTCTTACATAAAACTAGTGGATCTGCAGATCAGGAGCCTCAACGTCCTATTTGCATCCGGCATTATTAAACATATCATATTTTTAATTCCTTACTATATAATATATATATATATATATATATATATATTGATTCGATTGATTTGCTACGTAAACAGAAAGGTTACTGGGGGGGAGGGGGTGTCCTACCCCCCTCAACCTTCCGCTGTATCTCTCTTTCTATAACTATATGTATTTATATACTATATTATATGTATATATATATGTGTGTGTATTTCTAATAACTGAGATTCTTGTATTAATTTCCTTAATTCATAAATACTTGTACCAAATTTCATGTAAAATGATTACATAACATATCGGAATTATTTTGTGTAACCCTGTAAATTAATCATCAATTCTATGCCCACACTTCTCCACTGAAAAACATTCTTTTAAAATTCTAATAAAATTTCATTATTTTTAACAAGGTGTAAGCATGTTAAAATACACTTTTAAGAAATACCGACTATAGACCGTAATAGTACGAAATTATTTTATGTATCCAAGAAAAAGAGCCATAGCAATTATATACACTAAAAAGAAAACACCTATTTAATTAATTATAAATCATTAATATTTCAACCTAATTTGACATCATTTGGATGATTACAGTACGTCATCGGAATTCTTTTGTGGGGTTCCTTAAATAAATTATTTAGTCTATACATATCCTCTTTCTAGAGAAAACATGCTTTTAATCATCTTTATAATGTATGTTAATTCCATTATGTTGAATGCAACATAAACGTATTAAAGTGAGCTGAAATAAAAATTTGTTCATAGGCTCTAATGTCACGAAATTCTTTTGTGTGTCTCCGTAAACGAACCATAAACATTATATACACCAGTAAAAACTATTCAGCTTATTATACATTTTTCATGAATAATTGTTCGAAATTTGGCGTAATTTGGGGTATTACGTTACATTGTCAGAACACTTTTGTATGGTAATTAGGAAGCCTAAGAGCGCATATTTTCTGCAGAAAACATAAGTTTAAGCATCTCAGTAATGTACGCTAATTTCATTTTGTTGATAGCAAAGTAATGATGTCAAAATGCGTTTAAACGAAATTCCTCCCATATGCTGTAATGATAAGAATTTTGACGAATCCTGTACACAATCCATAAAAAATATAGACATAAAAAAATATATAGCTATTTCTATACAGAGCCTGACTGTGTGTGCCAATTTACAAGTCAATCGGAGGATTTTTGCGGCCGCTATTGCGGTACATACAAATTCTGCCAATTGGCTGTAATGATAAGAAAAAATTTGGTGTGTCCCTGTACACGAACTACAAATGGAATACACACCCAAAACTATACAGCAAAAGTTCTGCGTGGTTCCTAAATATGTGTACCAAATTGCAAGCCAATAGCTTGATTTTTGCGGTGGCTATCGCGGTACATACAAAATTTTCCCATAGGCCGTAATAATAAGAAAAACTTTGGCATGTCCCTGTACACGAACTACAAATGGAATACACACCTAAAACTATACAGCTAATTCCGCTGGGCTCAGGAATATGTGTACCAAATTGCAAGTCCATAGCGTGGTTTTTGCGGCTGCTATCGCGCGACATGCAAATCCTTCCCATAGGCCGCCGTATGATAAGGAAAACTTTGGCGTGTCTCTGTACATGAACTACAAATGGAATACACACCCAAAACCATACAGCTCATTCTGTCGGGCTCATGAACATGTGTACCAAATTTAAAGTCAATAGCGTGATTTTTGCGTCCGTTATCGCGAGACAAACAAACACTCAGATCGAACCCAAAACCGTTTTCAGTCTGAACAGAGGGCCACCACTGACGTTTCGGCAATTACAGAGAAAAATAAATGAAAATGTTAAAAAAACTATTTTTTACGTACATTTTAATGACTAAAATTCCTTTAATTAATTACTGGCGAGAACATATTTGAACTTTTTCTAAAGTGGAAACATTCATTTTAAATTTTATTATTGAGAAATTAAATAATAAAAATAGTTAAAAATACAGAATAAAGCTTGAGAATCTCGATTATTTACTTTTAACTAAAAAATATTGTAAATTTACAGATACACTGGATAAACATTTCACTAAATTTACAGAAATTTTTTACAGTGTATCCTATAACTTATACTCTTTAAAGTTTCTACACACGATGTCACGTAGAATAATAATAATAATAATAATTAAAATGCACTGTTGTATGATCGAATTATCAGTCTATTCTATATCTTTTGAAATTGGAGGATGCGCACTGTAAACAATTTCTGTAAATTTAGTGAAATATTTATCCAGAGTCTCTGTAAATTTACAATAATTCTTAGTTAAAAGTAAATAATCGAGATTCTCAATCTTTATTCTGTGTTTTTAACTATTTTTAACACGTTAATCGCCACGATAATATCAGAAAAATTTTCACATGGGCCATGGTAACTTTATTAGACAATTTAGTTAAAAATGCGTGTTAAAAATGCGTCAGGCACATATGACTGACATGGCGATTAACGTGTTAATAATTACTCGGCGTATATCATATTCCTTTTAGGGTTATTTCCTAGTTAAAAATGCGTGTTAAAAATGCGTCAGACACATATGACTGACATGGCGATTAACGTGTTACTATTTAATTTCTCAATAAAAATTTAAAATGAATGTTTCCACTTTAGAAAAAGCATTCTAAACGACAAATATATTCTCGTTAATAATCAATTAAAGGAATTTTAGTAATAATGCACATAAAAAATAGATTTTTTTAACATCTTCGTTTATTTTTTTCTGTAATTTTATATAAGACATATTATATTAAGATAATGGATTACCAGTAGTTTTCTGTTGAAATTTTTAATAGTGTGTTGTGCCAAGGGATGAGAATAATACACAAAACAATCATAGAGACAAATTTGCTTCTCAGCAATTTCGACAATTTTAGCAAAAATGTACATTACACTTAGCAGTTATCAAGCTATAATATTTTGTAATTAAGTAAATTTTATGCTTCAGAACTTGATAAATTTTAATCCAAAAAGATATTGTCCCTGTATTTTACGTAAATGTGTTCTAGAATGATTTATTTAAAAGTAAATGAAAAGACCGGCAGGCCATTTAAAAATTCAAATTTCGTAATATTTACAAGAATTTTGTCCTAAACTCGCTCTAAAATAATAGATGTAAACCTTTAATCACTTGAATATTTCTAGTTATATAGGTGTACAGTCTCAGCAACTGACGTTAGAGGAAATATCCGTTTGTTACTATTATTTATTGGGCACATTGAAATACAGGGTGTCCAAGAATTATCTTTACAACTTTGAAATTTAATAACTTTTGAAATAAAAAGGATATTCACATTCTGTGTTCTGCAGTTATTAGTGCAACTCATAAAGTTTTTTTTTCTGGTTTGGTTAGCCAGTTGTAACTGAGCATGTGGAACCCACAGGAGAAAGCCCAATGTGTGGCATGGTTCATTGAGAGCAAATCGGACACACAAGTTCAACGCAATTGCAGGACCAAATTTAGCAAGGCGCCACCATCCAGATCCACCATCCGTGCATGGCACACCAGCTTCATGACCACAGGCTCAGTGTTACATAGGAAAGGAGCAGGACGACCCAGCACAAGTGATGAAACTGTTGAGCGGGTTCGCGAAGCATTCCAGCGCAGTCCAAAAAAAATCAGTTCGTTCGGCTGCTACACAATTAGAAATACCCAGATCAACAGTCCACAAGGTGAAAAAAAAAAAAAAAAAAAAAAAAAAAAAAAAACTTTATGAGTTGCACTAATAACTGCAGAACACAGAATGTGAATATCCTTTTTATTTCAAAAGTTATTAAATTTCAAAGTTGTAAAGATAATTCTTGGACACCCTGTATACATATTAAAGTTTCTGATTGTAACTGTGAAATATTTTAGCTGTTAATTACGACTTATAGGGTTTTAGAGTTGATTTTGTGTGTAAATCATATATGATAACTTGTTCTTCATTCTTTATTTAGAATATTTCTTAATTATTATGCATGTATTAATTATTATTGCTACATTAGCGTAAAATTTATTTGAGAATGTTGTCATAATAGAATATCTGAAGCAGTGGAATTAATTTAACTCGTTTCATGATAGCTTATAATGAATTTTTTTAATGGCTTTTAAAATTTTAAATAGTTATTATTTACATTATAAAAAAAAAAAAAAAAAAAAAAAAAAATTCCGAAAAAGTATTTTTTAAGTACGTTATAAAACCTATTCGATCGATTTTTATAAATAGGTTTACAATAATAATAATGATGAAAAGATAAAATTGAAGAAAAAGTTGTAAGATTGTTTTTTGAGAAGGAGAGAGAGAGGGGGGGGGGGTATATCTACATAAGCAGTCTGAAAAAAATCTTTCTCACTTTTTTTAAACTTAAATAACACGTTTAATACAATTTAATATTCTTTGTAATCCACTAAAGAAAATAAACCGCCGTTCTTTTCGTAAAAATAGATGTCTTTTCTGTAAAAATACGTGCTATTATTACTGTTTATTTTAATTATATATATCCCTAACCAAACGGTAAAAGTTAAACGAGAAAAAAAAATCTTATTATTAAAAGGCATCAAGGCTGTAATTTAAGAGAATTGAATGATAACATTCTTAACTGTCATTTTGAAGAAGAACCCCTTCGCTTTCTTAGAAACCCGCTCTAAGAAAATATGCGATAGGATATTTCCTCTGAGAGTAGGTTGCGCTGATACTTTTCCTATCAATATCCGAAACGTATCAACTTATATAACATCTTGATTAAAGATTGTGACAACTAATATAAGCAATAAATAAAATTGCAATTTAATATCTAAACATATACATATAAAATAAAATTTATGAATTGAAAAAAAATATATATTTGTTAAAAAACCAGTTATAAATAGAAACGACTATTACAAAATTTAAGAAAAACAATTTTAAATTTAAAGAGAAGCAACTGTTATCAAACATATATCAATTAGAAGAAAAAAAAAAAAAAAAAAAACAATTAAGAAAACGAGTTAGATTAGATAAAAAATCCAATAAAAAATAGCAATTTGTTCGTTTATCTATAAGTTTATTATTATTATTATTATTATTTATTTATTCATTTACACTCATATCCAAAATTATCTTTACATGCATAAATTTACGGATTTCTCAGAAGCTGTGAACTATGATCTTGTGATTTATTTTTGGAATGTTATATAACACTATGACACATAAATAACAAAGGAAAAAAATTAAGGGCATTGCATATAATATAAAATTGTAGCATGAAACATTAAAAGTGGTAATAAAATGTAACAAAGAGAGCTCAGAAAAAAAGGAATAACGCAGAACAGAATTAAGCCTTACGAATTTAATACGGAATATGATCTCCCCTGACTTGTACACACATATCACAACGTGTTTTCATGCTTGCAATAACGTTGTTAACCACAATTTGGGGAATTAAGCTCCACTCTTCAAGTAATGCCGTCTTCAGAGCATTTACATTTCTAGGAGGAGGATATCTACGTGCAATTTCTCTTCCAAGATAGTCCCATAAGTTCTCTATTGGATTAAGATCAGGAGACTTTGCTGGCCACGGTATTCGTTCAATGCCTTCACTTTCAAGGAATTCGTCAACGAGCTTTGCTCGATGTGGACGAGCATTATCGTCCATAAATAAAAAGTCAGATCCATCTGCACCTCTGAAAAGTCTAACATAAGGCTCTAGGACCTCATCCCGATACCTCTCGCCAGTCACAGATCCACTGTCGAAAACGTGTAGGGGCGTACGTCCATTTATCATTATTCCACCCCATACCATCACACCTGTACTACCAAAACGGTCATGTTTCATTATGTTTGAGGGATAATTTTCCTGACTCCCTCCATATGTAAACACGTTTAGAATCACCTGTAAAACTAAACCTCGACTCATCAGTAAACAGAACATGGGACCATTGGTGTTGACTCCAGTTCTGATGTTCTTTGCACCAATTAAACCGATCCCTCCTCTGTTGTGAAGACAGTGAAACACATACCCTTGGCTTTCTGGCACAAAGACCTCTTTCATTAAGCCTTCTGTATATCGTTTGCCGTGATACACCAGTTCCAGTGGCGGCTACAAGCTCTGAAATTAACTGGCGAGCAGTAGATTTCCTGTTACGACGGGCAGTTAGTGCCAAATATCGATCTTCAGAAGCAGTTGTCATTCGTTTACGACCTTGTCCAGGCCTTCTTACAACAGTTCCATCGTTTCGAAACTGTTTCCATAATGTAGAGACTGTCTGTCTTGAAATATTCAGACATCTGGCTACTTCCGTGATAGGCTGTCCTGCTTCTAAACGGCCGAAGAGTCGCCACTTCATAGATTCTTTCAAATAATACTTCGAAGTCAAAGCAAATCGATTTGAGTCCTTTCACACTGAAATCAAGCGCTATATCGCAGAGATTCACCAAGTTATTCACTTTGCGCAAAGCGCTTGATTCAGCTTCGGATGACGTAAGCCTAGATTTGCATATCACAGAATCGTTTGATTACTTTTGATTAGATAATGCTAATTGGGCTTGTTTTTCACACATTTTCTGCAAAAATGGATCCCATTGATTGGATATTTCATTGAATATCATTAATTTTGGATATGTAAAGATAATTCTGGACATGAGTGTGTTTACATTTAGAAATGAACAAATCTTTTTGCTTTTTACAGTTTTATGAATCCTGTTGTATGGAAGTTAACCATTCAGATGCCTAAATTTCTA
Source organism: Salticus scenicus (assembly GCA_963930645.1). Classification (NCBI taxonomy): domain Eukaryota; kingdom Metazoa; phylum Arthropoda; class Arachnida; order Araneae; family Salticidae; genus Salticus; species Salticus scenicus. The sequence continues at coordinate 205,437,482 of OZ005653.1, read as the reverse complement.
ATCTAATAATTTCGAGAAAATACAATATGACTTCAGCTTCTATAAAGCATTATGAAAAATATTTGTGAAAGACTATTTAATTTGTTTTGTAAAAAAAAAAAAAAAAAAGCGAAAACAATAATTAAGATATCACAGGGATCATAGTGCATACTTGCCAACCATTTCATTAATGACCGTAAAATTGTTAACGCCCCTTTTTTCACACCACTTTATTTTTAGAGTAATTCTCTCCAAATGTTGCAACGATTAAATAAGAATAAAATTACTCTAAAAAACGACTGGTGTAAAAAAAAAAGGCGGCTACTGAAAATTGTACGGTTCATAATGAGTTGGTTGGTAAGTATGATAGTGGTCCTTTAATTGGATATCATTTTTTACTTTCTCTTACAGAAAGTATTGTTTTTGCGTTAAATTTTCGAAATCGAGTTCTTGTTATATTTACACATTTTCAGCTCTCCTGAATTCGAAAAACAGGATTTTAGCGATTTGTCTGTATGTGTGTGTGTTTGTGTGTGAGAGAGAGGGATAGAGAGAGAGCCTGTATATGTGTGAATCTGTTTTTCTGTGTGTCTTGTCTCAAGAACAAATAGTGCAGAAAGTTCCAACTCGACATTCTAAATCTGTATTATATATAGAAGTTACACTAAACTTTTCATTGAATCCAAACAAATTATACGTGTACAGGAGAATACAAGAGAATTCAAATACATTAGGTCTAAATGCGAAATGTCAGGTAGGTGCAGTTTAACACCTATAAGATGCACTAAACAAAATGAACTAAATAGATATTTTTCATATGCATAAAATCATGTTTCATGTAAAATATCGTAGGAAAATCTGTCTCTATGTGTTTACAGTGCTAGATTGAGAAATTAATCAAGATTGATAGTTTTCAAGAAGTGGTGGGGGTGAAAGTTGACTGAATAATTCTGAATACAGTTTTAAATGTAATACCAGCTTTCAGAATTTGTACTAAATGTAGTTACTATATTCAAATGGTTGTTACAGAATTATATGTTAAATAAACTTCTTTTAAACCTATTTTGTATTTTTTTAAAGTAGGTTCATGTACACAACTTGTTATCGGACCCAGTTACTCAGTAAACTGTTTTAATAATACTGAAATTTCGAATAAGAGAAAGTCGTGTGAGTGCCATATCTGATTATCTTATATAGTAAACATAAATAATCGTTTGAAGTGTTTTTTATTCATTGAATAATATGAAGACTAGCGGGTCAGTATTTTCAAATGAATCACTATAATTAATGAATCAGTAACAGTAACTTTTAGTGTTAAGAAAATAAATTAAAAAAAAAAATCATTTGTGATTGGGTAAAAAGTCTGCCCGGGTCCCCACTGCCTTCGGCAGCGCAGACCCGTGCGCGCTGCGCGTGCACAACTTAAGGGATACACGCGCTGCGCGCGCGTATTCCTTCCCTGACCCTTCGTGCCCCTAAAAAAAAATCATTTCTGATCGGGTAAAAACTCGCACCGGGTCCCCACTGCCTTCGGCAGCGCAGTTCCGTGCGCGCTGCGCGCGCACAACTTCAGAGTACTAATGTGAAAAAGTCAATTTTCACATATGTTAAGTTAGCAGAGTTAGCAGTGAAATATACGATAGTTGCTCAGCTCTAACAAACTATAAAAATGATAAATATGTGTGGCACTCATTGAAGACCAAAAGTTTAATTAAAACAGTTTATTAAACTTGAAACAAAATGATGAGTAACATTAAATAAGCAGAAAACAATAGTTGAATAAATACCTTGCTGACGAAAGGTTAAACACCTTTAAGATACACTGCCATGTAGAATTTAAATAGAAAACAACTTTTACATTGTGACATAACTAGATACACTAAACGTATCGTTGAAAATATCAAGTCACGAAAACGTAATTTACAATCATTATAAAACTAAACACTTTATAATTAAATTAAAATACCAGCTCATGACTTTGAGCTAAACTGAAAAAACATAAGAGCTTAAGAAACTAAGAGATTAAGAGCACCGATTTCATATTCCTTACCTCCTTTTATAGCCGCGAACGGATTCAAAGTAACAGCTACTTGATGCTGTACAATCGGCAACGCCTCCCATAACTATAGCAACATGACGCTACGAGTCTACCGCCATCTATGGGCTAAGCACAAGACTCCGCAGTTGAAAAATACAACATCTCCTTGCTAGATAGCGAAATGAACAATCCGTAAAAGGATTTAAATATATTTTCTTTAAGTTAATTTTAACAAAACATGCTTTAAATATGAGGTAAGTAAATTAAAGTTATTTCAAATGACGTAAACATAATTATACTAATAAGGAATATAACTTTTAACGAAAAGTAATTATCATTAAGCTTTTTATTTTTAATTTTAATATATCTTTAACTCAATGGCAGTATCAAATAGATAATAGCACTAAACGCTATAATTTATTTAATTAATAATTTAAACTTTAAAGATTATAAAGTAAATCATTTCAGATTATAAAGTAAATCTGCCCGGGTCCCCACTGCCTTCGGCAGCGCAGACCCGTGCGCGCTGCGCGTGCACAACTTAAGGGATACACGCGCTGCGCGCGCGTATTCCTTCCCTGACCCTTTGTGCCCCCTAAAAAAAATCATTTCTGATCGGGTAAAAACTCGCACCGGGTCCCCACTGCCTTCGGCAGCGCAGGCGCACAACTTAAGGGATACACGCGCTGCGCGCGCGTATTCCTTCCCTGACCCTTCGTGCCCCTAAAAAAAAATCATTTCTGATCGGGTAAAAACTCGCACCGGGTCCCCACTGCCTTCGGCAGCGCAGTTCCGTGCGCGCTGCGCGCGCACAACTTCAGAGTACTAATGTGAAAAAATCAATTTTCACATATGTTAAGTTAGCAGAGTTAGCAGTGAAATATACGATAGTTGCTCAGCTCTAACAAACTATAAAAATGATAAATATGTGTGGCACTCATTGAAGACCAAAAGTTTAATTAAAACAGTTTATTAAACTTGAAACAAAATGATGAGTAACATTAAATAAGCAGAAAACAATAGTTGAATAAATACCTTGCTGACGAAAGGTTAAACACCTTTAAGATACACTGCCATGTAGAATTTAAATAGAAAACAACTTTTACATTGTGACATAACTAGATACACTAAACGTATCGTTGAAAATATCAAGTCACGAAAACGTAATTTACAATCATTATAAAACTAAACACTTTATAATTAAATTAAAATACCAGCTCATGACTTTGAGCTAAACTGAAAAAACATAAGAGCTTAAGAAACTAAGAGATTAAGAGCACCGATTTCATATTCCTTACCTCCTTTTATAGCCGCGAACGGATTCAAAGTAACAGCTACTTGATGCTGTACAATCGGCAACGCCTCCCATAACTATAGCAACATGACGCTACGAGTCTACCGCCATCTATGGGCTAAGCACAAGACTCCGCAGTTGAAAAATACAACATCTCCTTGCTAGATAGCGAAATGAACAATCCGTAAAAGGATTTAAATATATTTTCTTTAAGTTAATTTTAACAAAACATGCTTTAAATATGAGGTAAGTAAATTAAAGTTATTTCAAATGACGTAAACATAATTATACTAATAAGGAATATAACTTTTAACGAAAAGTAATTATCATTAAGCTTTTTATTTTTAATTTTAATATATCTTTAACTCAATGGCAGTATCAAATAGATAATAGCACTAAACGCTATAATTTATTTAATTAATAATTTAAACTTTAAAGATTATAAAGTAAATCATTTAAATTATATTTAAGTAGTAAATGAATTTAAATTTAAATTTGAGAATCAACACGGAAAGGGTACAAATTTTACAACAAGGCCCCCACCGTGTTGATTCGACAAACACAAACGTCAGCAATTACAATATAAACTTTATTAGAAAAGAAATAAAAAAAATCCTTGAATATTTAGTGACTTGACAACAGATTCACATATGTCTTCTACAGAATATACTCCACACAAAGCTAAAAGGTTTGTCAATCTTGTAAATCATAAGATAAGTCCAAGAGTCCAACTCACAATTTCAAAAAATCAGTAGCATTATCAATATACTATACACATCTACTAAAAGAAAGAACAAGATATTAATACAGAGCAAATATGCACAGCATTTCAAGGAAACCTTTTTTCCCCCCATTTCCCATTGTCAAATAAAAAAAACGATGATATTCATAAATATATGAAACATTTATATAACATACACATAACCAATTACACGTAGCGCTACGAATTTCTCTCATACAAAAGTTAAACTGAACTATACATCACTACACAATGGAAAACGCAGAAAAAACCCACCAAGAAAATGCATACATATCCCTCTAAAAACATCTTTCAATTTCAAAATATTTAAATATATATTATACGTTCAAAAAAAATTTAAATTTACTCTATATGCATTTACTTAATAAATACCTTATTTACAAATTTAGCCATATCACCTTTAGTAAGGGGCTTTGTTAAGGGGTCGGCAAAGTTATCTTTAGTATCTACATATTTTAAATCAAACCGTTCCTCAAATAACCATTCACGGATGAAAAATAACTTTACATTAATATGTTTGGATTTGTTATTCTCTATAAGAAATCTCGTAAAATTAATAGCTGCTTGGTTATCAGCAAAAAGTATTGGTGGTTCATATGAAATAGAAATTAATTTAAAATCAATACAATCTCGTAATATATTATCAAACCACATTAATTCTTTAACACCATCACACATGGAAACAAATTCGCTTTCCATGGTTGAAAGGCAAACACTTTTTTGCTTAAAAGTTTTCCAAGAAATAGGGCTATTGTCCAAAAATAAAATTTGTCCCCCCATTGATACAAAGTCATCTCTATTCATCGCGAAATCAGCGTCAGAGAAAGCAGTTAAACATGGATTAAAACAATTCAAATTTAATTTTAAATCTCGAGTACACGAAACGTACCTAAGTAATTTAATTAACCCATTCCAATGATTAAACCCCGGTGAATTTTGAAATTGACTGAATATATTAACTGCGTAGGCAATATCAAGTCGTGTCCTGTTTGCAATGAAAGATAAACACCCTAAGATATTCCGATATGGAAATCTAGACATTTCATCAACTTCATTTTGATTAGTAGGACAATCTTTCTTCGAATACTTAATGCCTTTTACAATAGGTAACGAACAGAAAGGGATATTAAACGACTTAAACCTGTCATACACTTCATTAATATATAATTCCTGAAAAATCTGTACTGAATCATTTTCATAATTAAATTCTACACCAAGTAATTTCTTGGTTTTACCTAAAATTTTTATATCAAATTTACATTTTAATAAATTAAGAATTTTATCTATTTCAAATTGATTTTTACCAAACAAAACTAAGTCATCTACATAAACTAATAAAACAATATAATTTTCAAAATAATATGAACAATTACGCCAGTTAAATTTATTAAACCCTAAATCTAATAGTACTTTATTTAACTCATAATACCAGAGTCGACCACTCTGATGAAGGCCGTATAACGCTTTGTCTAGTTTACATACGAGATTTTCCCCTCCCTTTACAACATATCCTTTTGGCTGATACATATAAATTTCTTCTTTTAAAGGTGCATAAAGATAAGCACATTTTATATCGCATTGAACGTTATGCCATTTATAACATGAGACCAATAATGAAAAAAAGAAACGTATTACTGAGAAATTAACGACGGATGAAAACGTCTCGTCATAAGTGTCCCCCTTTATCTGATGAAAGCCCTGGGCCACGAGCCTCGCTTTAAAGCGGGCAACGTTTCCTAGCTCATCTCTTTTAACGGCGTAACTTTTTTCCCCTCCGGTAAATTAACCAGATGCCAAACTTTACGGGTTTTCATATTATTTATCTCATCATCCATGGCATTTTTCCATTCAACACATTCTGAAGATTTAACGGCCTGATTATATGTTTTAGGTACAGGGATAACTAGTCATGATTTTTTATGAGTTAAACTTGAAGTTGGGTTATTCGAGTTTTGCTGATCCACTACCCCCTCAAACATATTACTACTAGAGAAATAAAAAAAATTAGAGTCAAAAATTAAATTATTTTTATCACAATATTGCTTGACATTGTTCATCGATCTCAACCTAGTTTTAGTGTTATCCGGGTAATAGAAGATATCAACTCTGTCACTCATTTTTCTGGGTACGGGTTTCCTATTCCAAGTAATTGAAGAAAGAGGTTTAAAAGATTTATCTACAGGAGTTTCATCGACGGACTCGTCACTAGAATCATCGGGCCCACTTCCGAAAACAATGTCAACAGGATCGGAAGCTTGACAATCAACTGAACTTTCCGGAAGTAAGTCCAATTCCTCCAGTGAGGTGCCCATCACCGCTCCACTGCATTTACTAAATAGCTGATCAGAGAACGTTACGTTTATAGTTTCAACTATTTTATCCTCATCCTCCAACTAAATTTTATATCCCTTAGACTTTAGTGAATAACCTATCAGTACTCCCTTTTTAGCCTTAGGTTCAAGCTTATTGTTTCTATGCTGTTTTGGGATCCCTACATACGAAATTAACCCAAACGGCTTAAGGTGTCTTACGGATGGTTTAAACCCAGTATATCACTCAAAAGGAGTCTTAGTTTGTCCCCTGTGGATTAAACGGTTCCAAGTGTACGCGAAATACAACATTGCATCGGGCCAGAAAGAAAAAGGTAAACCACTATCCGTGATAATAGCTCTAACACAATTTAAAGAAGTCTGATTAAACCGCTCACTTAACCCATTTTGCTCAGGTGTGAACGTGTTAGTTAACTCATGAACAACTCCATTTTTACTACAAAATGATTTGAAGTTGTCGTTTACAAATTCGGAACCATTATCCGTACGAATAGCTTTTAATTTTTTATTCACACTACGTTCTGCCCGTGCAATGTGTCTCTCGAATACACCAAAAACCTGAGACTTATCCTTTAAAGGATAAACAGCAACCCTTTTAGAAAATCCATCAATAATGGACAAAAAGAACCTTTCCCCATTTTTACCAGTTACCTTAATTGGGCCCCAGACGTCCATAAATACTCTCTCTAACGGTGACTTAACGCCATGAATATCGGATGATTTAAAAGACACACGGTTTTGTTTACTAATCCTACAAGGTTCACAAAAAAATTTCTTAAACTTAAGTTTAGGAAGGCCCCTTACCCCGTTCTTCTTGCTAGTATTTAAAATAGTATCAGGACTTACATGCCCAAAACGAGCATGCCAATACCCAATTTCATTAACTTTTGCAAGAGAAGCTGAAGGATTTTCTGAGTGCCCCCCATTCACTTTACTCCCCTTTTTAACTTTAGAAACATTAGGATATAAGTAGTAAACACCGTCTTTAATTTTAGCAGTAAAAATATGTCTTTTATCTTTACCGAATACCGACACTCGACCCTTACCGCCAGTGTATGTGGCACCGTTCACATCTAATTTAGGACCTGATATTAAATTTTTCCGTAACTTTGGGGAATATAACACATCTTTTAAATACAATACATTTTTACCAAAATTCAACTTAACAGTTCCTTTAGCAGTAATAGGAAAACTAATACCATCGATCGCGACAAAAAGCTCTTCTCCCTCAACAGAAGTATAATGCTCAAAAAAATCTAAATTTCTTAGAAAATGATTTGAAGCAGCGGTATCAAAAATAAAGCTGTCATCATCACTTAAATTACTAAAATTAGCTTGAGCTATGTAGTAGGAGGGGGGAGATTTGCATTTGTCACGACCGTTGGAGTTATACTTTAAATTTCTAGGTTTAAATTTAACATTACTATTCAAAAAGCAGTTTTTCTTTAAATGGCCAATACGGCCACACTTAAAACAAGTTAAAGGTTTTTTACCTTTGTGCTGAACGTTCTGTATCTGAACACTGTTATTGGCATCTTTCTTAATATCACCTTCTCGAAGCTGTAGACGTGATTCCTCCGCTGTTAACTCGGACACAATACTCTGGAACTTGAACTGGTCATTCTTCCAACGCAACAAATATTGCACTGCAGATTCAAACTTGGATGGTAAGTGTTGCAAGAGCTGGAAACAGCAATACACATCCTCCATAGCATGGCCAATTTCACGCAGCTGGTCCAGTATTCTTGATAACCTTGTTACAAAAGAATTCACTGTTTCATTCTCAGACATTCTACAATTAATGAACTCTGCAAACAGTCCCATATGATGAACTCTTGAGTCTGATATAAAGGTCTTCTTCAAAGTCTCCCAGGCATCAATAGCACAATCACAATTTTCAATAATGCTTCTGACTTCAGGCGATGTATTCAGATAAATTGTTGATAATGCAACTCGACTACGTGATTTAAAATCTTCCACTTGTTTTGAAGTTATTCCAGCATCAGCATCTTCAACAGGCAGTTTTTCTTTTTCACATATTATATTCCAGCAGTTTCTTTCAATTAAAATAAATTTAATGTCCTTGACCCACGTAATATAATTATTCATCCGTAACTTTTCAATTGTGGGATTTAAACTCACTGCCATTTCAATTTCTTATCTTCAAACAACTAGAATGCCATAAAAACTATTATCAAAATTTTAAATGCTATGAGCTGACAACGAGCCAAATCGCCCATAACCACTTAATGTGAAAAAATCAATTTTCACATATGTTAAGTTAGCAGAGTTAGCAGTGAAATATACGATAGTTGCTCAGCTCTAACAAACTATAAAAATGATAAATATGTGTGGCACTCATTGAAGACCAAAAGTTTAATTAAAACAGTTTATTAAACTTGAAACAAAATGATGAGTAACATTAAATAAGCAGAAAACAATAGTTGAATAAATACCTTGCTGACGAAAGGTTAAACACCTTAAGGTACACTGCCATGTAGAATTTAAATAGAAAACAACTTTTACATTGTGACATAACTAGATACACTAAACGTATCGTTGAAAATATCAAGTCACGAAAACGTAATTTACAATCATTATAAAACTAAACACTTTATAATTAAATTAAAATACCAGCTCATGACTTTGAGCTAAACTGAAAAAACATAAGAGCTTAAGAAACTAAGAGATTAAGAGCACCGATTTCATATTCCTTACCTCCTTTTATAGCCGCGAACGGATTCAAAGTAACAGCTACTTGATGCTGTACAATCGGCAACGCCTCCCATAACTATAGCAACATGACGCTACGAGTCTACCGCCATCTATGGGCTAAGCACAAGACTCCGCAGTTGAAAAATACAACATCTCCTTGCTAGATAGCGAAATTAACAATCCGTAAAAGGATTTAAATATATTTTCTTTAAGTTAATTTTAACAAAACATGCTTTAAATATGAGGTAAGTAAATTAAAGTTATTTCAAATGACTTAAACATAATTATACTAATAAGGAATATAACTTTTAACGAAAAGTAATTATCATTAAGCTTTTTATTTTTAATTTTAATATATCTTTAACTCAATGGCAGTATCAAATAGATAATAGCACTAAACGCTATAATTTATTTAATTAATAATTTAAACTTTAAAGATTATAAAGTAAATCATTTAAATTATATTTAAGTAGTAAATGAATTTAAATTTAAATTTGAGAATCAACACGGAAAGGGTACAAATTTTACAACAAGTACACGCGCTGCGCGCGCGTATCCCTTCACTGACCCTTCGTGCCCCATAAAAAAAAATCATTTCTGATCGGGTAAAAACTCGCACCGGGTCCCATCTGCCTTCGGCAGCGCAATCGCGTGCGCACAACTTCAGGAATACACGCGCTGCGCGCGCGTATTCCTTCCCTGACCCTTCGTGCCCCCTAAAAAAATCATTTCTGATCGGGTAAAAACTCGCACCGGGTCCCCACTGCCTTCGGCATCGCAGTCCCGTGTGCTCTGCGCGCGCACAAGTTAAGGGATACGCGCGCGGTGCATGCCTATTTCTACTCCACCCTTTCAGACCCTCTTAATTAACCTACGTATACCAATTTTGAGCGATCTAACTCATTTGGCTGAGATACAAAAGAAAACGTAATCAGGACACCTCAAAACGTGTAAATCTGGTGAAAACTTTCGATAATTTAAAAGAACTTTAAAATATATTTCGAATGATGTATTAAAAATAATTGAATCATACTTAGAAATTGAAATATTGAAATTTGAAAATATTACAGCGCCATCTGGCAGTACAAATTTCTGTATTCCACTGTTTGATTCCAATTCAAAAAAGCTTTCTAATGATGTCTTACTTATGAAATTATTTTAATTAGTAGCTGAGATGCAAAAGAAAATTAATTCAGGGCACCTCAAAACGTGTAAATCTGGTGAAAACTTTCGATAATTTAAAAGAACTTAAAAATATTTTTCGAATGATGCATTAAAAATAATTTAATCATAATTAGAAATTGAAATATTGAAATTTGAAAATATTACAGCGCCATCTGGCGGTTCGAATTTCTGTATTCCACTGTTCGATTCCAAATCAAAAAAGCGTTCTAATGATGTATTACTTATGAAATTATTTTAATTAGTAGCTGAAATACAAAAGAAAACCTAATCAACACCTCAAAACGTGTAAATCGGGTAAAATCTCGCGCGCATCGCGCGCGGTGCACACCTATTTCTTCCCCACCCTATCAGCCCCTCCTAATTAACCTACGTATACCAATTTTGAACGTTCTAACTCAATTAGCTGAGATGCAAAAGAAAACCTAATCAGGACACCTCAAAACGTGTAAATCAGGGGAAAACTTTCGATAATATGAAAGAACATTAAAATATCTTTCAAATGATGTATTAAAAATAATTTAATCTTAATTAGAAACTGAAATATTGAAATTTTAAAATATTAAAGCGACATTTTAATTTGCAATTAAAATGTACTTTTTATCTTACTCAAAATACCTCCGATTCTCAATCAGTGCCAGCTGTTATTACTATTATTATTATTATTTTTTTTTTTTTTTCGCTTTCGTCGAGAAATTGAACGGGTTGCTATGGTGACGCAATGGACGTCTGCATTATTTCATTTTGCAATGCTTCATTTGACGGAAGGAAGGTCGGTATTCTGTTTCAATGGGTTTAAAGCGTGAAATTAAAAAAATTATAACTCATTCAGTTTTTGAAATTTTCTCTCAATCTTTTAGGAATTAAATTATGAATGCGAGATCTATGTACAAAAAAAAAAAAAAAAGAAATGATTTATCTCTAAACGCTTTTGAGTTATAAAATGTTTTGCGAAAAAATCGATGTTTCGTAAAATCTAAAAATATGGATCGCTAATCCGTATTTTGTAAAAATGTTTATATGGTTCGAAAGAGGATTAAATGGCCTTTCTTTATATACCAGCTGTTAAGAAATGGAAGGAATACTCGGTCGTACAGGTCGTTTAAAAAAAAACGACCGCGAAAAAGAGAAATTTTCGACCCTTTTTAAAACTTGTTTTAAAAACATAAAAAATCCGTATTTAAAAAAAAAAAAAAATTGTACCGTAAGAATCGGTAATAAATGCTCTTTCTTTTGGTACAAGTGTATTTTCGATACGTCGAACCGTTCACAAGACGTTAGATCGCGCACATCACAAATGCTCCAGCTTGCTCCTTCTACTAATGAGCATGTTCGCCTCTTCTCAAGGGCTAAGCGAGAAGGAAGGTCTCAGTAATTGAGAGCAGCGGTGCTTCCCTCTATTAACGATTAATTTAAACAAACATTTTAAGAGAATTTTTATTTATTTTTTCCTTCTTTTAAAACATTTTTTTAAATAATGAAAATCTCAGAATCAGAGTTATTTTACTTTAAAGCCAACTTCCATCAATTAAAAAATATATAGGATTTAAAAACAGATTAAAATAAATATTTAAAAGTGTAGGAGGTCTTCATTAATAAAAATATTAATGGATTATCATTTTTTTTTCCCAGGAATTTTACTTCAACAATTTTTTTCAAAAATTTTATTTGTACTTTTATTTATTTTGTATAAAATTTCTCTACAGATATTTTTATTATTATTTCAAGATATATTTTTAAAATTTAAAATAACAGAGATACATGAGATATAATAATTCAATAATCATTTTGTTAGCATTTTGTGAATTTCTGTATATTAATTTTTCCCATCAAATACTTCGTATGAAAGATTCAAATATTTACAAATTAAGTAGAAGATTGATTTTACATTAAATTATATACACTTTTGTATACTGCATGTAAAACTGTTTATTACAATTTCAGGTAATTTACAATATTAAGAAAAAATAAATGAAATATTTCAGTTTTAAATTCCATTCCATTATTATCAATAAATTTTAAAGAAAGTAAATTTGAAATAATTTAACCTGTACATATTAAACTATACATATGTTATGTATTATTCATGACACAGAAAATTACAATTTTTCCTGACAAGTATTTGCGATAGTCCCACCAATACTAAATGAGAATTTCATTGGGTTTTAAAAAGTACTTAAAAGTAGACATCTAAAAAATTGTGCAAATGAAAGTTAATGTTTATCACTAATAAACATTAAGAGGATAAACTTATCTTTCTATACTAAAGTATGATAAACAGGAAGCATTAATTTACTTCTAGGTATAAGTTTAATATATTCTAATTATTATATATTATAGTTTATGGCTGCTACAAAGACTTTTCTTTATTTTTATATGGAAAAGAAATAAGTAATATTATAATCAAAAGATAAATATTTGAAATTTATTCAAATCAGTAATTGGAGGGGGGGGGGGGGGTGAGTTATGAAAGGGGATCAAACACCTTAACTATGAAGGATGTTTGCACTAAAGATTAAATTAAAATTCATGTCCTTAAAAAAAATAAAATCACTATCCTACTTGAATAAAACATATAGCTATACTTTAAATATTACCCCCCCCCCCTTTTTTTTTTTAGATTATGACATTTTATTTTATTAAAATAATACACTTCTTAAAAAAAAAAGAAAATAAACTTAGAAAGTAAATTAATAAATATAATTAATGTAATATTTAAAAGTATTTTTTTTCTCCCTCATTAAATTTGTCGAATAATAAATTACATTATTAAACTGTTTGCCTCCATAAAATTTTTAATATTTTATGAAGTCTTAAATAATTTTTAAATGTGTTATAATGCTGTTTTTAAAAACTATAATAATTAGAATATACCACACCATGTCGAAAAGTAAATTAATGCTTTCAGTTTATTTTATTTTTATTTATTTATTTAACAGTAGGAGGAATAAATATAACTAAAAATATATAAAATAAAATAAATCGTTTTTATGACTTATATAGTAAGTACAATATTTACATATAATACTAAGAATTAAATTTTCATACAGTTAGCTACTTCTAAATTAGATATTAATAATAAAATTGTAAATATTGACAAGAAGGAAGGGGAGATGATAAACAGCTTAATCGATCCTCTTAATGTTTATTAATGATAAACATTACCTCTCATTTGCTCAGTTTATAAGATGTCCATTTTTAAGCACTTCTTTTTTACATTCAATAAAATACTAACTGAATATTAAACAGAATATCTGAAATATTTGTTAGAAATTTTTTTATACGTTATTTATTTATTATTATTATTATTATCATCATTATTATTTGTCTAGATATGATATATAATGTGTATAGCTGAATATATAGAATTTAAATTAAATCAAGTTTACTTTCTTTAAAATTTACTGATGATAAATTTAATTTATCATTATTTATTTTATTTTATTTTATTTTATTTTTAGGCTTGATTATAACTAGAAAATATATAAAATAATATAAATAAACTGTTTTTGTTAAGATATTTTAATTTACAACTAATATGTTATTATTATTACATTTTTAAATAAATTAATTCGAAATAGTAATAAGCAGTATTATATGAAGGATAGGAAAATATACATAGTTTAATTTAAAATCAATTTTCTACATAATTTGTATCAATTTGAGACTTTCATACAAAGTATTCGATGTGAAAAATTTATATAAAGGATATCAAAAAACTGTAATAAATATGATTTTGGAATTATTATATCTCATACATTTCTGTTATTTTAAAAATGTATCTTGAAATAAAGATATTTTTAAGAATATTGTTAAAGTAAAATTCCTGAAAAAAAAAAAAAAAAAAAAAAAAAAAACAGTTTTGATAATCCATTAATATTTTTATTAGGGAAATCTTCCCAAACTTTTAAATATTAATTTTAATCTGTTTCTAAATCCTATATATTTTTTAATTGATGGAAGTTGGCTTTAAAGTAAAATAACTCTGATTCTGAGATTTTCATTATTTAAAAAAATGTTTTAAAAGAAGGAAAAAATAAATAAAAATTCTCTTAAAATGTTTGTTTAAATTAATCGTTAATAGAGGGAAGCACCGCTGCTCTCAATTACTGAGACCTTCCTTCTCGCTTAGCCCTTGAGAAGAGGCGAACATGCTCATTAGTAGAAGAAGCAAGCTGGAGCATTTGTGATGTGCGCGATCTAACGTCTTGTGAACCGTTCAAACAGGATCGCTTTACAAAAAACCCCGAAATTTTCTCTCTTTGCTTTTTCTTTCGAGGTAGGCTGTTCCGTAACAAAATGGCCGTCGCCCGCGATTTCGAATCGTTTTTTCGTTAGACAATGGTCGACATTTTAATTAATATCTCCGCTAATTAGGGTCGCATCGTTTAGCAAATTAGATAACCCAGATCTGCGATAAATTCTCAGTCCGACGGTACCTGTTCGAAGTCCGTGCGACCTTTAGCGGCGGAGCCTTAGCTGCGTCAAGCCGTTTCTCACAGACACACACACAGACACACACACACACGCGTACAGATTTTAATGAGATTGTTATATAAAAAAAGTGATATTCAATTAAGGGACAATTAATATCCTTAACATTTGACACTTCTTAATAAATTACAGGTACAAAACGTATTTTGCATCTTTAGTGATGTATTGTTGGCAATTTTAACAATCTAAACTAGCAACGACATCTAAGTAATATTCAAGAAATGGTTTTTTAATTTCTGTACAATCAAATACCATTTCATAAACAATATTTATTAAACCAAATAATATTTCTCAATTTTTTACTCTCAAATTTTACTCACCATAAAAAGGAAAAAAAAATCTTGAAATAAAAACCAACGGGCATTTATGAAGAAAGTTAGAATAAATTTCTTTTATTTAAATGAAGTATATAATTATTTAACGTATTTTAATTTTAACATTGTTGTTATTATTATTATTATTATTTTCAATTTTAATAAAAATTATAACAAGATACTATGTGCTAAAATCATGTTATAAAAGAATCTAAGCTAAGATCAGAATTCGAAATTGTGTAAAAAATAAAGACCCGCTACACATTAGGAAGAACAATAATTATTAATCAAATTGATAATTAGTGTTTCCGGATAAACATTTGTCATAAAAATGAAAAAATAAATAAAATGAAGAGAATTTAAAAAAAAAAAAAAAAAAATCTGTGCATAAAAATAAAGATATATTTATTTAACCTATCTTGATTTTTTCACTGGAGTTCTTTTTCCCTTCTAGTAAACCTTTAACAAGATATTAGACGATAATAGGTGCGAAAATCAAGTTATAAAAAGAAACTAAGTTAAGATTAAAGGAAAATTACGCTTAAAACATACATCACCTATACAATGTGGTGCACAATAGTTATATTTAATAAAACTAACAATTACCATTTCCAAATAAATACTTATCAAGAAGAAAATAATAAATAATAAATAAGAATGATGCTATTTAAGAAACAAACGATTTCAGATTTTCTTCTCTCGAGATTCATAATTTAAAATTTTGACCTAAATGTAATTTAATTTTGGGTAAGAGGCCTATTTTCTTTCTCCTTTATACTACATTACCTTTTTACAATTTTATTTACTTTTAATCCTGGGTAATAAGTTTTTATTATCAATATAATAAAATTATTTTATGCACAGAATATTTTTTGCGCATTTTTTTTCCTTCCTCATGGATAACAATGTACTTTCATTTTGGCATCTGTGACGTCATATATCCTGCTTCTTATGACGTCACAGCAATCACCTTTCCAAAGGTTTTACACCTTTAAAATCATCAATACACACACACATATAAAGAAAATATAATTAAAAAAAAAAAAGATAAATGATATATAAAAAGTAATTATTATAATTCTGTCTTAAACAGAATTATAATAATTATATTTGATTAAAAAAAAACAGTTGCGAAGTTTTTTTTTTCTAATCGGTTATAAACTATTTATTTTAACTTAATGAAAAGGAAAAAAAAAAAAAAAAAAGAAGCATTTATTTGATCTGTTTTCTCTGACAAATATATATGTATAAATGTGTGTGTGTGTATGTCGCCCCCCTTCCCCCCCCCGAAAAAAAAAATAATAAAGAATAAATAAATAAAAAATTTTCACAATATGAAGAAAGCAAATTTAGGAAGTGTAAGGAAGAGTAAAGAAAATAAATTTATTTATTTATTTTAATAAATATCTTTACATTAAATCAAAGATACATTTAGCGTATCTTCATTTGAACATAAAACCGTATTCTAATACATTAATAAAACTATAAAATTTTATATGCTTAAATCATACGATAGAACAAAATAGCTCATTTGATAATTCAGAATTATGCGTATAAAAATCAACTGTAGAATACGATACGAAATATTTTTTCTATAAAACTTCTTTTAACAAAATTTAATCTTACAATCCCTTACCATTTATAGAACGCATTAATGCACTCTTCTGAATCAAATTATTACTATTCTCAATTACAGAAATATCGCATTAACACATACGGCGCATGCTCTAATTCCCAAAGACCAAACGGCAAAGTTAAAATACACAGCGAAGCTTTTAGATTTTCACATTCCACGAGAAAATTTCAAAGGAGAATGTCGCCCATCGGTTCATTGAAAAGCGATTCAACTGTTGTAAGCAAAACGTTTTATTTTGTTCTATTTTAAACACTATGAACTAAGAAAAGGAAAAAATATTTTACGTTTTTACTTACATAAAAGCATGTTTTTTTTTTTTTTTTTTTTTTTTTTTTAAATGTGTATCAAAAATTATTTGCTTGCGAGAAGAAACGCCGATCAAAAACTTAAAATAATATTTAAACAATGAATATTTAAAAATGTTACTGTTATATTCCTTTAATGTTTTATGTAGACACTATCGTAAGTTTATTTATCTATCGGTAACATAATATTTATTTAGATGTCTTTGAAACTGTGTAAACGGAGTATCAAATCCTGAAATATTTCATCGAAATTTAAACGTGAAATGTTATATAAATATATTATTTGAGTACGAAACATCTAAAAAACAAAGGAAATAAAATACTATATTTACTCAATTCTTTTCTTTAAATTAAAATAAAATTCTATTGAAATTAACGTATGAAAAAGTATAAATTTTATTCAGGAAAACGAAATGAAAATGACATGATTTGGTTATACAAAGAAGAAATAAAAATTATAAACCTATCACGCTGTTAACGGCCCATATTTAAAAAAAAAAAAAAAATACTGGTTATATTTCAATTTTAATTATTATACTGCTTAAAAAAATAAATTAAAGATATTTATATAAGGATATGGAATGAAAACTATACTGATAACAAGAGATAATTTTAATGACATAATTAACATTAAATTATTATTTGTTGATATTTTCTATATATATTGTGATATGATTTAATTTGAAATTTTCTACGTTAATATACTTATTGTATAGATATCGAGATATTTTGTTTTGATAGTTATTTATTTGAAGAAATTAATTGTTTTCTGAATTGAGCAAATACTTTTTAGGTGATATAACATTTGGTTTTCAGGAATTTAGAAAAAAAAAAAAAAAAAAATACTGTTTTGAGATAATAATCAGTTTTTATTGTTAATTTAAACGATTAAAATTATCTGTATCGTATTAATAAATGGATAATTAAATAGAAAATAAAAGTATATCACTAGATATTTTCAGTTGTCAAAACTGTAATTAATTTTAATCTTCTATCTAAGGTAAACTTGATAATTCAAACGTTTCTGTTTTATTACGGTGCCATGATGAGAATACTTTCAAACTGAAATAAAAATACTGATTGATTGTTCGAAAAATCCTTTGTATTTACATATGTGAAAATACACTTTGAATCTTATGGATTAATTTGGCATTTGAACATTTGTTTCTTTTTACTTCTACATTTTCGTTACGTTATACATAGATGAATAGTTATTTAAGAAAAAGTATTTCAATGAAAACAGATATTTATTAATCATAGATTAAAAAATTATAGAAATAGTGAGTAACATTTTAATATATTGAATAACGGATTACGGTTTTATAACAGATATTTTGAATATTAATATTTACCTTTAATTATAAAAATTTTGTAAAAAAAAAAAGAAAGAAAGAAAGAAAAAGAAAATATTATTTTAACGAATTACAATTTCACCATTTTAAAAATTATATGAGTAATTTCAGATAAGCATTTTATTTAGTAAAAAATTAAAAATATCTAAAAAAAAAAAAAAACTTTTTTAAAAAAGAATTTTGTAAATGCTAAAAGTGTATGATATTTTGAGAGTTATTTCTTCTACGAAAATCTTGAACGCATTATATGCTTTTTTTTTTTTTTTTTTTTTTGTAAAGTATTTAGTGATGTATTTTAACTTTGTTATAATATTCTTGAAAAAAAAATGTTTGCCACAGAAAATTATAATTATTTAAAAAAAAAAAAATTAGTTTGCCAGATTTAAATTTACTTGCATAATATTAAATTAATGTTTTGAGTGAACTATTTCTAATATTTAAAATTATAAATTGTCCTTGACATTTCTCTAAAATAAAAAAATAAAAAATAAAAAAATAAATAATGGACACCAATTCAATATTTGATACAAGAAATGCAGCGATAATAAAATTTCAAAAACATATTTTTCAAATGATAAGTGGTTTTCTAAAAAATATAAATTTATGTAATTCTTTATGTTACAAAATAATATTTGGCTTATCAAAGATAAACATTAAAAATATTCAACTAGAAAAATATTCAACTAGAAAATTTCAAAGAGTTGCAACTGAAATTTTTAGCTGTTAAATCATATATATCAGTTGATATTAATGAAATTTTTTAGATTTGCCATGCACCAGGAAATATGATGGACAGTTTTACAAAAAGTAATTCCAGAGAAAATTCATTACAGTTTATATCTCACAGGAAATAAAGTAAATAGCTAAAAATATATAAAAATTGTACCAGGAAATATAATGAACAGTGTTAAAGAAAAATCATTCCAGAGAAAATTTCTTACAGTTCATATCTCACAAGAAATAAAATAAAAAGCTAATTATATAATAAAAATTGCATATTAAATTCAAAGAAAACCATTAAAATTATAAGTCAATAAAAAGAATCTTTTCTTGAAATATGAACTACATTTTCACAAAGTGTAAAATCATTTTTATGATTTGCTCCATGTGTTTCTTGCCTACCCGTGGAAGAACTTTTACTATGGGTTATCTCACCGGATCCGAAAGATTACCAGGAAATGACGATTATCCCAGACCAGGACTAACTATATCTGGTGCTATTAGTCTAGCTGTAGATGAAATCAACAAATTTAACCCTTTGATAGAGGGTCATACTCTAAATTTCACAGTTGCAGAAACGTATGGAGACGAAGAGACGAGTCTCTACCAAGTGGCAGTTCTTTGGACACAAAATGTATCAGCCTACATCGGACCACAAGAGACTTGCATACACGAGGCTAAGATGGCATCTGGATTCAATCTTCCTATGATATCCTACGTAAGTACAAATTATTTTTTTAGCATGACAGTGCTGATTATAATATCTCTGTGTAATGATTAATGTTTTCTAAAATTTTCTCATATTAAATAGCAAAATGCTTACTCTGTTTGACAATATATTTTTAGCCGTTCGTATGTGCTTGATATCGTTCATTTTTAATGTATTTTTAAATCCCGCCCCCCCCCCTCTTTTTTTTTCCATAAGTATGTTTGTTTATCAGTTTAAGCATTTTTGCATGTCTTCTCTTAGTCATAATTTTAGGTTGGTTGGTTGCCTTTTATTGGCGCAAGGTCCACAATGAGACATGCTGCACCGTCATAATTTTAGGTGAAATTCTGTAACTTGATACGACATATATTTGGTGAAAAAGCGGAGAAATAGTCAAGCGTATTGTTTTCAAACACGGCCAAATTTGATTTAATGTAACCAATGAGAAATATAAATAGCTTATTAGACTAGCACATTTCACCTTGTTCCTATGAGAAAATTGTCTAGATATGTATGAAATCATTCATTTACTAAATCATATCAAATATTATTTTAAAAATATCCTGAAAAATATAGACCCTAACAATTTACAATATAACAATCCTAGAATGTCCACTAATTATCAAACTTTATAAGATCCGTCCATACAGAATGATGTAGTTATATGGGTTTAATTCGATTGACAACACCAGGGACCTTGGCTTGAGTGGGATGCCCTCCGTGAGGTGTCTTTCTAAGGTATATTAAGCCTGTAGTTAGGCAAGATTTTGAGAAAATCATGGAAAACTTCGAACAGTTAGGTCCTCGAGCGTGACCTGGTTTCAAACCAACATCTTCCATCTAATAGTCCCGAGAGCAAAACCTCTCAATCATTGCTGGGGTACATAAAAAATGTTGAATAATTACTAAATTATTATGTACACAGGTTTTCTGTCAATCTAAATTTCAATTTATTTCCCTGACTTCAGAAGAAGATTTACAAATTTCCGAGTTACTTTCCTGAGTTTATAAAATGAAATGTTACGCTTATCACGCTTTGTAAACAAGTGATCTTTGTAATGGAAGTTTAATTATAGCCACTTTCTACATGAGAATTTTTCGCAAAGGTATTTATTTGGCTTTAATGAGATGTCTGCCATGACATCGTGAATTGTATGATGTTTAAAAACGTCATACAATTTCCCCCAAATTAGATGTGCCAGTTTTACTAAAGTTCACCCATAGATTGTATCATTTACTGAACCACGCTAATTGCCTATAATCAGCTAGAATTATATAGATGTTCTAGTAAACATATGTGATGCTGATCATGAGTTATGGATTAAATGTCTGCCATGACATCTCATCAAAGCCAAATAAATACCTTTGCGAAAAATTCTCATGTAGAAAGTGACTATAATTAAACTTCCGATACAAAGATCACTTGTTGGTGAAAAAGATTCTGTTTATTGAATAAATTTAAATATAATTCTTCTGTATTATTCTACTACATTCTTAATTGAATTTAATTAATTTACTCAATGGTGAACATCTATAAGCATGGGCGTCTTTTCTTGGATGCAGTTGCTCAAATATTCAACAACAAAAAAAAAAAAAAAAAAAAAAAAGAGAAGAAGAAGGAAGAGGAAAAAATAAAATATTTTTGCATTTTGACTTCATTTTTGATGAATCCTTTATATTATAAAACCCTAGGTATAATGACTTCTAGGTTTTATAATAATTTAAACATTTTCAACACTGCCTCATGAATCATGACCATACCTAATGTTTAAGATTCAAAATCGTTTAATTAGAGCAGAAAATTACAATACTGTTATTAAAATTTATACAACCAATCAACAGTGTACCTAACAGTACTGGTAATGTATGATTTTTTGTATTTTTGTTTTTCAATAAGAGGAAACCGCTACTTAGAAATTATCATTGTAGTTGATTCAGTTTATAAATGTTAATGTTTCATTTTCATATATAAATCATTTTCTTAAAACAAAACTCCATTCCCATTGTAGTTCTGAAAATTCAAGCGTGAATTTTTAATTGCGATATTTCGTATTTAAGATATTCATTTTTGCATCCATAAAAATTCATAAAATTTTACCCTATTTTTTTTTTTTTTTTTTAATTCTATTTTTATTTAAATTTATGACACATTATCCAATCCCTCTTCATAAATTTTAAATTTTCATTCATATAAATGTTGTTTTTAAATAATTTAATTTTTAAGTATACTTTTTACAATTTATTTTTCAATCTCTATAATTCAAATAAATCTTTATTTATTTCCTTCTTTATGTAATAAACTTGTTATGGAAAGTAACAAAATAAAAACGATATTTACAGTAACTTTTCAGGTCTGATATTTTAACGAAATTATTTATTGGCCATATCCTTATGATTTTATCGTTGTTAGATAAAATCTTTTTATTTGCGCATTTGAATTTTTACTAAACTAGCTACTCCGGTTATAATAATAGACAGTTAAATGCACTTACAATATATAGAGAGAGCAGCTTATCGTTCAAATGGTATTAATCCTCCAAGCATAATCGTTAGGTAATATATTGCATTATCACTTTTAACCATACCGTACCATTAGAATAATGCACGCTGACAACCAGAATCTATTATATTAGTTCTAGTAAATCATTGCTTCAATTGGTAACAGCAGCTTAATCAATCCCTGTATATTGAAAAAATAAAGTAGTAAATTATATAATTATTTAAAACAAATTGTTGTATTTGTATTCAAACAATGATCTCATTTTTGAAGTAATATATTTAAATGTAGGGAATGGGTTTTTCATATGATCCATCCTTTTAAATGTGATTTTATCAGATTATGCAATTTATATTATTTTTTCACTGTTCATACATATTATTATTTGAATCTAGTAACACATCAAAATTTACGATAATTGGTTCTTGCTATTATTAAAATAATTTTCTAGTTCAATAAATATTATAAGGATGTTTTACAGTGTGGGGTTTCAAGTCACTTATTTTTCTAAGCTTATTAAAATCTTCTATTAATATTGCACAACTTTAAACATAATTTAACCATCACTTTGAACGAAAATTCTCTTTTATAAAAAGCATTTTTTACTCGGAAAAAAAGGGGGAGGGGAGTGGAAGAATAGAAAATTATAAAAAACTAGTAGGTTCGGGACCCCACAAGGCTTCCTTCTATATTTCCTTATACAAATTCACTCAGTAAAAATATTTTATTAAAACTATTATTTCTTAAAATAATTTACCATAATGAATGCAGACGGTTTATATCTTAAAGAAAACTAACACTAAATGTTAGAAAAGAAAGACGCTTTCATATTGGTTATCTCATATTTGAAGTTTCGTACAGTTGTCAGTTATATGCCATAGAAGTTAAGATACAGCCTTCCCTTATGGAATTAATACGTTAAAATATGCGAAAATATGTTATTTAAGCCTTTACACTTTGATATTTTTAATTTTCTTTCATTCTTAAAAAGATGCTTCATATCAGAAGATTGCCACAAAGTTTATTCTACAATTCATGTTAACCAGAATTTACTTGACAGCTATATCCTAGCATCCAAGAAATGGTATGGCACCATATTAATAAGATGATCAGTACATCATGCATTGTACGCTCAATAGTACCGAAACAGCAGTCTGATTTTTTTTTTTTTTTTTTTTCCCAACGCATTCAGGCACAACACATATTAACACTTTTAATATCTTTTGCTTGTATAAGGTTACACTTGCACATTTAATTGTTCATTTTTTAATTCAAATCTTTCTTGGTCTTTGATCATTGTAATGATGAATTATTGTATATATGAATACGTACACACACACGCACACACATATATATGTTTCTTATAATAGTTTTAATTGTTTTAAAAGGAGATATTGTATCAACTTATGAAAACAATCTTCACTATAAGTTGTATCAAAATCTGGTTATACTAGTCATACTTCTAAATATTCTGATTAAAAAATATATATGAATGACTATATATATATATATATATAGAGAGAGAGAGAGAGAGAGGTGAGTCGGGAGGGATGGGACACCTAAAATTATTCTTAAACTAAACATTGTTTTTAATTTTTGACACTTCCACCAGGTGAAGTAACTACAGCCCCATATTTGTTGCTATGTATCATTTTAGTTGGAGAAATCTGTAAGTTTATGTAACAAAAAAACTATTTTATAACACTAAAAGTAAACAACCGCTTAATTTTCAAGGCAAGTTTTCAACGTCACTCACTGATGTCAGTATAATCACTTTTCATATTTTATATACCTAATAATATAACTTTTATGAATTAGTAGCTAAATTAAGCCTAAAAGTAGCATGTGTCTAATAATAAATTATTTTTTGAAAAATAATTAAAAGGGAGGGATGGGACAGAGCAGCTCAGGTAAGGATGGGAGTTGTAGGAAAAGGAAGAAGAATAAAGATTCTGATACTCCTTAAACAGAAAATATCAAGAGGCAAATGAATGAATAGATGGAAGAAAAAAATGCACGAAACAAATTCAAAATCATGGAAAATAATTGGTGTGTCATTCACACGACTTTTGTTTACCCTTTTAACTTTTAAAAATACTTTATTTACCATATATGTATGAGGAGTTTATTTTCATTCCTGAGCAGTTTTCCTGGACATGGTAAAATATACAAAAGAAATTACACTCACCAATTACAGTTAGGATTTCTCGGTAATATTTGTTCTTGAGATATGCTGAAACACACCCAGACTAGCCACTAAAAACCTTATTAATATTCAGGGAACCACAAAGCATATAAATATAACAAAAACTTAATTTTGAATATTTGAACTAAATAACAGTATTTTCTCTGCTATAAAAAAAAAAAAAAAGCAAAAGATGAACTGATTGAGCATTTGGAAATTTTTATTTAAGTCGTACATTATACTTTAATGTTGGATAAAATAGGTGGTATTCGTAATTAATTAACCTTACATACATCGTGTCCCACTGTTTTTGTCATTTTTCATAGTATGTCTGTATATTATGTATTTATTTTAACTTTATAAACATGTCCCATCCCTCCCTCATATAAGGGAGGGATGGACCATTTTTATGACTATGTTAATTGGCTTATAAAATTAATATTTTAATAATTACCATCAAATTTATGTTTTTAAAAGATGTTAAAATGTTTCAATTTGTTTCTCTGAAACTTACAGTGTTGTACCAGTAAAAGTAAATTTGTAAAAAATATTTTTGTCAAAACTGTCCCATCCCTCCCTACTCTCCCCTATATATATGTGTGTGTGTGTATGTATGTTTGTGTGTGTAAAAATTTAAACTATTCAATTTATTGCACATTACACCAAAGTTATGAACTATTATGTACCTATATATAAGTTAAGACCATGAACTGTTGTATATATGTGTGTTTGTTTGTTATAACAATTTTAACTGTTGCAAAAGGAGATATTGTATTAGTTTATCAAAACAATTTCCCCTACAAGTTGTATCAAAATCTGGCTATATTAGTCACACTTCTAAATATTCTAATATATTTAAAAAGAATAATAATGATAATAACATGTGAAATGAATCAAAAATTAAAATTGTTCAATTTATATGCATTCCACCGAAGTTCTGCAAAGCGTTTCTTTCCTAAGTATTACTGCGCATTTGTGCTTATGAAACAAGCTCTTTAAAACTCTTTTACATTGAAAATAAGGATATCATATAATAATTAATGGAAAACCTATTAGATTAAATGAATTAGAAAAAAATATTTTTATTGACATACATATATATTTTTAAATTGTGTGAGCATTTTTAGTGTTAGACAGAAATGCAGTAAACGAAGTAAAATATATACATAAAATAAGTATGGTGTATAATAAAATGTTTAACTAAAACAGTAAAATTGATAAGCTCTGTATAGTAACTTGAATTTCCAAATTTGAAGATTAAATTCCATAAAGTAATTATCTTGAATATATAAAACCCTAAAATAATTATAAATTTTACAATCTTTCTCGTTTTATTAAACTATTATTAAAAAAATTACCAACAATACCAAATATTCAAACCTTTTGAAATATTTTAATCGTATTAAGTCACTTAATACCTATGATTTTATAGAAACATAACTTCAAGAATTAAACTTTATTAAAGCCTTCAAGTCAGTCGAGTTCACGAGGCATTAAATTTATATGAATTCACTTAAAAAAAAAAAAAAAAAAAAAACACTCATAATAAAAATGTTCATCTTTTAGTCTTTTGCATGATTTATTTATTTAGAAAATTTGAATATCGCATATGTTTGTGAATTTTTATTTAAAATTGTCCTACTGAAAGTTTACAAGTTAGTTTAAAATTAGTTTACTATAATATAACTAGTTTATTTATTTATTTATTATTATTTTTAAATATAAATGATTACTTCGTAAGGTAATAAATATTATTAAATATATTTACTTAAATGAACTTATACAATATTCTGAATAAAAGAAAAATTTCAAAACAACTTTTGAATAAAATGAAAATAAATAAATAAATAAAATCTGCTTTGCACGTCATTTGAAGGCACATTCTTTAAAAAGATATTTCAAAAAAACCTCTTTAAATTAGTTTCTGCAGAGTATCATGTCTTTGTGAAATACATTAGCTACGAAAAATATTTATTTGATTCTCTTTAACTTTCGTGCAAGTATCTTGAAAACTTTGAAAGCTTTTAGAGGATTTAAAATTGCTGACAATGTTACAAAAACTTAATGTGTATTGTTGTTCTCTCTTCAATAATTTAATACAAGATTGCTTAAAAGTAGAATAATAGGTAGTCTTAAAATTTTCTTGAGAATAAAAATAAAAAGGAAAAGAGATATTTAATGACTATGGTATTTTATTATTATTATTTATTTATTTATTTTTTATTTTTGTCTGACAAATAAATGAGGGGGATTTGCTTGGACAAAATGGCATTTAAAAAAAATATTGTCATTAAATATTATATTGTATGACCGGAAAAATAAAGGAAAATTGTTTATATGAAATTCAGAAATATTTTGAAAAAATTTCACTAACGCTTGTGTGATGCCCGAATATCCGTAATTGGTTTAGTTCAGGCAATTTTGGATTGTCGAATGAATTTAGTATACTTCAATCTATCGATATACGATATATATATTACATAAACATCTCATTATCTGAATGAATAGTTAAAGACTCTTCATAAGAAAATAATTTATATTCTAGAAAAATCAAATCTTACTATTAAAAGCTACACAAAATATAACATTACTACTTAATGAACTTTTCTACCAATTTCCACCTAATCAATTTATTAGAACCTTAACTTATCTTTCAAAACAAAAATGAAATCTAATTATCTATTTGTTAAAATTTCAATTTTAATTATAACTATCTTGCAATACATGGAACAAATCAATATAAAATTTTCATGACAGAAGGAAAACCTATGCTTTCTAATTTTCATTTAAAATTCATTTAACGATAACTAGAAAACATTTTGACAGTTGAAAGACACTTATCAAAACTAATTATGAATTAGCGGTTAAAGCAATTGGATAATTAAATGTATTCCAAGAATTTTTCTTTATTTCTACAAATTATATTAAACTGAGCAATAAAGTGGAAATTATTATTTCTAATTTATGTTAGTCGTGCTTATTTTATTGTAGAAAAGAAATATATATGAATATGTGTGTTTATGTGCGCGCGCGTGTGTGTGTGGAGGGGGGGGGAGGGAGGGGTGTTTTTACATATGTATAACAAAATATATTATGCATACATATAAATGTATAATGCAAAATATTTGTTTCTCAGTACATATGTTACCTAAATATTAACATTCAGAAAAATCTAATTAGCTTGAATTCATTAAAATGCTGTTGTTTTAAAAACTAATTAAAATATATACAGTAAGACCCCGCTTAACGCGGGATATACGTTCCATCAAAGTAGAGCGTAATGCGAAACAGCGCGCGCACAATTTCAGTGAATTCCCGTATTGCTGCGAGCAATTTCGGGGAATCTACAGGGGAAATAAAAGAGCGCTAAACCGAAACAGCGCTAAATGAAACAGCGTTAAGCGGGGTATTACTGTATTTCTTAAAATATATATATAAATAATTAGATTTTAATGTGTTATTTATTACTCTTCTCAATATATATTTACATATATTTGATATATTTCATAAGAATTCGTAAAATCAGTATTTGTTCAGCAAAGATAACATCTACAATCGGTAACAAAAATGTCCGAACACTAACGAAAATTCCTATGTAAGAAAAGTACACTTCATGCGGTTTTGTTAAATAAATCCTTATCGAATCATGTTCTTACACTGACAAAGAACAGGATTCGACAAGGATTTATTTAACAAAACCGTATGAAGTGTACTTTTTTACATAGGAATTTTTGCTAATGTTCGGACACTTTTGTTACCGATTGTACTTTGCCTATGTCATGACTCAACAGACAGAGAGAAAGAGAGACGAAGGTAGCCTGAATGAATTCATAATCACTCTTTAAGCATTGTTGAAAAGTATTAAAAGCGCTTAACACAAACGGAAATGCAATTCGAGAATTTTCGGTTTTAGTCCTCGATGTATGTGAATATTTTTGTGTGGCCCAGTGGATCTTAATGCCAATCATACTGAATACTACAGATATTAAAATTTTGTGTATATGAATAATGTCAATTTCATTATGATATGTGCAAAATAAAGGCATTAAAATGTGGTTTATGAAAACACCTCTCACAGAACGCGAAGCTTGAAATTCTTCCGGCTGTCCCTATAACCAGGGTGAAATTTACCCCCACTTTCAATAGGAAGCTTTCCATAGTGAACATAAATGACATATATCAGTTTCAAAGAATTCCAGGAATATTTATGAGAGTCAGATCACGATCAGGCAGACGGACGGTCAGACAGAAACACAGGCAGGTGGGCTAGTTCAAATCATGCTCTTCGGCATTAAAAAGTGTTAAAAACGCTTAATAAAATGCAATTCCAGCAATTTCCGTTTATAGTCCTTAATGTATTTGAATATTTGAGTGTCCCCGTAAATACTTATGTGAAACATATTGTATTCTACAGAAAATATTTTGTCGTGCTTATGTCATAATTAATGTCAATTTGATTGCGATTTGTGCAAAATAAAAAGTATCAAAATGTGGTTTATATAAATATATCTTATAGAACGCAATACTGCTTTGAAATTCCTAGGGTTTCCCTATACACAAATCAGTGGTAGTACTTACTCTATTTTTAACAGGGAGCATGAGAGTAATCGTGAAAAATTTCGACCCCGGTTTTTTGACTTTTTTATACGTTTTCAGGTGTGAGGAATCCGAAAATGACAAAATTTGTATGGTGTCTGTCTGTAGGGTGTCTGTTAGTGTGTTAGTCTGTTTACACGATATCTCACGAACAAATGATCGCAGAGTGGTCAGATCACTTTTAAAATATTACTTTCGATACTGGCAAGAACCCTATTCATTTGCAACATTCGAATTAAAAATCTTCGTAAGTTATTAGAAATTTACGATTTTCTGAACATGGGAGAATAGGACAAAAATTCACTTAAACGTGCATTAAATAGAAACTTTTTACTGTAAAAATGTCAGACCAGTTTTGAAATATCAGTTTTGATGCCGGAATGAACATCAGTAACTATAAATATGCTACTTTCAAATTTTCGCAAGTTATTGGAAATTTACGAATTTCTTAACATGGTAGAATAGAGCAAAATTTCACATAAACGTCAATCTTGAGGGATATTTTCAACGTAAAGATGTCAAACCACTTTTTAAATATTCTTTTAGATACTGGCATGAATTTCATAGACTATGATTTTTTCAATTTAAAAAATGCGTAAGTTATTTGGAATTTACGATTTACTTAACATGTCAGAATAAGGCAAAATTAAGCATAAACTTCTATTTTGAGGATCATAAATACATTAGACAACTTCAAAATTACATTTATGATATTTGTTTGAACATGATTGAATACAAATATTCTAATAGGAAAATTTCGTAAATCATTCGTAATTTACGATTTTATCAACTTAGCGAAATTGTAATAAATATGAATTTTGAGGATTTTTGCAATGAAAAGAGTAGCATGAAAACTAAACAACAGAATTGACCCTTATAAAATAAATTAATAGATTAGAATAAAATAAATATATCGAAATGAACGGTGGTTAGCCTATTAGGCGGGGATTTCATTCTGTCACTGTATCAAGCTTTGGTCAAATTAATTTCTTTTAACATGATTATAATATGTCTCGCACTAGAAATTTATGAGAACATAAATATGATGGGGAACTGAGCAGAGTCCACCTATGCTAACTTGTTTCAAATTAAACTTAGTGTTTTCTGAACAACTGCACGATTTGACTAAGTCTAAAAAATAATAAAGCATTTCTTTTGATGAAAAAAGAAGAAAGAAAGAAAAACCTCGAAGATCAATTTTTGTCTAAGTTGTCTAATTCATTTACATCAAATGGAAAAATAAATTCAGTGTTCCTGTAGCTGTTTCTTTTTCAGTTTTTAAACTTAAGGTAACATTTAACAAATAAATAAATAAATAAAATATTAATAACAATTCTTGATTCGTCGGCTACAGAAAAAATGTACCTACACACTTATTATGATGATTTGTGGGATCAACAGCTGGAAAAAAAAAATGATCCTACATATAATTCAGTTATAGTGATCATTCATCTTAATATATGTATTATATATGTATGTGTGTGTGTGTTTGTTTGTATCAGTAAAATATTATACTAACTGTTTTTTCTTTTTTTCTCATTTTACAAGAATAGAAATGAAACAAGAACGAAAAATCTTTCTGTCGCTTTGTGTATTACTACTATCCAACTATACGTACTCGTTGTATCGTTTGACTTTCAATGTACGTTACCCCACAACGGACAGACAGAAGGAGAGAAAGACTGACAGACAGATAAATTGAATTCATAATCACTCTTAAACATTGTTGGAAAGTGTTAAAAATGCTTAACACAAACAAAAATGCAATTCAAACAATTTTCAACTGCAGCTTTTAATGTATCAGAATATTTTAGTGTAGCCCTGTAAATTGAAAACTAAGCATATCATATTCTATATATAACATTGTTTTAGGATATTAACAATAAATTTTAATTTAATTATGAATTTTGCAGTAGAAAGTTATTTAAGTGTGATAAAAAAAAAATTCTCCTGAAATGCAATGCATACTTTTGTGCATATGAATAACATATTTAAATTTCATTAAGGTTTATACAAAGTAAAGTTATTAAAGTGTGGTTTATAGACATATACCTTTTATAGTACGCTATGCTTTGGAATACTGTCTAGTGTCCCTGTACACAAACCAGTCGTGGTATTTACTTCATTTTCAATAGGGAACATCTGATAGAGAAATTGAATAGCATATATAAATTTCAAGAAATTCCATGAACATTTACGAGAGTTAGAGCGCAGACAGACAGACAAACCAGTCATACTCACTTTTCATCGTTGTTGGAAAGTGTTAATAAAAACATTTAATGTAAACGAAAATGCAATTCCGTCAAATTTTTAATAATAGCCTTGAATGTAACAGGATATTTTTTGTGTGGCCCTGTAAATTTTAATGCTAATCATACTACATTCTATAGAAATCCTTCGTTTATGCATATGAATAGCATATTTCAATTTTATTAATTATTTGTACAAAGTTAATAAAATATGGCTTTTTAAAAAACACTTCTCATAGAGAGGAATGCTTTAGAATACTTTCGGGCGTCCAGTACACAAACCAGTGGTGGTATTTACTCCATTTTCAGTAGCAAATATCAAATAGTGAATTTGATTAACATATTCCAATTTCATTAAGATTTGTTAAATTATAGGTATCAAAATATGATTTATAGAAATATCTCTCACAAAACTCAATTCCTTTGAATATTTTTAGTCGTTCTCATACACAAACCTTTGCTGGTATTTACTCTATTTACTCTTTTTTTCAATAAGGAACATTCAGTAGTGAACTTGAAAAATGTATTTTAATTTCATTAAAATTTATGTAAAGTTATCAAAGTATGGTTTATATAAGTACCTCTAACAGAACGCAATGCTTTGGAATACTTTAGGGGTGCCCTTGTACACAAACAAGTTGGTGTAATTACTCCATTTTCAATAATGAACATTTAGTAGTAAAGTGGAATAACCTATATCAGTTTCATAAAATTCCATTAATATTTACGGAAGTTATAGCACTGGGAGATGGATAGACAAATAGGCAAACTGATATCTAAAACAGTTTTTAGCTTTGTTGGAATGTGTTAAAAACTAAAAACTATAAATAAATTCGATCAGTACATGTTTCAATCTTCTGAAAAAGTTTAATAAGGTTAATTTTTAATAAGGTGATAACTTTGATAAATTATATGTATTTCTGAAATTGAAATATTATTATATTTCTTTTTTTCTTTCTTTCTCCTTTTCCTTTTTGAGAACAGAAAAAAAAAAAAAAAAAAAAAGACTGGAAAAATTTTAATAAATTGTTTCAACACATCTTTAAATCTTTAAAAGAAACTTATAATTTTCCCAATTTAATTTTTTTTTATATATTAAAAGATTTAATTACTAACAATTTTCATTAACAACTAAAACTGATGCAATCATTAATTTATATTTTAGGAAAATTAATGACATTTTTAATTCTATTTAACATTTATGTTATTGGCAGTTAGGAAAAAATATTTGCACATTTTTTTTAGAGCTTAGATATTATTTAGTGTTTTTTTTTTTTCTCTATTTCTTTTTTAAATAATACTTTTATTACAATTTCGTATATATATATATTAAGTTTAAACAGTAATTAAAGTGTATTCTATTTTGAATAATATGTATTTGTTCTATGTACATTTTTTTTAATAATGAATATTTTTTTAACTATTAAATTTCTGCGATTATGTAAAAAAAAAAAAAAAAAAAAAAAAAAAAAAGTTAAGTTAACCTTTTAATATTTATTACATATTTTCTATTGAAAATCGCTAAACTGGTTTAAAAAGTGGCTGCTAGACATTAAAGCTAGGAGAACTTGCACACAATTCAACAGAACATTATAGAAAAATTAAATACTAATTTTTTGCAAAAGTATTTCTGAATTATTTTGAACCCCTTAGTTTCTTATGCGTTTTCATTGCTATTTTGTGGTTATATGCTTTAATTCATGCAACAACTGTAATAGAAACAAGAAAGCTATTTTGCGCAATCCGTCCTTACAGGATTGTTACGATTGTAGGTATGGATAGCAGGAATTGTAATTAATAATAACTACAATTAAATTATTAACAATAATAATTACATTTAAATGACATTGTTGTGATAATTTATATATTACGTATTATTCCTTTAGGAGTGAATATTTCAACCTAATAATTAAAGAATGGGAACAATAAAAGAATTAAAAAAAAAAAAAAATTAAATTTTTTTAATAAAGGGGAAAATATATATATATATATATATATATATATATATATATATATATATATATATTTTGAATCCGGAAAAACAAAAAACGCCCAGTTAAGATTGCATAGTAGCATTATGTTACTAGATAACACCTTTAACTTAAAATTAGCCCTTTTTCTTTTCAATTTCAAAGTTTTCTCGTTTGCTGACTTAAGATGTCATTGTCCACAATCGATGCTTTTATTATTTTAAATGGTGCAGGTTTCATGCAGCCCCGTGCTCCAAGTACCTTATTTAACACAGTCTGGTTACTTGTCGAATTTGTCTCAGGTACAGTTCCAGCCATTCAATGAATTCATCTCCATTATCTTGACATTACCAATAAATTGCATAATCTTACCTAGCACGGAGATCAATGGGAACAATTCACAATCTCTCCTAAGTAGCAGATGTCCAGACTCACCCATTTTGGTGTAGAGGGGGGATTGCCTTTTATTAAATAATTATTTACTTTTAGAGAGAACTGTTAGTGTTTTGTATAGTTTAGTAGCTTATAAGAAATAGTTTAATTAAAAAATATTTTGTACAACTGCCACTCCACAGAAATTCCTAGGAAGAGTTCTGAAAAATTCACGCATTTATTTTGGATACTCGAAACAATCAACAGTAATTAAAACTCAAATAAACGACTACGTCAGAAACGCCAAAGAAAAATACTGGAAATACATACAGATGTTTCGGCAGCTTTAAGCGTGCCGTCTTCAGTGCAAAAAGGATTCTGAATCTGCAGAAGGGCTCGTATATATAGGAGAGGGGCCAAATTCGGCCCCTCTCCTATATATATCAACCCCTCTATATATATCGACCCCTCTCCTTTTGGCATTCCTCTGAAATGTTACATTATTTAAAAAATGATTTTGTGTACTTGTGATTAAATTATTTAAATTTTATCTTCAGCGATGGCGTAAATACTACTGACTTATACATACATCGGCAGCACATAACGTGTTAATTAAGAATGCGTAAAATAGTTTTATAATGTAAAATAGTTTTATAATGTAAAATAGTTTTAAAAAGTGCTTAAAGACAGGGTTCGTTTTTCTTAAAAAACTTATTTTTAAGTGACCGCAAGCATTGTGTATACAATAATAATAATACATTGATCATTATAATGATGAAACACCAGGAAAATTTGGATTAATCAGTGAACAATTTTCATGGAAGTGAAGCCTTATATAAAGCAAAAGATATAGCAAAAGTTAAAACGATCTGTTTCTGAGACATTGATAAAGGAATAAACAATATAAATATACAATTGAAAGTTAAAATAGAGATTATTTATTATTATTATTACTTTTTTAAAAATATATATATTTAATATATGACGCCATACATATATATCCATAATCTTAAGAACCGGTCATCTTATAAAATTTTCGTAAAATTGAAAGCTTCTGAAAAGAAAATTTCTTAGATAATGTCTTTATCTTTATTGAATGCAAAGTATGAAGTGTTCAGGAATAAACATGTCATTCTTCATTAGGTTTCAAATGAGACTGTCATCTTTTAAGAAGATAAAATATATTCTCAAATACTTATTTAAATTGGATCAAACATATTATTTAACATTATCTTATGTAATCTAAATGGTGAAAATTTAAAGGATCAGATGGAAGTGTAAATAATCCTATCAATACAAATAAAAATATCAAATATATTTTGATGAAATTGTATAGATGCCAAAACTTATTGTTTTGGATTTACGTAAGATCGAAAAATAGAAAAACGTATTTTTTGCAATATACTAAAAATGTTGACTACAATTTCGTTTTCTTTAGTTATAGGAATTTTCAGTTTATACTTGAAAACTTTAGT
This sequence comes from Salticus scenicus, assembly GCA_963930645.1. NCBI lineage: Eukaryota > Metazoa > Arthropoda > Arachnida > Araneae > Salticidae > Salticus > Salticus scenicus. The sequence continues at coordinate 205,402,310 of OZ005653.1, read as the reverse complement.
TAGCACATTGGAAAATTAAAGTTCATCAGAAAATTAAAGATAAAAAGAATGTTTTACAAAATATGCTGTTTTAAAATATGCTTTGGTGCAAATGCTTGAAACTTGTTTACTTTTTGTACAGGAATTTAACAAATAAAAAAGAGGGTAAGGTAGAGAAAATATGAAAAATGAAAGAATTCAATAATCTATATTTACTTTTTCTTACCCATATATTATGAAAGAAGTACTATTCTTTTGGAGTCAAATCTTCGAAACTGATTTTATTCTGTAGTTATACGTTTTCATTACTTGAAAATTTTTATTTAGATTGCATAGATTGTTCATCTATGGGGACATACAAAAGATTTTAAATACATTAACTCTAAAGACAAAAATTCTTATTGGTGCATTTTAATGTCTTTCAACTGCCTTAAATAATGTTAAGTGATTGTTTTCTTAAGCAAGAAAACATGCTTCATATAGAACCTGATGTGGAAAGCATACTTAATTTGTTTACAGGATTACACGAAAAAACTTAGATATGTTTAGAAATGTGTTTGAAAATGACCCGAAATGTATTTCAAGTTGTGTCGTGTACGTTGTCTTTTTTACTGTGCTACGTTAAAAAAGATTCAAGGTATAGTACGAGCAAAAGTTCTCTAAATAAATAAATAAATAAATATATATATATACATATATTTCTATTTTAATGAAACATTTAAGGTACAATAATTGTAGGTGCAATATTCAATTGGGGGTTTGATGATGCAGCAACTTTCTCAAACAGAAATGTGCGTCAAATAAAATTATTTTAAACTTATTTTAATTCATTTTTTAAAGAATACAGAATTTTTTATTGTACATGTCAACATGTAATTTGCATTTTATGAGTGCCACACTAGGTTATTTTCTTTCTTTTTTAAGCCTTTAAATTGCTTTAGTCACAGAAAGAAATTATTTTTTTTTAAAAATACCACAAACAATAAAAGTAGGTAAAAAAGATTTAATGAAACAAACGATAATTCAACGCATAACTTCTGCTCAACGGAATTTTAAAAATATTTATAACATTAAAAATAGTTATAAAAATTTTCAAAGAATGTTGTATGTTTACTTAAAAAACTGACTTTAAATTATATTCTTTTACTTTATATTTAAAAAAAAAAAAAAAAAAAAAAATCCAGTAACTAATATTGGATGGCTTTCTTTTATTTTAGCTTAAAAAAAAAAAAAAAAAAAAAAAGAAAGTAAAGTAAGTAACATATGTGAGTATTGTCATAAATATATTGCTAAACTATATGTTGGTGTATATAATGCTATAGAAAAAAGAGGGCGGGGGGGGGGGAGTGTAAAAGTAGCGCAATTAATAATTATCCTATAAAGGTTTTAACATTCGTTGCAAAAGGATTGTGATTTGTTATGTCTACCTAAAAAACTTTCTGTATATCATACGGATATAATTCGAGGGTAAAATTGCATGTTCTCGTATTGTAGGTATAAATCGTCAATTTGGTCCTTTTTCAAAAAATGAAATCTAATTTTCCTTTCTTTATGCTGGATTAAATTTCATTTTGGATTAAATTTTAAATTGGATTGAATTTCAAATTGAAATAAATTTTCTTTCTTTTTAATATGGGTTAAATTTTACTTTGGATCACTATGCACGTGCCCCGTATATTATATTCATTAATTTCATATTAAGGAAGCTAATTTATAGCAAAAAAGTATTGTAATTCTAACTGCGGTGTGAAATATTACTTGAAAGAAATAAACTTAGTTCGGCATGATAAGCATATCGGATATGAAGTTTTATGCGATTTCAGTGCCTCTACTGTGAAACAAATATTTCGTTTCAAACTTCCTAAATGAGACAATAGATCAAATTTTTTCTGTTTTAGATGCTGTGGCATAGAAAAGTTGTAAGGTTTCGCTGAAACGCATCAAGTAGTGATTTTTCCTACTTGCTGATGTATGCTCAATATATATATATATATATATATATATATATTTCCGAAGATGTTTTGTTTTACTGCGTTTCGAAAAAGTACCGAGAGAAACCGACCTACTCCCACAAAAATTTGTAGGAGACAATACCCTCCTCGTCGTTTCAGCAGAGAAATAGCTTTCTGTCCAGTTAGAAAAAGAAATATTTTCTTGCTAAGTAAACAAAAATGTGATTTTCTAAAGCTTTATATGACAACTGAGTCTTTTGAGAATTTCATGAAGATTCATTTTACCAAAAATATTCATATTCACATTTTTCCTTATACCTACATTGACGTGAAAGTCTTTTCTCTGATTGAAGATTAAGCTCTATTTTGGCTTTGAGCAAATTGTAATAAAAAGCATATTCTTTTAAATGAAGTGAACGGAATATATTTGAGTAATTTGATTCAAATATTTTATTTACTTTAATATGCCATTTCTTCAGAGCAATTGTTATTGTGTACACTATCCATAACGTTTCCACATTAAGACATCAGTCTACTTTTTCAAGCCATTTTTCAACCATATAGAGATAGGATTCTTCTATGACCTCGAAAGATGACTCATTTCCATAACTGCACGTTATCCATTAGTTGACGAGTCCACTGAGATATTACAAGAGCTATCTGATTAAAAGATTCATTACTGTCCTTCGCCTATCTAGTGACTGAATGGTTAGAACTTTGGCCTTCTGTTGCCAGATGCTGGGTTCGAATCCCATTTCAAGCATAGTTGATCGTAGTAATTTGAAATCCACTTTATATGTCTCAGTCTAATTAGTCTCAGTACGCAAAAATGACTACACAGCGACAAAAAAAAAAAAAAAAAAAAAAAAAGGCCAAACCTTACTGTCCTTGTACTAGTACAAGGACTTTGTACATTCTTGACAAAATAAATAAATACATAAATGAAAAAAAAAAAAAAAAAAAAAAAAAAAGTCGAATAGTTGTAGAGTTTTTATCAAGACTCCCGCAATCTCTACATATAATAAAAGAAGATGTGTGTGTGCGTGTATATCCGTCGCTTTGTAGGAAAGCGGCTGATCGCAGACTGCAGAATTTCGCATGTAGGTGCATTTTGACATCTTCTGATACGATTCTAAACCCGATTTCTGAATTTTTAATTACTTTTTTTAAATTAATTAAAATTCATAAATTTCTGAAATGATCGACTTTGAAGATAGGAAAGCAAATGTAAAGAACATTTCATAGCCCATTAACTTAGTTGGTTAGAGTGTCATGCTTCTAACCATAAAGTTGTCAGTTCGATCCTCCAAGGGCCAATGCGTTACTTTTTGCATATAATTAATAGAAAAAGTGTCAATTGGTAAAAGAAAATTTGTGTCTTCATAGCATCATAAACTGTATGGATGATAAGAAAGTGACAAAAAAGAAAATTAAACTTTGAGGTGTGTTTTTCACTTTATAGGCAAACGACTGATCGTAGAGAGCTACAGAAATGTTCGTTTTTACCTCTCTTGAACTTCGAAGCCCAATCCTCGAAATTTTGATTAGTTTTTTCTTTTCTTTTTTTTTTAAATTAGTTAAAATATTTGCAACAAGATGCACTGTCTGGTGCTGCCATCTGTTGCCATAGAATGAAAATATAATATGTCTGAGAAATGTCTATCCGAAAAACGCTGTTCTTGAATAATAGCAACGCCACTTATCGTCCAGGCAGCATGTAAACTGAAATGTCCGGTTAAGACGTAAATGCAAGCAGTGGAGATGGAGACCCGGAACAGATACAGCAGGGGCGAGAAAAACAATGCCGAAAGCAGCTGTGACCCGAGGTCATATTTTAAGTGATTTCAATGATTCTTTTTTTTATTTATAGAGTGAGTTTAAAATATAGTGATTAATGCTTTTTGAAAATTCTTTTAAATATAATGATTAGCGAAGCAGGCAAAGCCTGCTAGTCTAAAATAAATCAAGACTAGAAACTGAAACTTTTGTTCTGATCTTAGATTATAAACTATAGTTATAGTTATTGAAGAAGCACCCTGCTTCGTCGATATTTAGACTCTGCCTGACAGTCGCATTCCATCTCTGACACTTCAAAAACTGGCGTTACCAGTTGCCCATTACGTTACTCTAGTACGATGTAAATCCTAGTCACCCTCAACTTATACCTATACCTAAATAATTGGATTAAAATATAGAAAAAAAAATTGCAGTAGCAATTTTTGTAAGCCTTAAACAACTCTCAAGTCTCAAGCATCATGAGTTAACCTCATCTAACACAGTGCTCTGTGATTGAGAAATGGGTGATGCTCTAGCAGAGCAAGGTGCCTCTGACTTTACAAACTCCAAATACAACTCTAATCTTCCTTGAAATTTATAACTGGGTGTTTCCGAAGCGAAGGAGCCATCCCTTCTGTTCAGGAATTAAATTTGTGATGGCATGTTTCAATACCACTCCTAGGGGTGAATCCTAGGCCATCTCTATTGCGTGGCTCTAGTGCGATGTAAAACTCACTCAAACTCAATCTTAAATTTTAAACTGAGTTCATACTGCTGCGCTAGTGCCGTAAAGTGATCCTTGAACTTTTGGACATCTGGACAATCAATGACATTATTTTTATTGCTCCTTGAAGAATATTAAAAAAAAAAAAAAAAAAAAAAAAAAAAATCCCAGTTTTCCGTGCCAGTTATCAACACAGGAGGTGATGATAAAGTTGTCAGAGGCTGAAAACTCCCCGTTGAGGCTCGGCAGCTAAGTACCCAAATGAAAGGAAATTTCAATAGAACTGAAGAATCCGCGCGTTGCCTCGTCTAGTATGAACCAAGCTTTATTCCAAAATGAAGATATAAATTCAGCAAGTGGGGATTACCCACCGAATTTACTTAAGATTAAATTGTCTAAATTCCGTTTATAGACCTGCTAGTAGACACAATAAAAGTCTTACTTTTGAAGAAGGCGACTGACTTTTCGAAACTGCACAAATATAATTTTGTACTGTTGTTTCCTGGATGTATCTTGAATTGTGTGGGATTCGACAGGAAAGTCTTTTATTCTTTCCCTAATACATGATGTTATGAAGATTAATGGTTTCCCAGGACTTATTTTAGCTTGCTGCTAGGTCATGTGAAATAAGCTACGGCAACAGAAATAACAACAGGAATACATTATGTACTGCATTCTATAATATAATTTATTGTTGGATTTAAATTCTTCAAGAATTATAATTTCATTTGTTTTCACAGTAAGCTTATAACATGAAAACTATGTTTAATAATAAAAAAAATTACATTGCTACATTATTAAGAATTAAAAATTAAGAAATTTTTCATTTAATAGTTTTCCTTTCTTTTGTAAATTTAATTAAAAAATTATTCATTTTGAATTATACTTTTTAAAAAGGTACATGATTATCTTTAAAATCATTAATTAATTTTAAATACTTACTTACAATTTCTAAAAAAGAAATAAGCATAATTTTTTAAAAATGTATTTAACAAAACACAAAATTGGCGTTTTTCAGTTAGAAAATATTTAATCATTAAATTCCATCGACTACTAATACTACTTCAACTATTTAAATGAAACAGAATAAAAACTGTAAAAAATCAAACAAAATAATTAATTACTTTGAAAAGCATTTAGGATAATATTTAATGAAATATTTCGAAAAAAATATGTCTTCAGATACTTAAAAATAAAAGATTAATCTTTGTTTTCTCTTTTAATTATTTCTAAGTCACGAAAGTTAAATTACTCTCTCTCTCTCTTACTTTTTTTTTTCTATTTACAAATAGCTTTTAAATAAAGATATGACACTTATTTTAATAATTTAAAACAAAAACATGTCGTTTTTCTACCTATGAAAAACTTTAGTTTATCATGAAATATCTTTGTTTAACATTATTGTCATGCCTATATCTTATAACAATGCGTTTGTAAATGTTAAATAATTATTCATAACTATAAAGTTTTTGCATTAAAATATATTTTTCCATGCATATTTGTTTTGTATTTATAATGAATGATAATCGTTATTTTACTGTTTTATCACGAGGGATTAAAAAAAAAAAAAAAAAAAAGTAATAAGCACATAAAATGTAATACATACTCTATCAAAATAAAAAGAACAAATATAAGAAACTATGAGTACATTAATATTTGTTTGTTATATATCTAGTAATCATAATAGACTGGATTGTATTTGATAAATAGACTGAAATATTACATAATATGTATAAAAGTAATTATGTGCACTTGTTAATTAGTATTTAAATTTCTTAGTGATTTGTATTGAAGGCGGAATATTCAGCTAGTATTATTTCGAATAAATAAATCTATAGACATCTTGTTTTATTTATTTTTTATTTTTTTTAAATAATCAGTGTCTGAAGGTATTTAATTATTCGGATTATTATCAGTAACAAACGAATTTTAATTAAAAATTATATCGGCTATTTCCTATGTACGGTAAAGATTGCATACTATCTTCAATGCATTCAAACATAAAAATTTAAAATCTATATTAATAAAATCAGACTTTTGTCTGTAAATTTATCAAAATCGAAAAATTTTGCGATAGCTTCACGTTTCACACACCATGAAAGCTGAAAATGACTTCAGAAGATTTTGACTGTGTGTGTGCGTGTGAGTGTGTGTGTCATCGTGTCTGTATGTCGCTTTTTTTGTCCGGGCATCACTTGAGAACGGTTGGACGGAATTCAACGGCGCTTGGCAGAAACTTAGATCTTTACCTAACTTAAAATTATATCTATCAATTTTTCAGAAATTCCCCCACGTTCCCCCTGGGGGGCAAAAGACGAAAATATGTTTGTCCGGGTATCACTTGAGAACGGCTGGGCAGAATTCAACGGCATTTCGCAAGAATTTAGGTCTTTACCCAACTTAAAGTTATATCTATCAATTTTTCCGAAACTACTCCCCTTGCTCCCTGCGGGAGGCAAAAGACAAAAACATGTTTGTAAGCATACCTCGGCTCCTAATTACTTCACAGTAAAGAAATTACACATGGAGAGACTAGACATGAGTACAAATAATACATTATCTGCATTTAGGATTTTTCGATTTTTATGGGAAGGGAGGGGGGAGATATTGAAAATTCCTGATTTTTGAGTAGAACTCTACCAAAAATGGTACAAATATATTGAAAAAAGGCTATGCGACCTCCTTAGCATATTTCAAAAAACACAATTTTTTTTGTTGAGGGGGGGATGCGGGGTTTACGAGGGGGCAAACTCGAGACACACCTTTTAGCGCTAAATTTGTCCTAAAAAATCTATTGTATCTGCGGTCACGAAATTTGGTGCGAAAATTGTTTATATGTATCCGACACTTATTGCAGCGGGATTCTACGATATCCCCCCTTACCCTATTGGTGACGAGAGGGCTATAAACACGTGTAAAAACACGTTTTCCCGTTTGAATTAACCTTAAATTATCTGAGATTGGCGAACTTTGGTGTGTGGATGTTGATTGGGTGTACGCATTATGTACTTTGTCGAGATTTTGCAAAACTTCGAACTTAACCACTGGGGGGAGTAAGGATCGAGTAAGTTGCTGCCGATGGCAGTGGGAACACGGACTCCTCACGTTGCGAGCGAGAAAAATCTCTACCGAGCACAGCGGGAACTTTAACCCAGGTTAATTAATATTGATATGTTTGTTAATTAATATTGATATGATTAATATTAATATTGTGTCCAGCGAAGCGGGAAAGCCTGCTAGTTATGCTATAAAATCATGTGAAAACGAAGAGTGGTTTCAATTGGCCTTACGAATCTTTATTAATTAACGGGTTTTTAAATAAATTTAAATTAGTCCTTCTGGCTCATTCGGAAGGGCAGGTTGATTTCTTTTTTCTTATCAAGTGGCCGCCATTTTGAAACAAAATGACAGATATAATTTATTGATGGACTTGGTGGAGATATTGATGTGGGTTGTGTATATATGGAGCTTTAACCCTAGAACACTAGCGTGCTCCTACCTGCCGGTATCACTAGAGATACGTAAAATTTACGTGCTCAAGTAAAATTCGTTTCGTTTGCTTATATTGCATTAATGTTGTTTCTAAATATGTTTAATTATTTGCTGATTTACCCAATATTACTAACTTTCCATTAACTGAATATTTATTTGTATTTAAAAATATATTTGAAAACTATAAAAATGTATACTAATATCTAAAAAGAACCAATAAAGGAAGACCGCACGTAAAATTTACGTACACTAGTGTTCTAGGGTTAAGCAATTCGTTTACAAATACCCTTTTCATGTGAATTTAAAATTTTTAAGTGACTAAGCATTTTGAAACAAGATAGTGGATCAAACTGGCCAACAAATATATCAAATGCATTCCTAAGATAAGTCTACTCTACAATTTTGATTCGAATTAATTCAGTATTTCAAAAGTTATCGTGATGACAAATTTTCAACTAATTGCAACTTCGAAACAAATTGTCGGTGCAAATTGCTCAGCAAACTGATCCCAGATGTTTGTAATACATGGCCAGGCCATTGACCAACTTTGGTTCGAATAATTTCAGTATTTCAAATGTTATCTTGAGAAATTTTCAAGTGAAATCGTGATTTCAAGTTGCTGCAACTTGGAAACAAAATAGCGGAGCAACTTACTTAGCGAAATAATCCAAGATTTTTGAATGATAATTCTTCTGTGCAACTTTGATTGGAATTTATTAAGTATTTCAAAAGTTATCGTGACGACAAATTCTTAAGTGGCCGACACTTGGAAACAAAGTGGCGGTGCAAGTTGCCCAGCAAACTTTTCCAAGATACTTGCACCGTAAGTTCATTGTCCAACTTTGATTTGAATTAGTTTGATATTTCAAAGTTATCGTGATGGCAAATTTTCAACTGGCCGCAACTTTAATTCAAAGTGCGGAACAAGTTGCCCAGCGAACTCATCCAAGATATTTGTATTAGTTCAGTGTCTAAGATTGATACGAATTGATTCAGTATTTCAAAAGTTATTTTGATCACAAATTTTCAAGTGGTTGCTTGGTTTCATGCGCCCCCCCCCCCCCCATTCTTAACTTAAGGTTTCTGAAATTTAAAATAAAATGGCTTATAAAGTTCACTAAAACTTAGTTGAAACCCTTATATGATCTATGTATACATCTAAATACAAGTAAATCCGCTTTTAAATACGTTTTTTAGAATGTGGATGTGAAATTTCCAAGTGGCTGCCACTTGAAAACAAAATAGCGAAGCAACTTGGTTAACAAGCTCTACCCAAGAAATTGTAAGATAAGTTCGCTGTCCAACTTTGGTTCGATTTCAATTATTATTTCAGAAGTTATCGTGATGACAAAATTTACCATATATATATATATATATTATATATACACAGAGAGAGAGATAAATAGATAGATAGATAGATAAACGAAGTGATTGCAATAGTTCAATGTCTAAAGAAACCAATCTCATAAATCAGTAAATAAACAAAAGTGAAAATCAAATTAGGTGTTAAATTAAGCATTTTTTCACCAAAAGTTCTAAATTTGCAGAATGTAACCTAAAGGTATCCAAATTTCTAGTGTGCGTTCATGTAAAAAAAAAAAAAAAAAACTGCAAATGGTAAACAGGTAATTCCCAATAACAACCACGCTGCATCGAAATCATAAAATATTCTATATCCGTTTCGTTCAATTTTAAATATTTTAATGTACTTCAGATAATTAGTCCCCACATGACATAATATATATAAATATATCTTGTGCGAATTTATAATCTAAGTATCAGTGCCTTTTAAATAGTTTGAGCCCGTAGTAAATATGAATACACTCAGTCGCTGTAAAAGAACTATAGTGATGGACATATATTATTGCATTTGGAAATTGTGTAGATACTTTGCATTTTTTAAAAAAAGGCTCATAAAAATGCTGGGGAAAAAAATGAAAGTAGGATGTTGAATGTCATGCAAATTTGGTTATATTTCATGATTCCAGCCATGTCAATATGAATTATAAAAGACAGACACTTATTTATTTTGTTTTTATTTTAAAGTGCAGCAGAAAATTTGAATGTTGATTCATTGTAAGCATTTGGAAGAATATATAAATTTAATATAGTCTGAATAAACCACTGAGCGGATTGTTAAGATCATGGATACAAGTTAATACACTATAAGAACTGTAAAAAGAAAAAAAATAATAAATCATCTGGTAGTGTAGTAAGTGCATAAAGAAATAGCCCTCGATAAAGGCTAACGTGTAGAGAAAAGATAAAAGTTGTAAATATTGTTAAAATAATTTCCTAAACCTTTTAAAATGCTATCGCATTAACCCCTAAATGTTTTTATTAAGCCTATTCTTCTAAAAACCACCCGCATAATTCTGCAGCATGCTGTTTACAAATATAGAGTATCCAGAAAAAGACCATAGAATTAAAACTAATCCGAAGAAAAAACTAATTTTTGCAAGGAGACCTTAGAATAAATGTAGCGTCTTTCGATTGAATTAATTATTTTTCATGGAGAACCAAATTTCATTAATGTGCTAATGGAAGAAATTTAGTTTGGAGACATACAAAAATTGAGTTCCAAGAAAAATATGTTGATAACAATAAAACTCTATATAAAACTGCCTGTCTGGGGCGGGTTTCGGCTATCTTGAGTTCATTAATGGAACAATGGACCATAATGTCCATTTGAATACCCTTGAATGTAATCTTAAACAAAGCAACCGTAAACTTAATCTAAGTATTTTAACTTAGAAGTATAAACAAAAACAGCGAATTGAAGAAATAGTACGACCTGTCGCACGAAAAAAAAAGTATCGTAAACAGTTATTATTCGCAATAGAAATTGCAGGGGTTTTCTTCTGATAAAAACAATACTACATTTCAAATTCTTTCTCAGTACGGATTTATGTTTAATTTCTGAAACGCCTTCCAAGAAAGTTGAAGATTCTTTTAGCGCTTAGTAAATTTAATTATCGGTGTATACTAAAAAAAAAAAAAAAAAAATGGTATAAATAGCATAGCTGGTTTCTGTACATGGAATGTATATATCACATTATATAAATATTGATATATTTACTTTCACCAATATATTTAATTTTTTGATAAGTATGTCTATAAAGCATATTTTAATACTTTTATTTTGCTCGAAACATATATTATTCATATTCGAAAAATCATGATTGTATAGTATGATTAGTATGACAGCGCCTTATAAAATTATTCAGGTACATCAGTAATTAGAAATTGATGGAAGAGCCTTTACAGTTGTGTTATGCATTCTTAACAGTTTGGGAAAAGGTTTAAAAGCGATTATAACTTCGGTTCGTCAATTTGTCTGTTCTCTTCTCAGCACTTTGATTTATCTAAATATTTTGAGAATGGCTTAAAATTAACCTGTTATTCAAATTCATTGTCGCATGTTTCATATTGAAATGATATAAATAACGTGACTGGTTTATGCACAAAAACTCAGAAAACATATCCAATGCATTATGATGTTTGAGAGGTATTTTTATAAGCATATTTTAATATCGTTATACTGCATCTAACATAACCAAATTAATATACTACATTATTAAGATAGAAGAAATAGTTTTTATTGTAAAATAAAGTATGATTAGCGTAATTTATTGATCTACAGGGTCCCCAAAAAATAGTTCAAATATACAAGATACAATTAAATGTTTGTTTAGAAATTTTATTCATCAGTCTTGAAAATCCATTCCTGATATATTGGAGCGGAAAGCTCATTTTTTACACCAACTATGTGAGAAATGCCGAAGTGGTTGTCAGCCAGGGTAGCTCAGTGGTTAGAGCATCCGTGCGTTAAGCGGAAGGCCCGGGTTTGATTCCCGGCTCTGGTATTTTTCACATAGTTGGTATACAAAATGAGTCTTCCACTTCAATCTATCAGAAATAAATTTTAAAGTTATGAGTATAATTTCAGCACATTTTGTCGGGAGTATGCATATTTTAAAATATATACAGATTTATTCAACAGCAACTTTTTTTTTTTTACACTCTTTTTTTTTTTTTTTTTTTTTTTTAAAGAAAGAAAGCTATGAAGTATCTTTTCTGAGATTCCTTCTTTCATAGTTCAAAATAAAACACATTTTTGTGCTTTCCTGTTTTTAGACAATACATAGAGTTGCACAAAATCAACGTATTAATATGGTTTTTGGTTTAAAATTCAATGCATTTTTATAGCTTTCTTTCTCCGTAAAAAAAGAAAAAAAAATGTTATCTTTGAAGTTATCACGCAAGAAAAATAAAGTTAAACTATGTAATGGGTAAATACAGTTGTAAAATTTTTAAAACCAATGCGAAAAATGACTTTTCTTTCTTGTCATTCTTCTTTTTATTATTATTATTTTCATATTAAATAAGAACTTTTTCAAAATTTTAACGCTTTATTTACCGAAGGTACTTGAAACTACCATTAGATTAAAAAGCTTATAAAATCGAATTTATGGAAAAAATGCCAAAGATGTTTAAAAGAATAGAACGTATGTATATCACTTTACTCTCACTACAAGGCAATAAGACATATACCTGTGGTCGTTTTTGTTCCAGAAAGAACTTTACAGAGTGCTCTCTCTGATTTTGCTTGTCCCTTTTCAAAATCTTCACGGATGTTATAATTAATTCCTACAATACTCCAAGAACCTCGCTAAAAAGTTAGAAAAAACATAAGGAACAGAAAAAGTGTTAAAAAATTTTTAACACTCTCTCAACCAGTGGTACACTAAAGTACAATCTCACAAAATCCTAATTAATTATGACACTATGATGAGTTGATATGCATAATTTTTATTGCGTATTTATTTTAACTAGTATCGCCCAGTGGTCGAAACTCGACCATTTTTTTTTTTTTTTTTTTTTTTTTAAAGCGAGGCAAAGCAAAGTTATTGCTTTGTCCTAAACGGAATGCAATTGCAACACAGCTGCGGCAATTGTTGCCGATATTCACTCTAACTGAATCAGCTCAATTTTACTTAATATAACTATTTCTCTCTGTAGATGTTAGCCTTTCCTGAAATGAGAGAAAATCGCAACGTGAAAACGCCCCTTGTTGTGTGATACAGCCCAGAAGCTAATTGGGACCATGTCAAACCAAGGCCCAACCAAGTATCAAATTCTATTAAATTAATCGATTGGTTCATAAAGTACAGTGTTTGAACAAAAAAAAAAAAAAAAAAAAAAAAAAAAAGATATTTTCCAAAAATGGTCGAATTGAGTTCGGGAAATTTCAAAACGTGTAACTTTATCGAAAACCGAAAATCTAAAACTTTTCCGAATCTTATATTTTCTACTTATATATGCAGAGGAAAGAATAATAAATCCACTTTTTAAAAAATAAAAATAAGTAGTCAATTTCACTTAATTAAAATGCAAGGAAATCTCAAAACGTGTAAATTCATCGAAAACCGGAAATCAAAAGTTTTTATGTATCTTCTACTTGCTTCTTCTACCTACAAAAGCTAGCAATAAAGACACTTTTTTAAAAAATAAGTAGCCAATTTCAGTTAAATAAATAAATACACGTAAAGAAAGCTCAACATGTAAATTCAGCAAAAAAAGGAAATCGGAATTTTTTCCGTATCGTCTACTTATACATGCAGCAGTTAGTAACAAATCCATTTTCCTTTTATTTAGTATATTAGTTGAATATTTATTGTTTAAATATCACCCTTTGAAATGAAATATTTATGTTTACATTCGAAACTGAAAGTTTGCCATTTTTTTTTCTGGACTTTTGTGATTTTAAATTAAAATTTTATCAATTTTACAGAAAAAATAACTCAATCAAATACATGTAGACAGTAACTTATATATAACTATCCGCGATTGTAATGAAATGCTCGCCCTCTGGTGGGCTAAGGTGAAATTATCATACCACTGCATATCATCATATTATGCAATGAATTTTCCATGATGTAATGGCGGAGAACGAACAATAATAAATACACGTGGATATTATATTTACTAACATCTGCAGTTCAGAAAGCGCCATCTATCGATCATTACAAACGCGGATACCCAAATATCGGAATTAAAATTCGGAATAATTTCCGTTATTTTTTAATAATTTTTTACAAAAAATCCAATGGACAATTAACACAGAAAATCTTTTTCATGGCTCCATGGACAGACAGTGACGTCATCACTTCGCTTGCGTATAGTGATGCTACATTATACAAATTACTGTGTCTATGGTTTTATTTGAGCTTTATGAAATCGCCAGATTTAACAACTTTCTACTTTTAGGTATTTTTTAATGTAAAGGAATACGTGTATAAAAGGGAAAAATGGGGGGAAATGCATACAAAATAAATGTATTTTTAAATACCTTCTTGACATCGTAAGAAAATAATATTTGTATTCGCACCTTCCGGCTAACCATACCTTTCGAATGATACCATTTTCAACCCTCTACTCCCATAATTAATATGTTAAAAAGGGACTACAAATTTTATGCTTGCCTATTAATATATAGATGTAATACTTTTAAGCAGCTAAAAATATGTTTCAAATTGTCTGTTCATAATGCGGTAGATAAAGGCTTAAAGTTTTTTTTTAATGTAATGCTTACATTCAAAACAGTTGACGAATGAATGTTCTTAACTAAAAAAAAAAAAAAAAAAAAGAAAAAAAAAATCTGGCGTGACTCCACTCGACTTTCCGAACATTGAGTAAGTAACAGTTTTGTAGATAAAGTAAAGAAAGAGAAGTTATTAAACAAACAAAAGAGAGAAAACCATAATAGAGTGTTTACATTTTATTATGTAGTCTCTTTTATTAGTGGCTATTAACTTTCAAAAAATTTCATCCTTCAACTCGCACAAGTACGCACTGAAAAGAGAGGCCATAGAGATCATATCAACGCAAAACGCAATTAACGACATTGAGCATAGCATAATACCACCTGAATGGAAACCGACCCTGATAAAAGAAGAGAAGTGAAAAGAAGAAGAGCGGCAAAATTATAAAAGAAGGAGCAACCGACGATCATTGTTTATATCATCTGGCTTTGAAGATAGCCTCGGATGAGGACCGAAATATATCGCCACTCATAAGGATTATTTAGTAAGGTAATTTTAAAATGTTTTTCATAATAGAGTGTTTAAGTATTTTTCTCCATATATTACACGATGTTTTATTTAACGCTACTCAACTTTGAGCCCATAGATCATAATGGTAAAGAATTTTTCTTGTGTCCCTGTAAAAACCTATAAATACTAGATTCAACAAAATGCTTATAGTTAGTGCAACAGTGATTTATATTATTCATATAAATTTTCAGCTCAATTGAATGAGGCGTTTAGATGCTATCGCACTTTTAAAAATTTGGCCCCATAGACCATAATGATAAAGAATTTTTCTTTGTGCCCCTGTAAAAAAACTGTAAGTGCTAAATTCACCAAAATCTATACAGTTCGTGCAACTGTGACCTATAACATGTGTACGAACTTTTTGCTCAGATGAATAAAGCGTTTAGATGCTATCGCACTTTTAAAAATTTGGCCCCATAGACCATAATGATAAAGAATTTTTCTTTGTGCCCCTGTAAAAAAACTGTACGTGCTAAATTCACCAAAATCTATACAGTTTGTGCAACTGTGACCTATAACATGTGTACGAACTTTTTGCTCAGATTAATAAAGCGTTTAGACGCTATCACACTTTTAAAAATGTGGCCCCATAGGCCATAATGATAAAGAATTTTTCCTGGTGTCCCTGTAAAAAAACTATAAGTGCTAGATTCACCAAAATCAATAGGGTTCGTACTATGGTGACTTACAATATACGTACCAACTTTCAGCTTATTCGAACAAAGCGTTTAGACGCTAGCGTGTTCACTCACAGACACACACACATACATACGCACACACATACATACATCATCGTAAAAATAGTGAAAACGGACTCAGGGGACCTTGAAACGTATAGAAACATGAAAATCTCAAATTCGGATTTTTGACATGATTACAATATTTTCCTCACTATAGTGTTCGGAAAGTAAAAAGGGGAAATAAACTAATAATCAATAAAATTTCCTTCGTGCATTAGAA